>JAZAVI010000100.1:37500-127500 GCA_036326025.1 Chrosomus eos | reverse complement strand
GCCAGACTGTGCTCGCTGAGTCTCTCTACACACACACACACACACACACACACACACACACACACCACACACACACACACACACACACACACACACACACCCCACACACCCGTCTCTATGCCAGACTGTGCTCGCTGAGTCTCTCTCACACACACACACACACACACACACACACACACACACACACACACACACACACACACACACACACAACACACACACACACACACACACACACACACACACACACACACCCTCTCTAGGCAACTGTGCCGCTGAGTCTCTCTCACACACACACACACACCACACCACACTACACACACACACACACCGTCTCTATGGCCAGACTGTGCTCGCTGAGTCTCTCTCACACACACACACACACACACACCACACACACACCACACCACACACACACACACACACAACACACAACACACACACACACACACACACACACACACACACACACACCCTCCACGGCCAGCTGTGCTCGCTGAGTCTCTCTCACACACACACACACACACACACACACACACACACACACACACACACACACACACATGATAATTTGTGCAGGTCGAATGTGTGTGAGTGTGTGTGTGTGCTGAGGCGAGCTGATCTCTACAGGAGAGAGCTCAGTCAGTCTCAGCACCAGCTGGCACAGGGGACTCCTCGCTACGCTCAGGTGTGTGTGTGTGTGTGTGTGTGTGTGTGTGTGTGTGTGTGTGTGTGTGTGTGTGTGTGTGTGTGTGTGTGTGTGTGTGTGTGTGTGTGTGTGTGTGTGTGTGTGTGGCACAGGGGACTCCTCGCTACGGTCAGTGTGTGTGTGTGTGTGTGTGTGTGTGTGTGTGTGTGTTTTGTGTGTGTGTGTGTGTGTGTGTGGGGCACAGGGGACTCCTCGCTATGCTCAGCTCTTGGTGTTTTAGGGCTTGGTAATGGTATGTGTTGGGGTCGCTTGTTTTTAGGTGTTTCCAGAATTTGATGGCTCTTTTTTGGATGTTTAGATGGAGAGGGTATTGGCCTAATTCTGCCCTGCATCCGTTGTTCGGTACTTTTCTTTGGACTTTGAGTATTCGTTTACAGAAATCTAAATGTAGAGTTTCAATCGGATGTTTTTCCCAATTTAAAAAATCAAATTTGATAGAAGGACCCCACACTTCACTGCCATATAAAACAATTGGTTCAATTATTGATTTGAAAAGTTTGAGCCAAATTTGGATTGGGATGTCAATTTTGATTGATCTTTTTATGGCATAGAAAGCCCTTTGAGCTTTCTCTTTGAGTTCATTCACAGCCAAAGTAAAGTTTCCAGTTGGAGTAATTTTCAGGCCGAGGTAAGTGTATGTTTTTGTGCTCTCAATGGTTCTGTGTGATAGTGTGAATGTGTGTGTTGGTCCCTGAGATCTGGAGCGTTTCTGGAACATCATGACTCTAGTTTTCTGGTGGTTGACGGTCAGGGCCCAGGACTGACAGTAATCCTCCAGCAGATCCAGGCTGTCCTGAAGCCCCTCTTTAGTGGGCAAAAAGACTGCCTGAAGCCCCTCTTAGTCTCTCTCTCTCTCTCTCTCTCTCTCTCTCTCTCTTTCCTCCTCTCTTCTCTCTCTCTCTCTCTCCTCTCTCTCTCTCTCTCCTCTCTCTCTCTCTCTCTCTCTCTCTCCTCTCTCTCCTCCCCTCTCTCTCTCTCTCCCTCTCTCTCCTCCTCTCTCCTCCCTCTCTCTCTCTCTCTCCCCTCTCTCTCCCCTCCTCTCTCTCTCCCTCTCTCTCTCCCTCTCCTCTCTCTCTCCTCCTCCTCTCTCTCTCTCTCCTCTCTCCTCCCCCCCCCCTCTCTCCTCTCTCCTCCCTCTCTCCCCCCCCCTCCTCTCCTCTCTCCTCTCCTCTCTCTCCTCCCCCTCCCCTCCCCCCCCCCCTCTCTCTCTCTCTCTCTCTCTCTCTCTCTCTCTCTCTCTCCCCCTAATTAAAAATGTAATTTTTTCAATGAAAGTGTTTATTTGTGGTGCTAAATATGTTAAAAAAACACAGTCGGAAGTCTTGTTTGTTGAATTTCCTGTTGGGTCAAGCTAAAATGGCAATTTATATTACAAGGAAGGAAAAGGTGGAACAGAATGTTCTTAGTAGTATAGAAGCTGTTTTTACTAAATTAGTCAAATCAAGGGTTTGAAAAGGAAAAAATTTCTTTAAAAAAAAAAAAATAATTTTTTGTATAAATAAAGAGATTCAAACGTCTCTCTCTCTCTCTCTCTCTTTCTCTCTCTCTCTCCATCTCTCCTCTCTCTCTCTCTCTCTCTCTCTCCCCTCTCTCTCTCTCTCTCTCTCTCTCTCCTCTCTCTCTCTCTCTCTCTCTCTCTCTCTCTCTCTCCTCTCTCTCTCTCTCTCTCTCTCTCTCTCTCTCTCTCTCTCTCTCTCTCTCCTCTCTCTCCTCTCTCCTCTCTCTCCTCTCTCTCTCTCTCTCTCTCTCTCTCTCTCTCTCTCTCTCTACAAACAAAACAAAAACACTTGTTTAGACTCTCTCACGCGGCGTCACGGAGTGAAAGTGGTGTCCGCGGTGAATGTGGAGGAGTGCATTCTTGCCGTTGGAAATGTTGTTGGCCATGAGTGTATTTTAGCGGCATCTAGGATGAACAACGCAATGGTTTTGTTTTTAAATTCTGTTGACAAAGCGAACGAAGTAGTGGAAAGAGGTGTAGTGATCGGTGGTTTGTTTACCCCAGTGCTTCCCCTTTCCACACCCGCGAAAAAAGTCACTCTGTCTAACATTCCACCATTCGTGAAAGACGAGATGCTAATAAAAGAGCTGTCACGGTTTGGAAAGATAGTCAGTCCCATAAAAAAGATCGTTCTGGGTAGCAAATCAGACTTGATTAAACATGTGGTATCTTTCAGGAGATTTACTTATATGATCCTAAAGGATAATCGAACTGACCTCAACCTGAATTTGAAACTCAAAGTTGATGACTTTGATTACACTGTCTTTGTAAGCACTGATGTGATGAAGTGTTTTGGCTGTGGCAAAACTGGGCATTTAGTGCGGGCTTGTCCGGACAGTAATGGTACAAATACACAAGGTGTCTCAGGTGAAGCTGGTGCGCAAGCCAGGAATACAGCAGATAATGTTCTTGATTTAACCCAAGCTGATCCCAGACCATCCACTAGTCGTCTAACTAAAAACAATACCTCATGAAAATCAAGCCATAGCTGGGAATAACGAGGAGAACGCTTTAGTTGATGCAGTTGTAGTTGATAAAGGTGAGCCCAAGGCTGATGAGAGCATGGATATTTCGCATGTTACTACTGTAGTGTCTGAATCAAAGTCTCCTTCAGAGAGTGTCACCATAAGTGATAGCTTAATGATGGATCTAGATCAGGCAGTTTTTAAAACACCGTTAAAGAGGAAAAAGAATGACAATGTTTCTGAATCAAAACAAGCTAAAAAAACAGAAAATGAAAAGGAGTCTGATGACGATGTTGGTAATGAGAGTGACGTCTCTGATTCTGGTGCTTCTAGTTGTTCCCAGAATGAGTGGACGTGTCGAGATTATGATACTGAGGAAATCAAGAAGTTCTTAAAAATGTCAAAAAACTCGAGGGGGGTACAGGTTGCTGATTATTTTCCAGACACAAAGCGTTTTGTGGAAAATACGAGAGCTTTCATGGCTGAGGGAGGTTTCACAAATAAAGAAGTCTATAGGTTGAAAAAATTTGTGACAAAACTCCAACAACAATTGAGTAATTAATGGCAGTAAATTGGATGAATTTTTTGGCCCTTCTTGGCTGTTTTTTTCTCTATGACCTAAGTTTATTTTTTTATAACTTTCACATGGGTGACTTTCGCGTTGCATCCTTAAATGTGAATGGAGCAAGAGAATGCATAAAACGTATACAAATACATAATACTAGTCAGAAACAACTAGATGTTTTATTTTTGCAAGAAACACATAGCGATATAACAAATGCTGATGAATGGGCGAAAGAATTTAAAGGTCTCTCTTTTTTTAGTCACAAATCCTCACTTAATGGTGGTGTAGCTATTTTATTTGCCAATAGTTTTAGTCCCTCTACTATTGAGACGGAAGAGGTTGTGAACGGTAGATTGCTAAAGATTCGAGCCAGGTTGAGAACCACATTTTTGTTTTTATATGTGCATACGCTCCAACTCTACCAGCAGAAAGAATGGTGTTTTTACATACTCTTTCTGAAACGTTGGAAAAATGTAGTAGCGAGGAGCATTTATTTTTAGGTGGAGACTTTAACTGTGTAGAAAGTAGCATGGACAGAAATCATGTAGAGCCACATTTGCTTTCTCGTAAGCGACTCATCCAGTTGATCGAAACAAATGATTTATGTGACGTCTGGAGGAGTCTAAATGGGAATGTAAAACAGTACACATGGGTACATGCCCGGGATAACAGGTTGTCATTGGCTAGACTAGATAGATTCTATGTTTTTAAACATCATCTTAGTACTTTTAAAGATTGTTTCATAATCCCAGTTGGTTTTTCAGATCATAGTCTTGTTATATGTACAGTAACTTTACACTCTGTCAAGCCTAGAAGTGCTTACTGGTTTCAGTCTTTAGAAAAATGGTGGGAGTTTGGTAAAGTACAAATCAAACAACTATGTCAACAGTACACTCACAATGTCACGAAAGATATAATTAAAACCATAAAAGTTTTAGAAGATGAAATTCTGAAATTCCAAGAAGTGGCAGAGTTAAGTGGAAATCAAACACACATCGAGTCCCTTTTTTTAAAGAAATCCGTTTTGTCCGACATACAAAAAGTGAAGGCACAGGGGGCGCTTGTTCGGTCACGTTTTAAAGATATAGACCAGATGGATGTACCGTCCAAATTTTTCTTTAGTCTAGAAAAAAAGAACGGTCAGAAACGTTTTATACATTCTTTGAACTGCGCATGCGCGTGCGGTCTGTGTTTATGTTTGGAGCTCCGTCGAATTGATTCATTAATCCTTGATTTTCTTCTTTACCACTCAATTATAAACAGGCACTTTCTATTTTTATATCGTGTGAACTTATCCTCGATAATATTCCTTGTAAAAAACAATCGGATTGCTTTGATATCGCTACTTAGATCCAACTTTCCGAATCTCGGCTACTAGCCTTTAGCCCGCTAGCATTTCACGCGTGGCCTCGCGCCTATTCGAGCGTCGTCTCATCTTTTACACCCGTTTCTCTGAAAGCTTCTCTGAAAGTACAGACACACGTTGATTGTGCTTAGAGCCTGCATCAACGGGGCATAAGCACATCTGCGTGCGGTCTGTGTTTGTGTTTGGAGCTCCCGTCGAATTGATTCATTAATCCTTGATTTTCTTCTTTACCACTCAATTGTAAACAGGCACTTTCTATTTTTATATCATGTGAACTTATCCTCGATACTATTCCTTATAAAAAAAAAAAAAAAAAAAAAAAAAACAATCGGATTGCTTTACTGATTACTATTACTACTAATTTACTGTTCATCTGTTATAATGGCGAACATATCGGATGTGTGTCTAACGTTACCTCTGAGTGCAGGTGAGGACACATTCGAGCTGATTTCGGTACGACTGGAGCTGGAGTCGGTGGAGAAGCAGATTCGTGTTCTGCTGGAGAAGCAAGCCGAGCTGCGAGATCGGCGATCAGCGCTTGAAACATCACGCGCCGATGCTCACAAGTCAGTGGTTAGTAACTTTGTGACTTTGACTCCGACTTCGTCTACTCCGTGCGTTTCTCTGCCCAGGAGGACGCGATCATCTCTGCCTTCAATCACTCCTGCACCCTGGGTCACGACACGAGCCAGGACCAGAGCAAGAACCTCTCCGCCCCTCCCGGTCTTCGAGATCTCCACCCGGAACCGCTTCTCCCCTCTTCGCGAGTCGGAACGCGACGACGCCGTGATCATCGGCACTTCCATGGTCCGCCATGTCCGTGCTACCTCGGGTAAAGGTAAGGTGCGCACTCACTGCTTTCCTGGTGCTCGTGTTCTTGATGTCGCTGCGCAGGTTCCCGAGATCCTGAACGGTGACGAGCGCGTCGGAGCTGTCGTGCTGCACGCGGGGACGAATGACATCAGGCTGCGGCAGACGGAGGTTCTGAAGAAGGACTACAGGAGCCTGATCGAGACGGTACGCAGCACATCGCCTGAAGCAACGATCGTCGTGTCTGGACCGCTTCCCACTTACCGACTTGGACAAGAAAGGTTCAGTAGATTATTTGCTTTAAATGAATGGTTAATGTCATGGTGTAATGAACAGAAACTGCTCTTTGTAAATAATTGGAATCTGTTTTGGGAGCGACCTAGGCTCTTCCGTCCTGATGGCCTGCACCCCAGCAGAGTCGGAGCGGCTGTTCTGTCGGACAACATCTCCAAGACGCTACACACCATCTGACTAGTAAGTCAAAGTCCAAATCATAGTCTTTGCTGTCCCAACTTAATTGATATAAGTACCAATGTAGAACATTATATAGAAACTGTGTCTATTCCTCGCTTAGTGAAGCCAAACAACAAATCTACTGTAAGATCTAGCAAGAATATTATTGTAATTAAACCAGAAAATCTAAATATCAGTGAACAAAAACAATTTCTAAAGCTAGGTCTTCTAAACATTAGATCGCTCACACCTAAGGCGGTTATTGTAAATGAAATGGTCACAGATAATAATTTCGATGTTCTGTGCCTTACTGAAACCTGGCTTAAACCAAATGATTATTTCGGTCTAAATGAGTCTACTCCGCCAGGATACTGTTATAAGCATGAGCCCCGTCTGATCGGGTCGTGGCGGCGGTGTTGCAACAATCTATAGAGATATTCTTAATGTTACTCAGAAAACTTGTCATAGGTTTAATTCGTTTGAAGTACTTGTGCTAAATGTTACGCTCTTAGATGTAAGAAAGAAATCCTTATTATCTCTAGCATTGGCTACTGTATATAGACCTCCAGGGCCATATACTGATTTCCTAAAAGATTTTGCAGACTTTCTCTCAGACCTATTGGTCAATGTAGATAAAGCAATAATTATTGGCGACTTTAACATACACGTAGATAATACAAATGATGCGTTAGGGGCTGCGTTTAGAGATCTATTAAACTCTTTTGGGGTGAAGCAAAACGTCAGTGGTCCCACTCATCGTCTAAATCATACACTAGATTTAATTATATCATATGGAACCGATCCAACCGATATAGATATTATACCGCAAAGTGATGATCTCACTGATCATTACATGGTAACTTGCATAATACGCACTGCTGAAATTTGTCATGTTGCACCACGTTATAGACCAGGCAGAACAATCCTTCCAACCACTATAGATAGATTCTCAAATAGCTTACCTGATCTATCTCAGCTGCTCAGTAAACCCAAACAAACAGATGAACTAGAGGAAATGACTAGCAGTATGAGCAACATTTTCTCTAGTACACTAGATATTGTTGCACCAATTAGATTAAAAAAGGTTAGAGAGAAAACTAAAACACCATGGTACAACAGTGCTACGCATGCTATCAAGAGAGAAACTCGTAACTTAGAGCGTAAATGGAAACGAACTAATTTAGAGGTCTTCAGAATCGCGTGGAAAGACAGTATGTCACGTTATAAAAGGGCTCTAAAATCAGCCAGGGCTGAGCATATCCGCAAATTAATTGAAAATAACCAAAATAATCCAAGGTTTTTATTTAACACCGTGGCTAGACTAACAAATAATCAGACATCTCCAGAGCAAAATATTCCGTTACAATATAGTAGTAATGATTTTATGAATTACTACAATGAGAAAATAGAAAGCATCCGAAACACAATTGTAAATGTACAATCCTCTATGGTGTCTTATGACTCGGCCTCAATTATGGCCCCTTTAGAACAACTACACCGCTTTACAACTATAGGACAGGAAGAACTAAATAAACTAATTCATTGCATCTAAACCAACAACATGTTTATTAGACCCAATACCCACTAAACTACTGAAAGAAGTGTTACCTGTAGTGGAAGAGCCTCTTCTCAATATTATTAACTCGTCTTTATTTTTAGGTCACGTTCCAAAAATATTCAAACTGCAGTAATAAAACCTCTCATTAAGAAACCGCAATTAGATCCAAATAACCTAGCAAATTACAGACCCATCTCAAATCTTCCATTTATGTCTAAAATACTAGAAAAAATTGTGTCCGCTCAATTGTACTCTTTCTTGCAAAAAAATGATATCTACGAAAAATTTCAGTCGGGATTCAGACCGCATCATAGCACAGAAACTGCGCTAGTTAAAATTACAAATGATTTACTCTTAGCCTCTGACCAAGGCTGTATCTCAATACTAGTTCTACTTGATCTTAGCGCCGCGTTCGACACTATAGATCATAAAATACTCTTAGATCGACTACAAAACTACACTGGTGTTCAGGGACAGGCATTAAGCTGGTTTAGATCGTACTTATCAGACCGTTACCATTTCGTCTGTTTAAATGGGGAAAAATCAAAGATAACATCAGTAGACTATGGGGTGCCGCAAGGATCTGTCCTAGGCCCTCTGCTATTCTCAATATATATGCTGCCACTTGGTAATATTATAAGAAAACATGGAATTAGTTTTCACTGTTATGCTGATGACACTCAATTATATATCTCATCACGACCAGATGAAAACACTAACTTATCTAACTTGACAGAGTGTCTAAAAGATATAAAATGCTGGATGACGTGTAATTTCCTGCTATTAAATTCAGATAAAACGGAGGTATTACTTATTGGTCCAAAAAAACACCCACAAAATCCCTTACAATACAACTTTAATTTAGAAGGATGTCCTGTTACTTTATCCACTACAGTAAAAGACCTGGGTGTTATACTAGACCGCAACTTGACTTTCGAAAATCATATCTCATATGTTACAAGAACAGCCTTTTTCCACCTTAGAAACATTGCTAAGCTACGTAACATGCTATCTGTTTCAGATGCAGAAAAGTTAGTTCATGCATTCATGACCTCGAGACTAGATTACTGTAATGCTTTATTAGCTGGTTGTCCTGCATCCTCAATAAACAAACTACAGTTAGTGCAAAATGCAGCCGCTAGAGTTCTTACTAGATCAAGAAAATATGATCATATAACACCAATTTTATCATCTCTACACTGGTTACCTATTAAGTTCCGTATCAATTACAAAGTATTACTATTGACTTATAAAGCTCTAAATGGTTTAGCTCCTGTGTATTTAACAGACCTTCTATCGCCCTACAATCCATCGCGCTCTTTAAGATCACAAAATTCGAGGCTTCTGGTCGTTCCTAGGATATCTAAGTCTACTAAAGGAGGGAGGGCGTTCTCACATTTATCTCCTAAACTCTGGAATAGCCTTCCTGATATTGTTCGAGACTCAGACTCGCTGTCCCAGTTTAAAACTAGATTAAAGACGCATCTCTTTAACCAAGCATTCACTTAATGCTTACCTTTTATACTACTTCTGAATCAGTTCGAATGCATTAACATTATGAACATCAGCTATGCTAATTATTTCCCATCTGTCTTTCTGCTGTTATCTCGGCTATCGATAATAGCGTTCGTCAGCTCCAGTTTGTATCCAGCCTCTCACGAAGACTTCAGATGCCTCAACACCTGTGGAGAGACGACTAAACGCCGGTGGAGAGACGACTCGACGCCTGTGAAGAGACGACTAAACACCGGCGATATGTTATGCCTAAATTTATACATGATTAACTAACTATATTTTTCTTTGTACATTTCTGAAATGCACTTTCTGTAAAGCTGCTTTGAGACAATGTGTATTGTGAAAAGCGCTATACAAATAAACTTGAATTGAATTGAATTGAATTGAATTCTTTATTTTCTGAGACCGGCTCTCTTGAATCAGACCCTAGAGAAATTCGGAAAAGAGCAAACAGTTTTTATGAAAAGCTTTATAGATGTGAACACAAGGAAGATAGCGTTGTTGAACAGTGTTTTTATGAAGAGCTACCCAAGGTCTCTGAAGAGTCCAATGCAGAGCTCAAGAGAGCTATAAGCCTGGGTGAACTGTACGAAGCCCTCCAGAGTATGGAGAACGGCAAGGCTCCTGGGATAGACGGAATCCCAGTGGAGTTCTATAAAGCCTTTTGGCCTGTGGTTGGGGAGGATCTGCTGGCGGTTCTCAGTGGCAGTCTAGTCGGAGGACTTCTGCCGCTGAGCTGCAGAAGAGCGGTCCTTACTCTTCTGCCAAAAAAAGGTGATGTGAGAGACATAAAAAACTGGCGACCTGTGTCTTTGTTGTGCTATGACTATAAATTGCTCTCAAAAGTTTTAGCTACTAGACTAGGAAGAGTTTTGGAGGAGGTAATCCACTCTGGTCAGTCTTACTGTGTACCTGGAAGATCAATTTTTGATAATATCCATTTAATAAGAGATGTATTTGATGTTTCAAAAATAGTGGGTGTAGATATGGGTTTGATTTCCTTAGATCAGGAAAAAGCGTTCGATCGTGTAGAACACGATTATCTGTGGAAAACTTTGCAAGCATTTGGTTTTAGTTCTGATTTTATAGGTTATATTAAAATTCTGTACAATGACATTGAGAGTCTACTGAAGGTTAACGGTGGCTTATGCGCTCCATTTAAAGTGTGTCGTGGGGTAAGACAGGGGTGTTCTCTGTCAGGAATACTGTACACGCAATAGAACCACTTTTAAGTAAATTGAGAAGGGTTTTAGAAGGCGTGTCTTTACAAGCCTGTAACAGCACTTTATGTTTATCAGCATACGCTGACGATGTTGTCATTATACTTAACAAACAAAATGATGTGGATTTATTACTAAAAACATTGAGAGATTTTGGAACCATCTCTTCAGCAAGAGTTAATTGGGGTAAAAGCGAAGCAGTGTTAATAGGAAAATGGGAAAGAGGGGTACCAACACTCCCAAATGGGTTAAGTTGGAAAAAAGATGGCTTGAGAAATTTAGGAGTGTTTTTAGGGGATGAAATGATTGTTCAAAAAAACTGGGAGGAAATAATTGAAAAGATTAAAGGTCGTCTGATGAAATGGAAATGGATTGTGAAAAGTTTATCATACAGAGGACGTACTCTGATTATTAATTATTTGGTGGCCTCTTCCTTGTGGCATCGACTGGCTTGTGTTGATCCACCTGCATGTGTGCTTTCAAAAATTCAGTCTCTGTTGGTAGATTTTTTTGGGGGAAAAATGCATTGGATACCTCATAATGTTTTATATTTACCAAAAGAAGAAGGAGGACAAGGACTTGTACACTTGCAGAGTAGGACTGCAGCGTTTCGGCTACAATTTGTACAGCGATTTCTCACTGGTCCAGAGGACTTAAGCTGGAGGCCGGTGGCCAGTACGATTTTAAAGACTGCTGAAGGACTGGGTTTGGACAAGTCGTTGTTCTTGTTAAACCCCAATAAAGTCAACACATCCAAAATGCCGGGGTTCTACAAGAATCTTTTTAAAGTGTGGGATATTTTTCATGTTAAAAGAATTGAGTCTACATCCTCCTTGTTTTGGCTGTTGAAAGAACCTCTGATTTATGGGTCACGTTTGGACATTTTATTAAATCCAAGATCACAACACTTGAGTGTTTAATCAATGTGGCCGGCTCAAGTTTTGAAAAAGTTGAAGATTTAGCTGTTTTGTTGGGAGTTAAGTCCATGCGAATTGTTGCACAAGCGTTACATAAATTGCAATCTGCTTTTACAACAGAAGAAACAAAAATGCTTCAAGGTTACTGTAAAGGGGAAGTTATCCCTGATGAGAGAGACAGATTTCCAAATCTGCTTCTTTCACCAAATTTAGGTGAATGTACAGGAATGTTTTTAGAATCTGAAAAGTTGACAGATATGGATTTGCATGAAAGTAATGGGAAAAAATGGTATAAAGCTTGCGTAAAATCTTTTAACAAAAAGGGACTACATGGAAGAGTTGACACGCCATGGCGTACTGTGTTTCAGATGAGTGATAATGTCAGGCCAGAGTGGAGAGCGCTGTACAAGCCACCGTTAGCTAAAAGAGATGGAGATCTACAATGGAGGATTTTGCATGGCATTATTGCTGTAAATGCTTTTATTTCTGTTTTAAATCCAGATGTTGGCGAAGAATGTCCTTTTTGTTTTCAGAGAGAAACTGTTTTTCACACATTTTTGTATTGTTCAAGGCTTAAGCCTTTATTTGATGGTTTGCAGAATCTTTTTTATTGTTTTAATGAGACTTTTTCTGTGCAGACACTTATTTTGGGCTTTAAATATGTTCAAAAGCGAAAGCATGAGTGTCATTTGTTGAATTTTATTTTGGGTAAAGCTAAAATGGCCATCTATATTAGTAGAAGAGACAAAATTGAAAAACAAAGTGATTATAATGTTGAAAGGGTGTTCGCAGCTATGATCAAATCAAGGCTTGTAATTGATTTTCGTTTTTACAAAGCTATGGATTCCCTAAATGTGTTTGAAGGAATATGGTGTCACAGAGGAGCGTTGTGTTCTGTCATTGATAATGAACTGCATTTTGCACTTTTTTTATAAAAAAAAAAAAAATGTAAATAAGCTTACATATTGTTTTATGTGAGGAATCTTTTTGATAAATAAAGATGATTGAAAAATCAAAAAAAATCCCCCTCTCTCTCTCTCTCTCTCTCTCTCTCTCTCCTCTCTCTCTCTATCCCCCCCTCTCTCTCTCTCTCTCCCCCCTCTCTCTCTCTCCCCCTCTCTCTCTCTCCCCCTCCTCTCTCTCTCCCCCTCTCTCTCTCTCTCTCTCTCTCCTCTCTCTCTCTCTCTCTCTCTCTCTCCCCTCCCCCCCCCCCCCTCTCTCTCTCTCTCTCTCTCTCTCCATCTCTCCCTCTCTCTCTCTCTCTCTCCCCCCTCTCTCTCTCTCTCTCTCTCCCCCTCTCTCTCTCTCTCTCTCTCTCTCTCTCTCTCTCTCTCTCTCTCTCTCTCTCTCTCTCTCTCTCTCTCTCTCTCTCTCTTCCGGTGCATGCTGGGAGCGTTTGGGGTGGTGGTGAGGGGTTTTTACGGAGAGGTTTTGAAAGGTTTCTTTGGTAACACTTTATTTGAAGGGGTGTGCATAAGACTGACATGACACTGTCATAAACATGACATAACACCTGTCATGAACATGAAGGAGTCTTTATGAATGTTTATGACTGTTGTCATTAACTGTCATTCGGTAAATTATGACACTTTCAATGCAAAGTTGACATTGTTTAAAATGTCTTTGTTATGACAACTTGACATTACCCAAGACAAAAATGTCTTGATTATGACAACTTGACATTAACAAAGACAGAAATGTCTCTGTTATGACAACTTGACATTAACCGAGAAATCATAACCTGTCAACCTGTCACAACTTTGGCCGTCATGACACCATTATAACTGTGTCATGAATATTACCTGTCCTCAAGTAAAGTGGAACACATTGTACTAGTTATAAAGATGTCATTAAGGGTTATTACACTGCAAAATGCTTGAAGTTTGATAATTAGACCTGTTATGACATATTTGTGACAGGTTGACAGGTTATGATTTCTTGGTTAATATCAAGTTGTCATAACAAAGACATTTCTGTCTTTGTTAATGTCAAGTTGTCATAATCAAGACATTTTTGTCTTGGGTAATGTCAAGTTGTCATAACAAAGACATTTTTGTCTTTGTTAATGTCAAGTTGTCATAACAAAGACATTTTAAACAATGTCAACTTTGCATTAAAAGTGTCATAATTTACCGAATGACACTTAATGACAACAGTCATAAACATTCATAAAGACTCCTTCATGTTCATGACAGGTGTTATGTCATGTTTATGACAGTGTCATGTCAGTCTTATGCACACCCCTTCAAATAAAGTGTTACCGTTTCTTTTTCTTTTTCTCTTTAATCTGGATCTAAAGAGGAAATTGAGACATAATTTTCTGTTTAATTAAAACCACGTATTGGTGGTGTTTGTCGAGGCGCCGGCGGCATGGCGTCGCTTCTGGCGGGTGGAGTAGCACCGGTCTCGCGGCGTCACGGAGTCAGATGTGTACCTGCGCAGGGTGTGTCAGTGGAGGATGTATTGCTGGCGGTCGGAGAGGAGGTTGGATATGAAAATATTTCTTCGGCCTCCAGGATGAATAAAGCGGTGGTGGTTTTTGTTAAAGAGGAGAAGCTAGTGAACCGCCTGATAGCCAACGGGATTGTGGTAGGTGCCGATTTTGTTATTGTTTCACCGCTTGTTACACCAACGACAAAAGTCTATATATCGAATGTTCCACCTTTCATTGGAAATGAGGATATTGAGCGTGCATTAGTTCAGTATGGTAAATGTGCCAGTGCAATTAAAACGATCCCATTGGGATGTAAAAGTGAAGCGCTAAAACATGTGATGTCTATTAGGAGGCAAGTGTTTATGTTTCTGAATGTGCCGGAGTTAGTCGTGTCTTTCAGAGTGATGCATGAAGGAAAATCGTATATGCTTTATGTCAATACCGGTAGCTTGAAGTGTTTTGAGTGTGGTGAACTTGGGCACAAAAAGTTGACATGCCCACATAGAGCGCAGTCTAATGAGGAAGTCGCTGGGCCTAGTGGCGTAACGGCCGCTAATGTTAAAGATACAACTAACGCTACACAACCTCAGCTTAATAAGGAGAGTATCGCTCAGAGTGATGAAGTACGCGTAAGTGTAAACAATAATCAGGAGGAAGGAGGAAAGGTGGAGAATGTGGTGACACAAGAGCATGAGATCTTGGAACACAGTACAGACACAGTGCTAGAGAAAGTAAGTGAAAGTTTTGCTTGCGAAGAAACTGAACGCTTAAATGATGTTGAAATAGGTGAGGATTGTGGAATGAGGGAGGATGATGCATTGTCTGAGGTGTCAGATGTTTCTGAGTTTGGGTTGCAGACAGATGAAACATATTCGGTGCAGGAGATTAATGATTTTTTGGACTTGACATTTGGAAAAACTGTTGAGGTGAAGGATTTTTTCCCGGATATAGATAAATTCATATGGTCAGTGGTGTCAATGCTGAAAGTGGTTAGTTATGAGGCTCTATGCAAGAAGAAGAGGTTTAGGCTGAAGAAGTTTATAGTTAAATTACGGAAAGAAAAAAGAGCTTTGCAAAAATAGAATGCTCAAATGCACAGGGTGAATTTCATACTTTATTTCTTGCTTCTATTCACGTTTCTTCTTCTCTATTTTCATTTTTCTATGGAACTTCTAAAATTTAGTTCCTTAAATATAAATGGGGGTAGAGATCGGAGTAAATTAGGCATGATTTCAGAGTTTGTTAAAGGAGTAGATATAGTCTTTTTGCAGGAAACGCATACAAGTAATGATAATGAGACTCAGTGGGGTATGTGGTGGGAAGGGAAGTATGCTCTTAGCCATGGAACAAACACAAGTGCTGGGGTAGCTATTCTTTTTGCCAAACATCTAAATGTAAATATTCTATCAACAGTGGAAATTGTAAAAGGAAGAGCACTTTTAACTGAAGTAGAGTTTGAAGGAACTATATTTGTTTTAATTAATGTATATGCTCCTAATAATGGACATGAGCGTGTGGTTTTCTTTATGGAATTAAAAACAGCTATTCAGAAAATTGATGATACGGTGTGCACGATAATTGGGGGTGATTGGAATTGCACTACAAATTTTATAATTGATAGGAATGGAGAAGAGCCACATAATCAGTTCAGTGTTCAATTGTTAAAAATTATAAATGAGTTTGATTTAATAGACTTGTGGAGAAGTAGGAACATAGGAGTTAGACAATATACATGGTTAAAGTCATCAAATAATCAAGTTAGTGGTGCTCGGTTAGATTTTACTTGGGAAAGATTTGGAGTAATAAGGTAATGAATGTATCCATATTGCCTAATGGGTTTTCAGATCACCATATGATTACTTTTGATTTTAATGTAAAGAAAGTGGTGAAACCTTGTTATTTTTGGCATTTTAATGTCAAATTATTACAGGATGTCAGTTTCTGTGAAAAGTTTAAGTTTTTCTGGGATAAATGGAAACTTAAGAAAGACAGTTTTGAAGATCTTGGTCAATGGTGGGATGTGGGTAAAGCTAACATCAGAATTTTTTGCCAAAATTATACTTCACATAATACTGCAATGATGAAAACAACAGTGGAAAGTTTACAAAGAGACATTGCATCTCTGGAAAAAGACATGTTCAATAATATGGGAACTGCAAATAATGAAAAGTTAAATGAGAAAAGAGAAGAACTTGGGTCTTTATTACAAGAAAAGGTAAAGGGAGCACTCATTAGATCAAGAATTTGCTCCATTAAAGATATGGATGCTCCTAGTGCATATTTTTTTAATTTGGAAAAGAAAAGTTTTTTACAAAAACAGTTGTGTCATTTAAGACGTCCGAATGGAACTACAACTTCTGACCCTCTGGAAATGAGGAAAATGACAGTAGACTTTTATTCTAAATTATATGATGCAAAGAGTTGTGACGCTGGATGTATGGATGATTTGCTAGGTGATCTGCCTCAGTTGAGAGATGAACAAAGACAATCGCTGGATGAACCAATAACTTTGCAAGAGCTCACTGATGCGATGGGACAGTTATCTCCTGGAAGATCTCCAGGTGTGGACGGTATACCTGTGGAGTTTTATCAGGCTTTCTGGGGTTTACTTGGAAGTGATTTAAATGAACTGCTGATGGATTGTATCGAAAGAAAGACATTACCCACAAGTTGCTGCAGAGCTGTTTTATCCTTAATTCCTAAAAAAGGAGATTTGGGTCTATTGAAAAACTGGAGGCCAGTGTCGCTGCTATGTTTAGATTATAAAATATTCTCAAAGGTATTAGCAAATAGACTTAAAAAATATTTACATGTAATAGTTCATAGAGACCAGTCCTATTGTATACCAGATAGATCAATTATGGATAATTTATTTTTATTGCGTGATGTGATTGATTTTAGTCAAAGTAATAGTCTTAATTTGGGGATTCTTTCGCTTGACCAAGAAAAAGCTTTTGACCAAGTTGATCATAATTATCTTTTTAATGTTTTAAAAGAATTCGGGTTTGGTGATATTTTTATATCGTATATAAGATTGTTGTATTATAATGCAGTTGTTATGGTTAAAGCTGGAGGTGGGTTGAGCGCACCTATCATGATGTCCAGGGGTATCAGGCAAGGCTGTCCACTTTCTGGACAGTTATATAGTCTGGTGATCGAACCTTTTTTATGCAGAGTAAGAAAAGATTTATGTGGTATTTCAATTCCAGATGTAAAGAGTACCTTTAAAGTATCCCTGTCAGCGTATGCTGATGATGTGACAGTGTTGCGCTCACTACAGCACGGGTGTTTGGTAGAGAACGCAGGTTAATAGGTGGGAGGTTCACGTTCCTAATTGAAGGAGGGACTGGTTAAGCATTGAAACGCAAATCAGTGAGATCTTAAAACGGTGTGTTATCATGAGCTTGAGATATACGCAGAATCAAGAGTTTGTTTGCATGTTGTCTCGTCGGGAGAGACGCGCCACCGGTAAGCTGCTGTTTAATGAAACGCTTATTGAGATGCGGGGGAAAGTTTGCCTGTCTGTTTGTGTAACTACTTACAACCGCGGCATATGCGCGCAGTTTGTGTGTAGATAAATGTTGGTAAATGTTGCTGAGGGAACACTGAGAACCTCGTTTGCAATCAATGTTGAATGTTGTCGTGTTGATAGTATTCGCGAATCGCGGTAGAACTTAAGGAAATGTTTGGATTTGGAGCGTTTCACTTTCAAATGAGTTACTTCCTGGTTTGCGTTGCCGGATGGGAAATGTAGTTTGTTGTTTTGCGTTCATAATGAGTTACTATGCTAAAGCGCCACTACATAAACTACACTCACTAGATTCACGTCGGGCCAAGCACTGAGAATATCTCTTTGATTTAGAGCGATTGGTTTAATTGAATATTGGTGTATTGTGTGAAGCTGTTGCATTTCTGTGCTTAATGTTTATGTTATAGTCATTTAGATTAATTGCTAAATTATACTATACTACTTATTGAGAATGTTGATTAATATATTATTACGAAATATTTATTAGAATTAATGGTTATTAATGTTTTATATTGTTCAGAATTTATAGTATGATATATAAGTGTTATTAATATTGTCATTTACACTGTCTTTTTATGTCTATAGGTTTATAACCTCTTTGTTTGTGGACAAATCAACTATATGTGGAAATAATAAATCCAAGTAAACAAAACCACAATTGAGTTATGAAACGTGTTCTCTCCTGACGCCCCGTTCGGTGGGGAAATTCTTGGAAAACCGAACAGTTATAAACCGAGGCCCACTGCACTGGAGTGAGTGCAGTAAAAAACAGCCACGGACTGTTTCATTAAGGAAGTTCAATCAACCCAGGATCAGCTGGCTTCTCAATTTGGTGACTAACCCCAAGTTTATCATTAATTAAACTGCCCGTTGATCAAGGATAAAGGAGCGTGAATACACATTGGTGTGACAGCTCTCCAGTCAACACAAAGGGAGTAACAATGGCAGACTTGGAAAAGCTTAAAAATGTGCGATCAAGAGCACAGGCTTCATTCACCAAAAGGGCTCATACTCTCACCAAACCGGGACTTTTGGAACCGACTGAAGTTCTCAGGGAATGGAAAATTTTCAGGACAGATTTTTCTAAAGTCACAGATGCGGGACATGAGTATGCTGAAGCCCTGAGGGAGTCAACGGATGAAGAGGTCATAGCATCTGCAAACCAAATTGATGAAAAGACGGCAGAGTGTGAGAACAGGTTCCTTGAAGTAAAGATAGCCACCCAGGAAACCTTTTGGACCAGCTACGCAGAGGAGGCGTTTTTCAAGCAGGCTAAAACAGCTGAGTCGGCCATCACTCAGGCAGAGGAAGAGGAAGTTAACCCTCGGAAGTCAATCAAGGACCGCAGGTTAAGGAATAGAGCTATTGAAAGAGAGGTTGTTGAACTCGGAGAAATGTTAGTAGAGTGGAAAGAGTTGGTTCCTGGTCTGAAGGCGTTAGATCTCAGGACACGCCACAAGACACTTAAGAAGAGGGTCCTGGCGTTGTCTGACAAACTGGAGGAGGACGAAGCAGACCAAGTAAAGGGCAGAGAAAGAAACCTGGGAGATGATAGCAGTGTGACTGGGGATCCGATACAAGATGCCTCTTTCCTCTCTCTTCCTGAGATGGCTTCCGATCGCAAGCTGAAGCCCAAGAGGTATACGGGGACATTGAGCATGAACCAGCCCCTCTTACAGCGAAGCAGCCCGGAACGGACTAAAGGAAACTCTAATCTCAAGCCTCAAATCAGCCTTGAAAAAGTACGGCTACCCACCTTCTCTGGTGACATGAGAGACTATTATCGCTGGAAGATTGAGTGGGAAGACCTACAAGAATTGGGTAACCCACAAGGTGTGGAATGTATAAAAAAGTTTCATTTGTTAAATAGTCTCCACGAAGAAGTCAAGAAGGATCTTGTGCTATCTCGCTGTGGAACCGCCGACGACATGTTCAGGTTGCTGGACAGCAAATACGGGAACAGAGCGAAAATAGTCCTTATGATCGTTAATGAGGTCCAGTCTCTTCCCCCTGTCAAAGGAAACAATCCAAGAAGATCCATTGAATTGATCCAGGCTGTGGAGAGGGCATTGTGTAACCTCCAGATTCTCGGTGAAGAGGACGCCGTGAAGAACCGTGTTGTTGCTCAATCGCTTGAAAGCAAGCTTCCCAGTTCACTCAAGAAGGAGTGGATTATGCACAAGACTGACCCAGTAAACAGGTTTTCTCCACTACATCATTTTGATTGCCTCCTTGGATTCTTGAAGAGGCAGGAGGAGATTCTTGAAGAACTGGACCAGTTGGAGCCAAGCCGCAGAAAAGCCTGTGAAAGCGTTGCGATATCAGATAAGAAGAGGAAGCTTTCACTAAATCCACAGCAGGTCAGAAGGACGACTATTCCAGCTGTACTGTCTGTGAAGATGACTCCCATGCCGGCAAGCTATTTGCGTGCAAGGTCTTCAGAGAGCAAGATCTCTTAAGAAAAAGGGCCCATGTAAAGAAGCTAGGGTTGTGCTCCAAGTGTTTGCGGCACCACCCCAAGGATGGAAAAGGATGCACACCCAGATACCTCTGCCCAAAAGTAGACTGTCGGAAAGGAGGGGTGTCGGACCACAATTACCTTCTGTGTCCTAAGCCTCCAACACCAAAGAAGGACAGCAGCAGTGAGGAGAAGAGCACCATAAAAATTGAAGGAAAGAAACTTGGTCTAACCAACAAACAAGAAGAGTTTCTGGCAGAGCTGACTCCAGAACAAAGAGAGAAATACAAGAATGTGTTCTCAAACAAAACATCATCAACCGTATGTGCCAAGGCTGGAGATGGATTGCAAGAGCATCCAGTGGTGATGATGCTGATGGAAGTAACGACAAACTCGGGTTGCCTTATTGGCTCTCTAATCGACCTCGCATCTGACACCAATTATATTACCAATGAGACAGCCGAGCGCCTTGGACTGTGCGGTGAGAAGATCAAGCTTATAGTCCATGGAGTCGGGGGGATGAAGAAGACGGTCTTTACAAAAAGATATTCCCTACGGTTGAGAGTGAAGACACCTAAGGGAGAGGTGGCAGAGCATAGAATTCTCTGCTATGGCTTGGAAGACATCGCGGAGGTGACTCAACCAGTCACTGCCAAGCAACTACAGAAGTTCTTCCCCAATGTACCCAGACACGAACTGGTTCGTCCCACGAAGATTGACCTCCTTATCAGTCATCGGGAAGGTCTTCTTGTTCCCCAGCCAATTAAAATAATAGGAGACCTCGTCCTCTGGGATGGTCCGCTGGGAAAGACTGTTGGAGGAACCCATCCTGATCTTATTGAGACTATCGATCTGGAAGTATAGCACTCTGAAGGGGGTCGCACACCGGACGCGCAGCTCGGCGCCGCGCCACGCAGCGCCAGGTCTTTTAAATTCGAACACATTATTCTCTATGAGAGTACACACACCGGCGGCGCCTTTCGGCGTCTGTCCGCGGCGCCCAGCAACGGCTCTGGACCGTGTTCAAAATCCTGCAGCGCCACACGGCGCCATTTACATAGTTATATATTAAATTTACATTTATGTGTCTCAAATAGTAGTAATGTATATACGGACTTAGCCCTGTGCTGGAATATACATTTAGTTTTATATTTATTTAAAGAAATCAGAAAATTGCTGATGTTATCAGATTTTCAGGTGAGAGTTGTCCTAGACGTGGCGTGGCGTGGCGCTGAGCTGCGCGTTCGGTGTGCGACCAGCTTAAGACTCACCTTGCAAGGACCATGAGATCAGCCTCGATGGCGTACAAAGAAACCATCTTACCTCAAGAGGAGGAAGGAGATGTGCTTAACCGAAGCACCAAAACCACTAACAATGAGGTCTTCGAGTGGTTCAGGTGGGACAGCATTGGAGCTGCGTGCAGTCCTCAATGTGGCGGCTGCAAGTGTGGTAGGTGCCCCCCTGGAGGAAAAGAAATGACCCCCAAGGAAGAGCGGGACCTGGAAAAGATAAAAGAATGCCTAACATACGTACTGGCGGACAAACACAGCAACTCTCCCCACTGGGACGCAGCTTATCCCTGGAAGACAGACCTCACAACGCTGCCCGACAATCGGCAGGCTGTGGAGGCAACCTTCAGAAACACTGAGAAGCGTCTGGAGAAGGAACCTGTGTGGAAGGCTGCATACAAAGAACAAATACATGAAATGGTTGCAAGAGGGGCTGCTGCAAAACTCACAAGGGAGGAAATTAACAACTGGGAAGGACCTAAATGGTACATCAGCCATCTGGTTGCACCGAACCCTCATTCCTCTTCAACCCCAGTGAGAATTGTGTGGAATAGTAGCCAAGAGTTCCGAGGCATAAGTCTAAATGATCTCCTTCATAAGGGTCCCGATGTACTCATTCCCCTCAGAGGTGTCCTTTTGAGGTTCAGAAGTGGACTTCATGCCGCACTGGGTGATGTAAAGAAAATGTATAACTCAGTGTGGCTGAAAGATCAGGAAGTTCACCTCCACCGATTTCTCTGGAGAGACAACCCTAAAGATGATATTGAGGAGTTTGTGGTCGTCAGAGTGAATATCGGTGATAAACCAAGCGTGCCGCACAAGCCCTCAAAAGTGAAGCCAAAATGTCTCGATCGCCCCCCGGTGACCGGTCCTAGTATAGCTCATAAGCCCCGCCTCCCCATGTTATTCAATGGGACGTGAGACCAACTAAATAATTAAATTACACTTCACATATCTTTTTTCTAAAGATAGTTTCTGTCATTTACTGTAGTTTCTATCACGTTGATGTAATTTCTCATGTTTGTTTTTAAAATAAGTTAGTTTTTAGTTAGTTATTTGATGCTATAAAAACGGTGCTGTGACATCATGATTGACAGCTTTGATTGACAGGTTCTCTGTACGAAGTAGTCACTGAAGCACCAACGGCCTTTTTTCATAATGTTTACTATGTGGTTATTAGTTGTATTTCCCTTATTTTAACGAGGTACTGCAATCAGCAGACATCATTGGAGAGGAACGGAGCAGACAGAGGCCACTTAAGAAAAGTGTAGGGCGTGTGCTTGCGATTGATTCAACGCGAGTGGGGCGGGGGCTTGATTTCGCGGCTTTACTTCCTGCTCACGACTGCGCATGACTGGTCCCGAAAACGCAACTGCGCAGACTCAAGTTCCAATATGTCAGCGCCATATCGGGACTCTGGTGGCTTCAGTTCCCTCCAATGGAAAATATCGAAGGGGCGTCGTCCATCTTTTTTTACAGTCTATGTGATAAACCCGCAGGATGTATCGCCCAAGTCGCAATGAGAGAAACTGCCAACCTTCCTCAGTTTGCTGATATGGTGGAAGAACGGCGAGCTCTGATTGAGGAAAGCTACGTGGATGATATCTTAACCTCACACAATGATCCTGAAACATTGAAAAAGATCACCAAAGGAGTGGAGGAGATGTTAAAAGCAGGAGGCTTCTTCCTGAAACCATGGGTTCTATCATGCCAAAGTGGGAGGGGTGGAGTCTCTACTGAAGCTACTATGCCGAGGACCTTGGTACTGCCTAACCAGATTCATGATGGGGAGAATAAAGCACTCGGAGTAGGTTACGAACCTGAAACTGACAAACTTAGGTTGCTGACGTCTATCAACTTCTCCAAGAAAAGAGGAAGAATGAGGACGGGAGTTAATCTGAGCATGGAGGATGTCAGGGAAGGAACGCCAGACCCCCTTACCCGACGCATACTTCTTAGCCAGATAGCCGCATTATATGACCCGGTTGGTCTTGCTTCACCAGCCAAGCAAAAGGGAATAATGTTGGTCCGAGAATCATTCCAGGAAGCTGGCAGGGACAACCCACCTAAAAATACATGGGATGCCCCTCTCTCATTGAAACTTCGAGAAGCAGCAATAACTCTCTTTGAAGAATTCGTAAGACTGGGTCAAGTAAAATTTGAGAGAAGCCTTACGCCGCCTGGAGCCATAGGCCCACCAACAGGGATCACATTCTCAGATGGAAGTGAATCCTCCTATGGAGCCGTACTCTATCTGCGGTGGGAAACCCTAGATAAAGTTGAGGTGAAGTTGGTAGAATCTAAGGCTAAACTCACCCCTCTTGACCAAAAGGGAGATGTGATCAAATCGGAGCTTTGTGGTGCGGTTTTTGCTACCCGCCTAAAGAAATATTTTGAGAAACACTGCCACATTAAGGTCAAGCAATGGATTCACTTCGTGGACAGCCAAACAATCCTGGCAGCCATCCAAAAGGACAGCTATGGCTTCCAGACCTTTTTCGCAAATCGGATCGGTGAGATTCAGAAAGCCGGAAATGCGGAAGATTGGAGGTGGATTGAAGGCAGACGGAATATTGCTGACATACTGACCAGAGGTGCAACTCCTGAAGAACTTGGCGAAGGGTCAGAGTGGCAGCAAGGCCCTGAGTTTCTGAAATTGCCCAAGACCGACTGGCCTATGAAGATGGCCAGTGAGATTATACCCTCTGCTGCTGAAGATGTGGGAAAACTTCAGCAGAAAGCCTTCTCAGCAGTGGTCACTAGGGCCCAATCAGCAGAGATAACTTGCCTCAATGGGCCTGACATCAAGGCGAACCTCAGGCATAAAAAAGATAATGGTAGATCGACATCACCAGCTGTCCCGGGTGCTACATCAGTGGCAGACAGACAAAGAAGGCCCTGGGCAATTGGATTGGTGTGCCTTGTGGGACCTCAACGTTTCAGTTCTCTGTCCAAGCTGTGTGGTTCCATAGCCTGGACTCGACGGGCTGCAGAAAACTGGCTGAGAAAACGCCAGGCACCAGACTCATCAAAGTGGGAGGCAAACCACTCTATCCTGTCTACTGAGGAGAGAGAGCAAGCCTTCAGAGACCTGGTCCTCGCATCCCAAGATGGCAGTCAGTTCCTGGACTCAACACTGAACCGTTTGGTGGTCCACAAGGATGAGAGCACAGGAATCCTTCTCTGTGGAGGACGAATCCAGTGCTGGAAAGAAGATGGAACAGCTGTTCCTTTAATTCCATTTTGTTCATGGCTCGCAACACTACTGTCAAGAGAAGCTCATAATGAGAACCATGAAGGTGTTGCTGCCACACTTCTGCGCACCAGGAGGAAAGCATGGATTGTGCAAGGTTGAAGGATAGTAAAGAAAGTTGCGAACGACTGTATTACATGTCGCAAACTGAAAGGGAAGATGTGCCAGCAGATGATGGGTGATCTGCCGCCAGAACGCTCGCAGCGTACTAACCCATTTGAGTATACCACACTTGACCTCTTTGGCCCTTTTGAAATTAAGGATGCTGTCAAGAAAAGAACAGGGAAAAAAGTCTGGGGCATAGTATTCTGTTGCATGGCATCAAGGGCAGTTCATGTGGACCTCGTTGACGACCAATCATCTGAAAGCTTTCTCCAAACTTACTTTCGCTTTGTAGCAATGAGAGGCAATCCCAGAAAATTGTGGTCAGATAGAGGAACCAATTTTATTGGAGCTAAACCTGCCCTACAAGACTTGCACAGGTACTTGGAGACTTTACAGGAAGTAGCCATAGAAGACAAAGCCGCCAAGAATGGGACAGTGTGGGCATGGAACTTTCATCCGGCTGACGCACCACATCGTAATGGGGCTGCAGAAGCTGCAGTTAAACTTGTTAAAAGAGCCCTCACTAGCCTTGGAGGCATAACAAACTCACTCACTTGGGGTGAGCTCCAAACACTCTTCTTCCAGGCAGCTAACCTCACAAATGAAAGGCCGATCGACGCTAGAGCACAAGAACAAGAGGACTCTGTAGAGTATTTGACCCCCAATGATCTGCTTCTCGGGAGGACAAGGCAAAGTGGAGATACAAGAGGAATTGACCTGTGTATTCATCCCTGGCGCCGTCTCAGGTCCATCCAGATAGGTGTGGATATGTTCTGGAAGAAGTGGAGCGAACTCGCCGGACCTAACTTATTCATCAGACCAAAGTGGCACCGGACCCAAAAGAACGTAGAAATTGGTGAGATTGTTTGGATTGCTGATCAAAACGCATTACGAAGGCAATTCCGGCTTGGACGGATCCAGGCCGTGTACCCTGATAAGAAAGGACTTGTGAGAGATGCTGATGTTAAGGCATGTGCAGGCCTTCCTGCCTCCCAAGTAAGTGGGAAACTTAAGAGGATCCCTCAGCAGCCAACATCAGTCATCCTACGGAGAGATGTGAGGAGACTGGTAGTCCTCATTCCTGTGGGAGACCAATGACTCTTAGAACTTTGTTTCTTTACCATTATTTGCACTACCTTTCAAGGGAATGGACCAACCCCGATAGAATACTATATATGTCAGTGGAGGTTAACAGAGACAATAATGGTTTTATTTAAAAAAAAAAAAAAAAAAAAAAAAAAAAATCATGTTTTATGAAATGTAAGGCTGTGACCGCTTGGAATCACAAGATTACGCGGTCAAGTGGGAGGTGTTGTGCTCACTACAGCACGGGTGTTTGGTAGAGAACGCAGGTTAATAGGTGGGAGGTTCACGTTCTTAATTGAAGGAGGGACTGGTTAAGCATTGAAACGCAAATCAGTGAGATCTTAAAACGGTGTGTTATCATGAGCTTGAGATATACGCAGAATCAAGAGTTTGTTTGCATGTTGTCTCGTCGGGAGAGACGCGCCACCGGTAAGCTGCTGTTTAATGAAACGCTTATTGAGATGCGGGGGAAAGTTTGCCTGTCTGTTTGTGTAACTACTTACAACCGCGGCATATGCGCGCAGTTTGTGTGTAGATAAATGTTGGTAAATGTTGCTGAGGGAACACTGAGAACCTCGTTTGCAATCAATGTTGAATGTTGTCGTGTTGATAGTATTCGCGAATCGCGGTAGAACTTAAGGAAATGTTTGGATTTGGAGCGTTTCACTTTCAAATGAATTACTTCCTGGTTTGCGTTGCCGGATGGGAAATGTAGTTTGTTGTTTTGCGTTCATAATGAGTTACTATGCTAAAGCGCCACTACATAAACTACACTCACTAGATTCACGTCGGGCCAAGCACTGAGAATATCTCTTTGATTTAGAGCGATTGGTTTAATTGAATATTGGTGTATTGTGTGAAGCTGTTGCATTTCTGTGCTTAATGTTTATGTTATAGTCATTTAGATTAATTGCTAAATTATACTACTTATTGAGAATGTTGATTAATATATTATTACGAAATATTTATTAGAATTAATGGTTATTAATGTTTTATATTGTTCAGAATTTATAGTATGATATATAAGTGTTATTAATATTGTCATTTACACTGTCTTTTTATGTCTATAGGTTTATAACCTCTTTGTTTGTGGACAAATCAACTATATGTGGAAATAATAAATCCAAGTAAACAAAACCACAATTGAGTTATGAAACGTGTTCTCTCCTGACGCCCCGTTCGGTGGGGAAATTCTTGGAAAACCGAACAGACAGTGTTTATAAATAGTCAAAAGGATGTGGAAGTTTTAACGGAAATTATTGGTAAATATGAAAAAGCATCCTCAGCCAAAGTGAATTGGGGGAAAAGTGAGGGTTTTATTATTGGTAAGTGGGAAGAAGTAGGACCTCCAAAACTACCATGTGGTTTAATTTGGGGTAGAGAGGGGTTAAAATCATTAGGTGTATTTTTAGGTAATGAAAATTTTCAGATGAGGAACAGGGAGGGTTTGCTGGAGAAAGTGATAGGCAAGGCAAGGCAAGGCAAGTTTATTTATATAGCACATTTCATACACAATGGTAATTCAAAGTGCTTTACATAGGAGAAAATAAAATAATCAAAACAAATAAGAATAATTAAAACATTTTAGAATAAGAAATAAAATAAAGTACAGTAAAAAACAGTCGGACGAACAGTGGCACAGTGCTCATTCAGTAAAAGCATAGCTAAACAGAAGTGTTTTGAGTCTGGATTTGAATGTGACTACTGTAGGAGCACATCTGATCTCTTCTGGAAGCTGGTTCCAGCTGCGGCTGGCATAGTAGCTAAAAGCAGACTCTCCTTGCTTAGAGTGAACCCTTGGTATTTCTAACTGATGTGATCCTAATGATCTGAGTGATCTGTTGGGTTTATATTCAGTGAGCATATCTGCAATATATTGAGGTCCTAGCCCATTGAATGATTTATATACCAGTAATAATACTTTAAAATCAATCCTAAATGTAACTGGGAGCCAGTGTAAAGACCTGAGGACTGGTGTGATATGTTCATATTTTCTGGTTCTGCTCAGAATCCTAGCAGCAGCGTTCTGTATGAGCTGCAACTGTCTTATGGTCTTTTTAGGAAGGCCAGTGAGGAGTCCATTACAATAATCCACCCTGCTGGTGATGAAAGCATGCACAAGTTTCTCTAAGTCTTGACTGGAAACAAAGCATCTAATTCTTGCAATATTTTTCAAATGATAGTATGCTGATTTAGTTATTGCTTTGACATGACTACTGAAACTAAGGTCTGACTCTAGAGACACACCAAGATTCCTGACTTGATTTTTAGTTGTTAGACCTCTAGAGTGAAGGTATGCATTCACCTTGAGAACTTCATCTTTGTTTCCAAACGCAATGACTTCAGTTTTGTCTTTGTTTAACTGAAGATAGTTTTGGCACATCCAACCATTTACTTCATCAATGCATTGGCACAGGGAGTCAATGGGGCTGTAATCGTTAGGCGATAGGGCTAAGTAGAGCTGTGTGTCGTCTGCATAGCTGTGGTAAGAGATTCGGTTCTTTCTCATTATTTGGCTCATTGGGAGCATATACAGGTTGAATAGGAGTGGGGCAAGAATTGAGCCTTGGGGGACTCCGCATGTCATGGATGTCCACTCAGACTTATGGTCTCCTATACTCACATAATAACCTCTCCCTTCTAAGTAAGACCTGAACCATTTTAGGACTATCCCAGAAAGCCCCACCCAGTTTTCAAGCCTGTCAATAAGTGTGTTGTGATCGACAGTGTCAAATGCAGCACTGAGGTCGAGTAGTACCAGCACTGATAATTTGCCTGTATCAGTATTTAAGCGAATATCGTTTATTATCTTTATGAGCGCTGTCTCTGTGCTGTGATGCGATCGGAAACCAGATTGAAAATTGTCAAAGTAACCATTCAAGCTTAAGAATTTGTTCAGCTGATTGAAGACAACTTTTTCAATGATCTTGCCTATAAAGGGAAGATTTGAGATCGGTCTATAATTGCTTAATATGGTCTTATCTAGATTGCTCTTTTTCAGGAGGGGCTTGACAACTGCAGTTTTTAGGGAGTTTGGAAAACTCCCAGAGAGAAGTGAGGCATTTACCACTTCTAGGAGATCTGCTTCTAAACTGTTTAACACACTTTTGAAAAAAGATGTGGGAAGTGTGTCAAGGGCGCAGGTTGATGTTTTAAGGTGCTGTACGGTTTCTTTCAAAATTTTGCCATCAATTTCTTCGAAAACAGACATAGTAACTACTTTCTCAGGTAGTGGTCGGATCTGTTTGACCCCAGCACAACTCAAGGATGAGCTGATCACCTTTCTGATATTATTGATTTTCTCAGAGAAGAAAGAAGCAAACTCACTGCACTTGCTGTCTGAGAGCATTTCACTGGGAATCTGGCTTGGGGGGTTTGTCAGTCTCTCTACAGTAGCAAAAAGAGTGCGTGTGTTGTTTAAGTTGCTGTTTATAATATTTGAGAAGAAAGTCTGTCTAGCTTTGCCTAGTTCCATATTAAAAGCATGGATGCTGTCTTTGTAGATGTTATAATGGACTACAAGTTTTGTCTTCCGCCACATGCGCTCTGCTCTTCTGCATTGTCTTTTCATATTTTGCACTGCTGTTGAGTTTCTCCAAGGTGCTTTTTGTCTACCACTATTCTTCCCGACTTTCGCAGGAGCAATATCATCAATTACACTTTTAATTTTTGAGTTAAAAGATTCAAGGAGAAAATCAAGAGTCAGCAGATATGCTTGGTTTTAATGATATAGCCTTCATAAATAGCACACTAGTGTTCTCATTTAAGCATCTCTTCTTGACAGACACAGATCTAGCTTCAATGGCAGGAGAGATCAAAATATCAAAGAAAATACAGAAATGATCAGACAGTGCTACATCCTTAATAACAATCGATGAGATGTTTAGACCCTACTGATAAGTAGATCTAGAGTGTGTCCACGATTATGTGTGGGTCCATTTACATGCTGTGTCAGATCAAAAGTTTTTAAAACAGTTTTGATTTCTTTTGCCATATTGGTTTCTGCATTATCTATGTGAATGTTAAAATCTCCAGCAATGGCAAAACAGTTAAACTCAGAGGAAATTGTTGATAACAGTTCTGTAAAGTCCTCAGCAAAGGCTGGAGAGTATTTTGGAGGCCTGTAAACAATGATAAGTAAAATACGTGGAGCACCTTTTAACACAATACCCAGATATTCAAAAGATGGGTAATTCCCAAGTGATATTTGCTTACATTGATAGACATCTTTAAAAAGAGCAGCTAAGCCCCGCCTCTCTTACCCGCTCTGCAAACACTCATAAAAGTAAAGTTACGAGGGGATGTTTCATTGAGGACTGTTGCACTGCAGCTGTCTTCTAGCCAAGTTTCATTTAGAAGCATAAAGTCCAGGTTGTATGTGGTTATTAAGTCGTTGACTAGAAGTGATTTATTTTTAAGTGAGCGGATGTTTAAAAGTGCTAACTTAACAGTCTTACTTTTTGTCCCCACAGCGATCTTAGTTTGGCGTGTAATAGGCACCAGATTAGATGGGTTTGCTGTACGGCTTTTGAAGGCCTTAGATTTTCTATCATGTAGTTGAACAGCAATAGGGAAAGATTCAGGCACACTGGGTTCCCGCTTGTTTTGTAAACATTTAAGAAAGTTACTGTTATCATAGCGGGGACCCGACACATATCACTGAGAGCTGGTATCAGTTGTTTTTGGTACACAGCGAGCCGCTGGAGGAGGGTGCGGGCCCTGGCGCTGTGGCAGAGGCCGAAGAGCTCTCACAGGAGGAGGGGGAGGGCGAGCTGGGCCCGCAGGCTTTGGTGGTTGTGGGGCCTGCCGTTTTTTGGTTGACATCTGGGGGCTTGCAAAAGAGTGGGATAGTCTGGTTCCAGCATACACCAGTTGTTCCATTTTCTCTGAGAAGCACAGAAGTGGAGTTGCTGGAGAGAGGGATAACGTGTCTGGTGTTTGCTGTTGCTCTGGTGTTATCGGAGGCTGTAATATGCTGTCCTGGATTTCCTGGCTGTTTTCCAGAAAGTCGTCCTTGGGTGCTGAATCTTCTAGCAGTTCTAGTATGTCACAGTCTGTCTGTGGTGAGCTCTGTGGGCAGGACTCAGCTGAGATTGTGTCCGTCAGCAGAGGTTGTTGTGGCTGAGTGGTGTTATCATTGTCCTTGTGTGATGTGTCAGCCGCATGTCCATTCAGGTGCAGAAGTGAAGTCCTGTGGTCATTAATACTGTGTCCAGGTGTGTGTGTGCCATTCAGGTTGAGTGGATTGGCACATACTGCAGAAGGATGATGGATTGAAAAGAAGATATTGTCCTTTAGCACTCTTGAACCAAGTTTGTTTGGGTGGAGCCCATCCTGTTGAAACAGTTGCCTCTGATTCCAGAAAAGATTGAAGTTGTCAATGAAGTTCAGTCCTTTTATATTGCAGGTTTTTTGCAGCCATGTGTTAAGCCCAAGCAACCGTGAAAACCTGTTTGTTCCTCTTGCTGGGAGTGGTCCACTGATGAATGTCTGAACTTTCAGTCTTTTAAGTGTTTCAAAAAGTTCATTGAAATCCTTCTTAAGGAGTTCTGACTGCCCTTTATGAATATCATTCTTCCCCACATGAACAATGAGTCGATTTGCAGTCTTATGTTTCATCAGAATGTTCTGAAGTTCCCTGTTTACATCAGAAGTTGTTGCTTGTGGAAGGCAGCATGTTGTTGTGTCCCTGCTACTAATGTTTCTGATTATAGAGTCACCCACTATCAGAGTCCTGGGCTCGGCTGCGCTCTGAGCTGAGTGCCGCTGTCTGCTCGACCTTGAGCGCCTGTTAGCAGTGTTAGCTACTGGCTGATTCAGTCTGTGTTCAGCTCGATTATCTAAATGGACCTGGCTATTACCACAGTTGTCGTACAGAGGGCGAGTCCTGGTCATTAACAACCTGGCGGCTTCGACTTTGTGGCATAAAATTACTGTTCTGGAGCCTCCAGTGGAGTTGGTCAGTAAAATACAAAGGACAATTGTGAACTTTTTTTGGAGTGGGGCTCACTGGATCCATGCCTCAGCACTTTACTTACCCGTCCATGAAGGAGGGCAGGGGCTCGTGGACGTGAGGAGTCGGTTGATTTCATACAGGATACAAGCAGCAAAAAGACTTTTATATCACAAAGACTTGACTTGGGCCCATCCCGCAAGATTAATTTTGAAGAACGCAGGTGGGCTCGGGTTGGATAAACATTTGTTCATTATGGACTTGGGGAAGGTGAGTCTGAGATTACTCCCTTCTATAAGTCAATGCTTCTTTCCTGGAAAACTGTTTTTAAAGTGGATCGGAGTAGTGATGACACAGGGCATTGGATTCTGGAAGAGCCATTGTTTTTCAATCCTATGATTCAAACCAGGCTGTTGTCTTCAGTAAGCATATCTACAGTTCTGAGGCTTAATGGGGTTGTAAAGATCAGACATCTCTTGGACGATGATGGGTGGAAGCCGGCTGGAACTCTTAAAGAAGTGACAGGATTGAAATCTGAACGTCTTGTCTTAAAACTGACTGAGTATATCTGGAATGTACTGCCAAGCGGACACAGAGAGTACATTGGAGGAGGTCGGTCAATGGACTTAAGAGATATAGAAGAGGAGTTTCCGAACATCAGAGTGTCTCCAGCCATACGTGAGGAAATAGTGGATGTAAATATGGACTCAATTCTGTCTTTTGATACTCCACAGCTGGACTGTTTTAAATCTACGTCGAAGAAAGCAATTTACTATTCTTCAGTAAAAGTCACACATCAAGTTTTTTCTCAAGAGAATAAAAGCTTCAAAGTGGCCAGGTTTGTTGGGACCGGACTTCCTCGTGAGGGACAGGTGGAGAGCCCTGTATAAGCCTCCTATAGAGAAGCGCACTGCTGATCTGCAGTGGAGGCTTATCCACGGGGCGATAGCTACTGACAGATATGTGGCAGGCTTGAATCCAGCAGTGGGTGGGGAGTGTAGATTTTGTGGAAACCAAGAAGATTTAGAGCATTTTATTTTTAAAATGTGGAAGATTACAAGATCTTTTTAATTTTCTTAAGGATTTGTTTAATAGTTTAGATGAAGAATTTTCAGATCAAATATTTATTGGAGGTGTTAAGTATGGGTATTCAATGAGAAGGATGACATGTTTATTAAACTATTTGTTGGGAACAGCAAAATTAGCAATCTGGAAAACAAGGAAAAATAAAGGAACTCAACTTGGGAGTACGGAGGTGGAAATGATGTTTAGGAATCTAGTGGCTGGAAGAATTAGGATTGAATTTGCGTACTACAAACTGGTGAAAAATGAAATGGTGTTTTAAAGATATCTTATGTGTGGTTTTTGAGGGTCAGTTGGTTTTGAATATTTAATTTATGGTTTGTTTTTTATTTTACTATTTTTAATTGATTTATTACTGTTGTGAACGTGTATGAGTTATAAATGATAACTTAATAAACGTTGTTTAATCCTCTCTCTCTCCCCCCCTCTCTTCTCTCTCTCTTTTCTCCTCTCTCTCTCTCTCTCTCCCTCTCTCTCCTCTCTCTCTCTCTCTCCTCTCTCTCTCTCTCCCTCTCTCTCTCTCTCTCTCTCTCCTCCCTCCTCTCTTCCTCCCTCTCTCTCTCTCTCTCTCTCTCTCTCCTCTCTCTCTCCTCTCTCCTCTCTCTCTCCCCTCCTCTCTCTCTCTCCTCCCTCTCTCTCTCTCTCTCTCTCCTCTCTCTCTCTCTCCTCTCTCTCTCTCCTCTCTCTCTCTCTCTCTCTCTCCCTCTCTCTCTCTCTCTCTCTCTCTCTCTCTCCTCTCTCTCTCTCTCTCTCTCCTCTCTCTCTCTCTCTCTCTCTCTCTCTCTCTCTCCTCTCTCTCTCTCCTCTCTCTCTCTCTCCTCCTTTTCTCTCTCTCAGATTCAATTCTCTCTTTGGCATGTTAAAGAAAATCTTTACATTGCAAGCATATAAACACTATACAATTTGAAAAAGTATAAAAATTTAAAAAATAAATAAATAAAAAATAAAGTATTTTTGTTTGTTTTGTTTTTACATTAAAAATAGTATAATAATTATAATAGTGTCTCTATAGGCGTGTAGTTGGTAGCTCTGTCCTGCAGGAGGCTCTTTCTTCGTGACAGGACCTCACGTACCTGGCTGCCAGGTTTGAGCACGCAGGGCTTTCTCCGAGCAGGAGTGGGAGTTTGTCCATATTAGATTTCTGATGGAAGTCTTTCTGGTAGGTTGTAAAAAGGGGATAGAAAGTGTCCCTAATGCTTGTATATTTGGGGCAGGATGTCAAAAAGTGTAGTTCTGTCTCCACTTGGTTCTCTGAGCAGTGAGGGCACAGTCGCACTTCCTTCGGCAGCCAGGTCTGTCTGTGTCGGCCTGTCTCGATGCTCAGACCGTGTTCACTGAGTCTGTACATGCTCAGGACTTTCCTCAGTTTAGGGTCGCTCACTTTACTCAGGTATCCTGCCAATTCATATTTTCTGTTTAGGGCCAAATAGCATTGCAGTTTACTTTGTTTGGCTGTTGCATCTGTCCAATGTTTGAGGTATTTCTCTTTTTGTGTTTTAATTATTTGGTTTGGTGTGGCTCTGTCTTTATTGTCAGTCTGTGACGTCAGCTGTAAGACCAATCGGCCGAGGGCGTTCTTCTCCGGCTTCAGCTCTCGGTAGGACAGGGCTTTGTGATGGAGGGTCTGTTCATCACTGTTTTTTAAGTGGGCATGGAATTTAATGGCTCTTTTTTGAATCGTAAATACAAGGGGGTATAATCCTAATTCTGCTCTACAGGCATTGTTTGGGGTTTAGCGCTGAACTCGTAGCAAGATTTTGCACAGCTCGGTCTGCAAAGTCTCTATTGGGTGTTTGTCCCATTTAGTGAACTCTTGGTCTGTGAGTGGACCCCAGACTTCACACCCGTACAGCGCGATGGGCTCTATTACTGTTTTGATGATTTTTAGCCAGATTCTGATTGGGATGTCAATTTGGATATTTCTCTTAATAGCATAGAAAGCTCTCCGTGCCTTGTCTCTCAAATCGTTAACAGCTTTTTTAAAATTTCCTGTGTTGCTAATGTTTATGCCAAGGTAAGTGTAGTCCTGCGTGTGTTCAATGAGCATGTTGTTCAATTTAAAACTATGATGTTGGTCTTGGCGGCTGGGTCTTTTTTGGAAAATCATTATTTTAGTCTTTTTGGGGTTAACTGACAGGGCCCATGACTGACAGAAGCTGTGCAGGAGGTCTAGATGCTGCTGTAGACCCTCTTTAGTGGGAGACAGCAGCACCAGATCATCAGCAAACAGAAGGCATCTGACTTCGGTGTCCAGTAGAGTAAGGCCAGGTGCTGTAGACTGATCCAGAGCCCTCGCTAGCTCATTTATGTAGATATTGAACAGCGAAGGACTTAAGCTGCAGCCCTGTCTCACTCCACGACTCTGAGGGAGGAATTCTGTGTGTTTGTTACCAATTTTAACTGCAAATTTGTTGTTTGTGTACATTGATTTGATGATGTCATATGTTTTTCCTCCAATGCCGCACTGGATTAATTGAAGAAAAAGACCTTCATGCCAAATGGAGTCAAAAGCTTTTTTGAAGTCCACAAAGCATGAGAAAATTTCAGTTTTGTTTTCGTTAATTTGCTTATCGACTAAGGTATGGAGAGTGTATATATGGTCTGATGTGCGATATTTTGGTTGGAAGCCAATTTGACACTTGCTCAGGACATTTGTGTCTCTGAGAAAATGGGCTAGTCTGCTGTTTAGGACGTTGCAGAAGAGTTTGCCTAGGTTGCTGTTTACACATATACCACGGTAGTTATTAGGGTCAAATCTGTCTCCGTTTTTATGTATTGGGGTAATAAGTCCTTTGTTCCAAATGTTGGGGAATATACCTAAACTCAGGATGATATTGAAGAGCTTGAGAATGGCTAATTTGAATTTGTGGTCTGTGTATTTAATCATTTCATTCAGGATGCCATCGACACCACAGGCTTTTTGCAGTTTCAGGGTTTGGATTTTGTCTAATAGTTCGGTTAGTGTTATTGGGGAGTCTAATGGGTTCTGGTAGTCTTTGATGGTTGATTCTAAAACCCTTAGTTTGTCATAAAGGGCATTTTGTTCCTGATTTTTGTTTACATTATTAAAGAGGTTGGAGAAGTGGTTAATCCAAACATCTCCATTCTGGATAGCTAGTTCTTGATGGTAGGATTTGTTTAGTGTGTTCCAATGTTTCCAGAACTGGTCGGATTCTAAGGATTCTTCAATTTCCCTGAGTTGACTCTTTGTGTTTTGTTCTTTTTTCTTTCTTAAAGTATTCCTATATTGTTTAAGTTTTTCGTGATAGAGATGACGGATGTTCTCATTGTCAGCATCTCTGTGTTTCTGGTTGGATAGGATTCTTAATTCTTTCCTAAGTTTTTTGCAGTCGTTGTCAAACCATTTCTCAGTGGCATGTGGTCTTTTTGGTTTTCTTTTTGTGTTTTTTAAGTTGGATAATGTTGCTGATACCTCAAATATTCTGTTCAGCTTGTCTACTGCTAGGTTTGTACCTTCACTATTGTGCAGGAAAGGAGTGGCAAGGAATTTATCTAATAGGGCTTGAATTTTCGGTTGACTAATTGTACTTAGATATATATCTTTACTGTTTTGTTTCCATCTATACATGTTTCTAAGTGAGTGGAGCTGGGTTTGTTTAGATGCTTCTTGGTTGGGCATTGCTCTGTTTAAGTAGAGGGTTATTTTACTGTGGTCTGACAGGGGGTTTAGTGGGCTGACTGTGAACGCTCTGAGGGAGTTTGGGTTAAGGTCTGTCAGAAAATAGTCGACTGTACTGCTACCGAAAGATGAGCTGTAGGTGTATCTACCGTAGGAGTCTCCTCGAAGCCTGCCGTTGACTAGGAACAGACCTAGTGTGCGACACAGATGAAGAAGATGTGTTCCGCTTTTGTTTGTTGTTTTATCATAGTTGTGTCTCTGTGCTTGTATCGGTGTGGGGAGGACGTCTCCTCCAGGCAGGTGTTTGTCCCCCTGAGGGTTCAGTGTGTCCAGTTCTTCACCTGTTCTGGCATTCAGGTCTCCACAGAGCAGCACGCTTCCCTGTGACTGGAAGTAATTAATGTCTACTTCAAGAATGGAGAAACTGTCTTCATTAAAATATGGAGACTCTGCTGGAGGGATATAAGTGGCACACAGGAAGTGTTGCGGTGACTGTCTTATTAATTTCTAACCATGTGTAGAATTGTCCTGTTTTAGCTACTTTGATGGCATGGGCAAGATTTGATCTGTACCAGATAAGCATTCCTCCTGAGTCTCTTCCTTGTGTCACTCCAGGCAGTTTAACGGATGGGATGATGAGCTCTCTGTAGCCTTCGGGGCAGCCGGTGGGTCCATCTCCTCTGCTCCATGTCTCCTGCAGGATGATGATGTCTGAGTTTTTGATTTCTGAGTTGAAATCTGGGTTTCTGCTTTTGAGGCCAAAGGTAGATGATCTCAGGCCTTGAATGTTCCAACATGAAATGATAAAGGCTTTGTTATCCATGGGGTTTTAGTTTGGGAGATAAGTTTTGACCTATGACAGTAGGTGTGAGCAGATGAGGTTGAGCATCTGACGGATGTCTCTTAGCTCTGTTGATGTGGCTTGTACTGGTGCTGTTGTGGATGTTCTGCTCACTATCTGAGCGTAGCTGTGTCTGCCCGGGGCCTGCGGGGTATGAGGAGGGCAGGGGGTCGGCAGGAGGGGCTTTGGCCTGGCCTGATGCACTGGATGTGAGGTATTAGAGGCTGGAAGATAGGGCTGGGGTAAACGATTATTAACTAAACGATTAGTTGGGCGATTATTTTATCGATTAGTCGACTAATCTAACGACTTATTGGGCGATTAATATAAAGATTATTTTTCTGCTCCTCGATTAATAAAAAAACATAATTTATCTCAAATAAATACGAACTAGCGTACTGAATCATGATACTGTAGCTGGCTAACGTTAGTCTAATGTTATGTATTTGAACACTGTCATTAGAACTCTATAACCGCCAAAACCGTGTTATTAAAATATTTTGTACAAACATTTTTTATCATAGAGAATGTTTAAGTAGCTACTAATATCAGCTTACCAGGGAAACGGAGGCGGAGTTAGTGGTGCTTCTGCTCTTGCTGGAGATGATTCAGGAGAGTCTGTTCTGTTCCCCGTTACCGATCAGAGCGCGCGCTGTCACGGAGCAAAGCCTTGTTTATACTCGACGCGTCCGCACGAGCGTGCGGCAAATACGACGCGTTGGGCGCGCAAGACCGGCAAAACCCCATATCGCGTGCACGGCTTCTTTTGTAACGGTGCGTGACCGTCCACTACAGCGGCAAAACTCCGCTCAGTGCCGCTGGCAACGCTATAACGTCTCCGCTTTGGGGTGTGTCTGTTGCGAGTGTGTTTAATCTATGTTTTTTTCAACATACACACAGTATAATCATCAATGATGCACGCGATTACATTCGGAAATAGACACGCTTTGTTTACGTTTTGCCCCAAGCAAAGATATCCCATCAATTTTATAAACTTTTATAAACCCAGCCAGTATAATCACATGAACACATCCAAAATGAATTATTTAACATATATATAAACTGTAAAGCGTCTAATTTGTAAACAAAATTATTTACGTACTAATCCAGCATAAACTCCGGCACATTTAGCATATTTTTAAAATCTCAAAACAGACGTCACATCCCGAACTGCACATCAATTGGCTGCCGACCGCGTTTTTCGCTTGATATTTGCATAAAGTCGAGAACTGCCCAACCTTTTGACGCTCTCAACGCTTTCTCCGGTCCGCTGTCAATCCCAAAATGCACTACGCGAGCGTGAAGCTCGACTTCCATAGGAATGAATTGAAAACGCTCGCTCCGCTCCGCTCACACCGCGCTAGTGGACACGCACCGTAACAGCGCGCGCGGCGCCGCGTCCGCGGATGAACGACTGCAAGCCGAATCTCCCCGAGCCGTATGTCTCACCCCACCCGCACCCAGTTTGCGCGTCTAAATTGCAAAGGTTTTTTTTTTTTTGTTAAGGATTTGTTTACTGTGTTTGATTCATTTAGAATTAGAATTAGAATTAGAATTAGAATCAGCTTTATTGCCAAGTAGTGCTTTCACACACAAGGAATGTGCTTCGGTAGCAAGATGCTACCATGGCTGCTATAATCAGCGCCAATCTTGAGAAAAATACAGCATGACATGAGGAGAGGTGAGGTGAAAAAAAAGGCGACCCCCAGACTATGCTCCTGTAAGGAGTACAGTCTGGGAACAGGAAAAAACACCTCAGCAACATTAGCACATAAACAGTACAACAACATGAACAAGACATTGCAACACGTGTGGGGAGTGGGGGATGGAATTGTCCAGCCCAGGCAAGCACAGTGGAGAGCACATTCACTTCTAGTGGTCTTCGTCCTCCATTCTGCAATGTTTCGGTCTCCCACGTGTGTTGGCGAGCTGTACTGCCGGAAACGGTGCAAAAAATAAATAAATGAAGAAGCGTCGACGCAAAAATATGGCGTCGACGTAATTTTGACGTCGAAGCGTCGACGTCATCGACGCGTCGCTACAGCACTACTGGAAGAAGGTGCTCAAGTGTTGGCTGGGGTGGTCTCAGCATGTGAGAGTGCTGTCGTCTTGATGGAAGTCTTCTGGATGTTCTCTCTGTGGGTACACTGTGCTTTCTTACAGGTCTGGCTGGAGGTTGTTGGGCTCTGTTGCTCCTGGGGGTGCTGTTGTGATGCCGACTCAGGGCCACATCTTTTAGGGTCCTGGCGAGGACACGAACAGCTGTCTTGTAAAGATGGACATGGTCGTAGAGGCATGTGGGGTCCAGGGTGGGGTGGTGTGCCAGGTGCACATTGGGTTTCAGTGCACAAGAACGGGAGAGGTGGGCGTTCACCCGCTGGATAGTGTCAGGGTGGAAGTCTTTTCGGGGCAGCAGTGTGGAGATGATAACTTTAGCATTTGGGAAGATGGTTGAGGCCTTTTCAATCACTTTTGTAGTGATGTAGCCACCCTCTCCTGTTGGGCTCTCAGATCGTTTGTGCCGGTGTGGATTATTACATGGCTTGGGGATCCCAGGTTGTCAACACTTAGCCATTTGAGTGTGCTCTGAGTGTTCGGACACCAGAGTTTGGCCACTCTGTGTTTGGGAAAAAGCTTCTTTTCATCTATAAATTTCCCATTTGAATCAATTAAAATAGCGATTTCCGGTCGTAGTGTTCCTTCTGTCGGTGTTGAGGGGTCTTCTGAGTAGAGGTCTTCACAGTGCACCCGAGACCCGTCGACCCGGGACCCGACCCGGGACCCGTACGGGTTCGGGTCTAAATTTTAAATGATCGGCCGGGTCCGGGTCGGGTCCGAATTTATTACTTCGGGTCCCGGGTCTGTTTAAAATTGTGTGTAATACCCGTGCGATCGGACTCGATCAGAGCCAGAATGAGTCAGATCAGCACTGCTTGTGTTTTTTTGCAACTTGTAAAAGTAGGTAAAGAAAAGAGAAATAATAAAAAAAAAGCGATCTCTCTTTCTCTCTCTCTGCCGTTAGAAGCAGAGCGCGCGGCCGCGCCCAGACTCAGTCAGAGAGAGTTAATGCAACTGCACGCACGGTAATGATGGATACCTTTGTGTGCAGTGGGGAAACAGATCTTTACTATATTTAAGTTTATTTTATTTCTATATTTTATTTTATGTTTTTCTTGGTAGTAATTATTGATATGTAGGTAGGCTACTATGTATACGTGTCATTTTGAGTTCGTGTTCCTATTATGTGACATAGTAAATGGTTCAAATCTCAAAAATGCTTGCAGACTTTGAGTTACACACTCATATTTAAATATATTTCAAATCAGCAACAAAATCTGAGGTGAATTGTCACATAAATGTTTTCTATGACTCTCATATTCGTTAAAAAAAACCCCAACATTTTAGGCTGATTCAGCTAGCGCGCATGTGCAGTCTCAAGTTTGTCGCATGTCATGTTTCTTTGGCAACCGGAGCTTCCAGCAGAGAGCACATATGATAGCAAATAAATAATGTCAGCGGCCATGGAACTGAACGAGCAATTGTTATTATAAGTTAGTTCAAAAGGACAAACGGTTAAGTTAGTTATTATGCGAGTTAACTCGAGTCAGAATGCACATGTGCAAAGTTGCATTTGTCATCCATCACCGTGACATCAAGTGGACTTTTAAAGCTGAAATACTGAGTGGATTAAGCTTGGAATAACGAGAGAAAAAACATGGATAGAACTTTCTTGTCGGTGGATTGCAATGCATCACAGTCAGTCAGGTAACGTTACAAGAAAGTGAGACGACGACGACTAAAATTATGTAAGACAAAAAGTTTTATTTTTCGCAACTTGTGTGAAATAATATGTGACAATCGGGTCCAGTCGGGTTTGTGTCTTGCCGTCGGGTTCGGGTCCAGTTTTCAAATAATAAACGGGTCCAGGTCGGGTCCGGGCACTGCGTTTCTCGGATCTGCACGGGTCCGGGTCCAACTTTTGAAATAATAGACGGGTCCGGGTCGGTTCGGTTTAGCACATTACGGGTCTCTTCCGGGTCGGGCATGAATTTTTGGACCCGTGAAGACCTCTACTTCTGAGTGTGAGGCTGGTTGTGAGGTGAGGGAAGGGTCTGATGGGAGAGGAGGATTCTGGCTGTGCTGAATCTCTGTTGTTTGAGAGTTGTGATCAGGGTGAAGAGTGTCCTGCTCCACCAGTTCCTCTGATGAGCTGAACTCGCTGTGCTGTGCTCCTCTGTCCTGCCTCAGTTCACTTATTTCCATCCTCATTGCTGTTAGTTGTGCCTTGTGTAACTCAGTCTGTTGTAAGAACCGTGTTTCCAGTGTCTCCAGCTGAGCCCTTAACCCCTCTCTCTCCTGCTGGAGCTCCGTCACCTCAGTCTGCAGTGTAGACAGCTCTCTCCTGAGGCTGTCCCTATCTCTGTGCTTGGCTGTGGGGCTGTTGCTGGTCTGGTCTGTTATCTGAACTGTTTGCAGGGAGAAGATCATCTCCTTGAGCTGGACCATTTCTCCCTCTAGCTCTGTGAATCTCTCCCTCAGGTCAGTGCAATAGCAGTGTGGATGGGGGTCTTTGGTCTGTTCTGTGCTCGAAGGGTCGCTGTGTTCTGTCTGATCCTCGTCTGTGTGGAAGGTGTGGAAGACTGACTCCTCAGGAGGGATAAGTTGGTCGCTGGTAGTGGTCTCTTTCTGTGCTCTGTCTTTGATGCAGAGGAAGTCTTGTTCAAAGAGACCATTGATGCTTTTTACCACCACTATACCTGTTGTTTTGTAGATGTTTACGGTCGTAGTTGTTGTGTCTTCCTCGTTTCTTATTTTTAACTGGAAACCCCGCAGATGCCTTTTCTTTCAGCAGAGGGGTAGTGTGCAATGATGGCCTTGTGCCATGCATAGGGCTTGTTGGTATAAAATATCAGGTTACTTATGCTGCCATCTTTATGTAGGTCTGCAAAAAGGGTTTCTGGGTTGTCTGTCAGTCTTTTGTTTTTGTAGACTTTCCGTGCCGATTCATTTGTGATCTCTTTAGGATAGTGCAGTGGGATGGCCTCCACATATGGGGGTTGTTTAGGCCTGGTGCTGTAGCTGGAGTGTTCAGAACTCTTCTGGGGGCGGGGCCAGGAGGATGCACTGGCCATAGTTGATTTAGAATGTAAACATCCAACTGAAATAACTGCCAATTTTTTGTTTATTTTCTCTCAGTGAAATAAAAATTAATAAACAAGCCAAAAAAGCAGGCAAAAAATATGACTTTCACTGATTTTGTGAGAAAAAAATAAATATATATATATTTCTTTAAAGTTCAAGTTTCAGTTTTGTCCAAAATGTCTCTTTGTGCTGTTCTTCTAAGCAAAAACTCGGAGGGATATGAAATGGCACTTTCTGTTCAAAATGTCTTTACCTCTCTTCTTTCTTGTAAGTTTTCTTCTTAGTTGTTATGTTGTTTGTTGTTTATGTTGCTTGATGTCATCCTTTTCATTATAAATGTCCTCTTCTGTAGAGGGGAATCCTGTGATGATCTTCTCTTAATTTTTCCTCAGGTTCAGGTGTGAAAAAATAAAATAAAAATAAATAAAATCTGTCCTAATTCAACAAAAACTTTGTCTAGACGTTGTTTTATGTTAAATCTTCTACTTTTCTCTCATTTCGTGGTAAAGATATTCTTATTTTTTGTCATTTATCTGGAGCTCAACTGAAGTGAGCTCAACTCTCTCTCTCTCTCTCTCTCTCTCTCTCTCTCTCTCTCTCTCTCTCTCTCTCTCTCTCTCTCTCTCTCTCTGCGCATGTGGGTTGCATGCTGGGAGCGGAAGTGTGGTGTGGGGTTTGAGAGCGGCACGTTTTTGAATTTGTTTCAAGTTCAATTTTCTTTTACTGTGGTTTAGTTAGGTTTTTAGCTTTTTTATCACATTTTTTATATATATATATATATATATATATATAATTTTGAAAAACAAAACAAAAATCTGGGGTGATTTATTTATTTTGATTAAGGCCATGGCGTCTCTCTCAGGCGAGGGAACGCCGGGGTTATCTATTAAGAATGGGTGTAAAGTGTTCTCAGATCAAGCATTTACCGTAGAAGACGTACTTCTAGCAATGGGTGAGATTGTAGGGCACGAAAATATAGCATCGGCTTCTAGAATGAACAAGGCGGTGGTGGTGTTTTTAAAAGACAAAAAATTTGTGAACAGCCTTGTTGAGAAAGGAATTGTTGTTGCCGATTCCCTGGTGCAAGTAACGCCTTTGCGCGCACCTGCTACCAGGGTCACAATTTCGAACGCGCCTCCGTTTATTTCTAATGAACAAATTATGAAGGAACTGAGTCGCTTTGGAAATTTTGCGGGATCCATTAAAATGTTGCCGCTCGGGTGTAAAAATGCAGCTTTAAAACATGTTTTGTCCTTTCGAAGACAAGTTTTCATGTTGTGGATATCTCGTTTCGTGTTCAACAAGGGGACAGTTCCTATATGATTTTTGCAACGACAGATAGCTTGTGTTGTTTCGAATGCGGTGATTTAGGTCATAAGAGGTACACGTGTCCGCATAAGAAACAATCAGAAAATGAAGATAACGAAATAAATAAGGATGAGCAAACCGTTCAAGGGGAAAAAAGCGAAAGGCAAGACAAAGAAAAACGCCCCATAGTTACAAAGGATGGAATGAGTTCAGGGAAAAAACAAAAGATAGACGCGGTTAACAAGCAGGATTCGGAGGCAACGGTTTCGGCAGGTGAACCCGGCCTTATTCCATCCTCAGACTGGATCCCCTCCTGAGAAGAGTGAGTTATATGGAAGTAAAATAATGACAAATGTTTTTGAAACAAAAAGCCTGTTGAATTGTACTACTTGAAAAAAATATGCATTGCACTAACCCTGCTTGTATTTTAATGCATTGTATTTTTATGACTTGCATTTTTATGGGCTGAAATTTAGCATGGTTGAATATTTAAGCTGTGAATATTTCGATTTAAAACATTTCAAACACATTTTCATTAGTAAAATTTCAATAATCCATTTGCACCTTTCATATTTCACTTCCAAAATATTCAAACTGATTAAAAATACAACCTATAATATGCAACAGGCGGTTTTCGGTCCATTTTATTTCGCTTTCAAATTCACCTCCACAAATTCGACAGTAAATTCAACGTTGACATCCAGGAACTGCAGGAAAAGCAGTAGATTACCGAGCATAATCTCCATCTGCTGTTAGTCGACCTCACCAGCAGGGGGCGCAAGCGCGTGTTGTTGACGAAGATAGAGAGCAAGCCATTCATTCATAAAAACTGTACAACAATGTAAGTGTTTCTGTGATTATTATGACGTCTGTTTTATGTGAAATTCAGTGTCTAAGAATGTGAAAGAATGTGTTCATGGTAAAGAGGTTGCGAGTGTTTGTGGGCTACAGAATAATGTGATTATGGAGAGTGAAAATAGTGATGAAGAAGTGGAGGATTGTGATAATTGTTCGGAGGTTTCGGAGATTGATTGTAGTCAGGCTTTGGAGGAGGTGTATTCGGTCGAGGAATTAAATGATTTTCTGGATTTAACTAAAGGGAAAAAGGTTGATGTTGCAAAATATTTCCCAGATGTTAATAAGTTTATAAGATCAGCGGCGAATTAAAGCACAGAAGACGACGGGCTATGAGGTCATTTCAAAACAGAAACGATTTCGGCTGAAAAAGTTTCTAACAAGCGTACGTAAAGCTGTAAAGAGAGAAAACGTAAAATTGTCAAAATGGAAAAAATAAAGCACATGGGTGAGGGATCTATCCTAGTTTCTGTGTTGCTTCTATGTTTTTTGTTTTTTCCCTCTCCCCTGCCATGCAGATTCTTAGATTAGGATCATTGAATGTTAATGGGTTGAGGGATGGAGGGAAAAGGGTTTTACTTTCTGAGTTTCTTAGGCTTAAAGATTCAGAAGTAATTTTTTTACAAGAAACCCATAGTGATATAAAAAATGAATCCGAGTTGAATTTGTGGTGGGAAGGAAAGCTTTGTTCAAGCCATGGCACCAATGTAAGTGCAGGTGTAGCTATTTTATTTGCAACTCACCTTAATGTTAACATTTTATCAGAAACGGAAATAGAGAGAGGACGCATTTTGATGGTAAAAGCTAAAGTTGAAAATCAGGTATTCGTTTTTATAAATATTTATGCTCCAAATAAAGGGTCAGATAGAGTAATCATGTTTAGAAAATTAGGAGAGTTTTTAAAAAGTTATACTTTAGATGGTATGTTAATCGTGGGTGGGGATTGGAATTGTTCTCTTAACTTTCTTGTAGATAGGAATAATGAAGAACCACATCCTGTATCAGCTGCTGTTTTAAAAAGTATTATAGCTCAGAATGATTTAGTAGATGTATGGAGAGACAGGAACAAAGAGGTGAAACTTTATACATGGACTAAGGTCTCGCAGGGAAGAATACGTGTAGCTAGACTGGACAGGTTTTATGTCGAGTGTGCTGAGAATAATAGGATCATGGGGTGTAATATTTTTCCATGTTGTCTATCAGATCACAATTTTATCACAGTTAATATTGTTTTGAATCAAACTAAATTTAAAAGTCCGTATTGGAAATTTAATGCTGCATTATTGAAAGAAAAAGAGTTCATTAAGAAATTTGAAATGTTTTGGAAGGAATGGGGTTCTAAGAAAAAGGATTTTGTTAATTTGATACAATGGTGGGAAATAGGAAAGACACAAATAAAAATATTTTTATGGTCAGAGACATTTTAGAGTACTCAAAACTATATGAAGTGAATGTTGGCTTTCTGTTCCTGGATCAGGAAAAAGCATTCGATAGAGTGGATCATGGTTTTCTGTATGATACAATGACGGCTTTTGGGTTTGGAGACGGCTTTATGTCATGGATCAAACTCTAAAAATAGGAGGTGGGTTAAGTAAACCAATAAGTTTGCTTAAAGGCATAAGACAAGGATGCCCACTGTCCGGTCAGTTATACGCTCTAGCAGCGGAACCACTCCTATGTGTGTTAAGAAAAGAAATGTCTGGTTTAAAGGTGGATGGTTGCTGCAATGCGTTTAAGATAACAGCAAGTCTCAAGTCTCTCTCTCTCTCTCTCTCTCTCTCTCTCTCTCTCTCTCTCTCTCTCTCTCTCTCTCTCTCTCCTCTCTCTCTCTCTCTCTCTCTCTCTCTCTCTCTCTCTCGTGCGCATGCGTGGGCGTTTGGTGAGTGAGTGTGGCGAGTGAGTGCGGGGAGCGTGTGGTGAGTTCGAGTGAGTTTTTTCTGCCCGCTGTGGCAATTTTTTCTTGGTTGAATATCGCTATTTCTGGTGTTTAATCTTCTTTGAGTAGATAAAACGAACTAGTGTTTTTTTTGACTGTTGGTTGCCAGTGCATCATCAGTGCATGGCGGGCCAAGGTGTTGACTCGCTCGGTTCATTAACGCGGCGCCACGGGGTTAAAGTGGTGGCCGCTGCAAGCGTAGAAGACTGTATTTTGGCCATCGGGGAGGTCGTTGGACAAAAGAGCATTCTAGCATCTTCAAGGATGAGCAATGCAGTTGTTTGTTTTTTGAACACTGTAGAAAACGTCAATAATGTTGTGGAAAGAGGAGTGGTAATTCGTGGCCTTTTTACACCTGTGCTTTCTCTTTCAACCCCCGCGAGAAAAGTTATTCTGTCGAACATTCCACCATTTATCAAAGATGAAGCTTTGGTTAAGGAATTATCTCGTTTCGGGAAGTTGGTTGCTCCAGTGAAAAAGATCGCGATCGGGAGTAAATCTGAACTGATAAAACATGTGGTGTCTTTTAGGAGATTTACTTACATGATTTTGAGTGAGAACAGAACAGAACTGAATTTGAATCTGAAATTCAGATTTGATGATTTCGATTACACTGTCTATGTATCCACTGACATAATGAAGTGTTTCGGATGTGGAAAAACCGGGCATTTGGCTCGTGCTTGTCCCAAAAATGGGGTAACACGTACAAGGCAAGATACGATACATGATGAGAGGGTGGTGCAAGACGCGGAAAGCACTGCTGGAACGTCCGTGCCAGTACCTGTGAATTCAGCACAGAGTGTCAAGGCCACAACTAACAGAGTGCCTTGTAAACAAACCGTTGAAACTGTTCAAACCGTGATTGAAGTCATGGGAGATAATGTTGTGACTGACAAAGATCAAACAACGTCAAATGTGAGCTTGTTTAAAGAGACCACTGAATAGATGAATTGATGGACACACACAATAGTTCAACGCATTGTTTATCTCATATAGAGACTGTATCAGACCTTGTAGATTTGTGTGAAGTAGACATGGATCAAGCTGTCTTCAAAACTCCTTTAAAAAGGAAAAAGAAAGACAGAGAGGAAGAATCGAAACAAGCAAGAAAAGAGCAGAAGAATGATACAGATAATATTGAAAGTGAAAGTGAATTGTCTGATTCTAGTGCTTCAAGTTGCTCACAAAGTGAATGGAAATGTAACGATTACAGTGCTGAAGAAATTAAGAAGTTTTTAAAAGTGACAAAAAATCAGAGAGGAGTACAGGTGGCTGATTTTTCCCAGACCTGAAACGGTTTGCAGAAAGCACAAAAAATCTAATGAGTGAAGGTTGCTTTCTGGATAAGGAAGTATATCGACTTAAAAAATTTGTTTCAAAAATCCAAAATCAGCTGATTAATGATGACAAAGTGGCATAACTCTTTATCTTGAGCGGCTGTGTGTTTCTGTATGGCTTAATTTTTTTTGTTTCCTTTTTTTTCTTTGCACATGGCAGATATCCATATAGCATCTTTAAATGTGAACGGAGCTAGAGTTGATGTAAAGAGAATGCAAGTGTATGAAACAATGAAACGGAAACAACTTGATGTTCTTTATTTACAAGAAACACACAGTGATGATAAAAATGCTACAGATTGGATAAAAGAATGGAATGGTCATATATATTCTAAGTCACAAAACTTCACGTAGTGGAGGAGTTGCCATATTGTTTGCAAATAACTTTACTCCATGCTCTTTTAAAATGGAAGAAATAGTGAAGGGGAGACTTCTGAAAATTCAAGCCCTTTTTGAAAAATATGTTTTGGTTTTTATTTGTGTATATGCCCCCACGTTACCAATAGAGAGAGTGGCTTTTTTAGATATTTTGTGCTCAACTTTAGACCAATGCAATAGCGAAGAATATTTATTTCTTGGTGGAGATTTTAATTGTGTTGAACTAAATATTGATCGCAACCACATAGAACCACATATGCCTTCTCGCAAGCGACTTTGTGAAATAATTGAAAGAAGTGACCTATCTGATGTCTGGAGAAGTTTAAATGGAAATGCAAGGCAATATACATGGGCTCATGCTCATGAAAATCTTTTGTCTTTAGCAAGACTGGATAGATTTTACAGTTTTAAGCACCATCATAGTGTTTTTAAGAGTTGTATAATAAATCCAGTTGGTTTTTCAGAGCACAGTTTAGTCATATGCAGTGTTTTCCTCAATTCTGTGTCACCAAGGAGTGCGTATTGGCACTTTAACACTGCTCTAATGAATGATGTTTTTTTTTTAAAGAAACGTTTACATTTTTTTGGGAGAATTTTAGAAATGAAAAGGTTTCTTTTTCTTCTCTTCAGAGTTGGTGGGATTTTGGCAAGATTCAAATCAAGGTTTTTTGTCAACAGTATACTCAAAATATCACAAGAGAGACAATTAAGTCTATAAGAATTTTAGAAACTGAAATTTTGAATCTTCAAGATATGGCACAATTAAGCGGAAATCAAGCGTATATCGATTCTCTTTTTTTAAAGAAAACTGCTTTATCTGAAGGCACAGGGCGCACTGGTCAGATCGCGTTTTAAAACTGTAGAACAGATGGATGTACCATCAAAATATTTTTTCGGTTTGGAAAAAAAGAATGGCCAGAAACGTTTTATCCATTCATTACTTTCTGAGTCCGGATCTTTGTTGTCAGACTCTAAAGAAATAAGAGAACGAGCTGTTAGTTTTTATGAAAAACTTTACAAGTCTGAATATAAAGTAGATAAAGACCTAGAAGAGGCCTTTTTTGAGAAATTACCAAAATTGTCGAAAAAAGCGAATATAATACTTTCAAAGCCTCTTGGTCTAAAGAACTGTTTAAAGCTCTTCAAGGAATGGATAATGGTAAAGTTCCTGGGTTAGATGGAATCCCAGTTGAGTTTTACAAAAGTTTTTGGTCTGTTATCGGAGAAGATTTGTTAGTAGTTCTTAATGACAGTTTAACTAAAGGAATATTGCCAATGAGTTGTAGAAGAGCGGTGTTGACTCTTTTGCCTAAGAAAGGTAATTTGAGTGATATAAAAAATTGGAGACCCGTGTCTTTATTGTGTTGTGATTATAAACTGTTATCTAAAGTACTAGCTACCCGTTTGGGTGAAGTTTTAGATGAAGTCGTTCATCCTGACCAGTCGTATTGCGTGCCTGGTAGGTCAATTTTTGATAACATCCATTTAATTAGAGATTTGTTTGACGTATCTAAAATGTTTGGTCTTGACATAGGCTTGATTTCCCTAGATCAAGAAAAAGCTTTTGATCGCGTGGAACACAATTATTTGTGGAAGACTCTTCAGGCTTTTGGTTTTAACCCTGAATTTTTAGCTTATGTTAAAGTTTTATATTGTGATATTGAGAGTATTCTGAAGATTAATGGTGGCTTAGGTGCTCCTTTTAAAGTGTGCCGTGGGGTAAGACAAGGTTGTTCTTTGTCAGGGTTATTATATACTCTCGCGATAGAACCACTTTTAAGTGTTTTAAGGAGAGTTTTAGAAGGGGTGCATTTAAAAAATTGTAAGACTTCTTTGTGTCTGTCTGCGTATGCAGATGATGTCATTATAATGATCAATAAACAAAACGATGTAGATTTATTACTAAAGACAGTAAAGGATTTTGGTTTGATTTCTTCTGCAAGAATTAATTGGAATAAAAGTGAGGCAGTTTTAGCGGGAGAGTGGAAAAGTAGAGCGCCACCAATCCTTCCAGAGGGCTTATGTTGGACAAGAGATGGTTTGAGATATTTGGGAGTATATTTAGGTAATGAAACAATAGCTCAAAAAAACTGGATGGGAACTGTTGAAAAACTTAAGAGCCGACTTGGAAAATGGAAATGGCTTGTACCAAATTTATCATATAGAGGACGTACTTTGGTCATTAATAATTTGGTGGCTTCCTCTTTGTGGCACCGGATGGCTTGTATTGATCCCCCGGCTTATTTACTTGGAAAAATCCAGTCTGTTTTATTGGACTTTTTTTGGGACAAGTTACACTGGATACCACACAACATCTTGTATTTAAAAAAAGAAGAAGGGGGTCAAGGACTTATACATGTACAAAGTAGGACTGCGGCTTTTCGACTACAATTCATACAACGCTTGCTTGCCAGTTCAGAGAACTTGGCTTGGAAATCAGTGGCCTGTGCTATTCTTAAATCCGTTGATGAACTCTGTTTAAGTAAACATTTGTTTTTGATGGATCCAAAAAGAATCAACACATCGAAGCTTCCTGTTTTTTATAAAAACCTGTTTAAAATATGGGACCTTTTTAAAGTGAAAAGAACTGAGAGTACAGATTCTCTTTTTTGGCTACTGGAAGAACCCATGATTTACGGTGCTCGTCTGTGGACTATTAAATAGTGCTTTTATTAAGTCAAAGATCGTAACACTGGGGCGTTTAATTAATGTGACTGGTCCCTGTTTTAAAAGTGTTGAAAATGTGGCTGCCTTATTAGGTATTAGATCAGTTCGAATTGTTGAAAAATTTCTTCAGAAAGAGTTGAACATGCTTGAAGATTGTTTTGTTGAAAAACTTGTGCCTAGTGATAAAGATGCTTTTCCAAAGTGTTTTTTGTCCCCAGATATAGGGGAATATTCTGGAGTTTTCTTGGAAAATGTATCAGATATTGAGTTATATGAAGTTGGGGGGAAACAAATGTACAATGTTTGTGTAAAAACTTTCAACAAAAAAGGTTTACATGAAAGAGTTGATTCACCTTGGCGCACCATTTTTGAAATTGATAAAGATGTAAAACCAGAGTGGAGAGCACTGTACAAGCCACCATTAGACTTACAATGGAGAATTATACATGGCATAATTGCGGTTAATTCTTTTATATCTATATGTTAGATAACCAAATGTTAGTCAAAAGTGCCCTTTTTGTTCTCAAAGAGAAACTGTTTTTCATGTGTTTATGTCCTGCTCAAGACTTAAGCCTTTATTTGACTTGTTGAAGGATGTTTTCATTTGTTTTGACGAAAAATTTACTGTACCAGTTTTTATTTTTGGGTTTAAATATAACCGAAGAAGACAATATGAATGCCAATTGATAAATTTTATTGTAGGCAAGGCAAAAATGGCAATATATGTTAGCAGAAAGAAAAAAATTGAACAAAAAGGTGATTATAATGTTGTAATGATGTTTGCAGCTATGATTAAATCTAGACTGCTAATTGATTTTTATTTTTATAAAGCCACTAATTGTCTAAAAGCGTTTGAAAATATATGGTGTCATAGAGGGGCATTGTGTTCTGTTATGGAAAATGAAATTTATTTTTCACAATTTCTATAAATATGATGTGATTTAAATTAATGCTTTTATTTTTTTAAATATTTCTGTAATAAATGTTTTTTTGAAAAATCAAAAAAAAATCTCTCTCTCTCTCTCTTCTCTCTCTCTCTCTCTCTCTCTCTCTCTCTCTCTCTCTCTCTCTCTCCTCTCTCTCTCTCTCTCTCTCTCTCTCTCTCTCTCTCTCTCTCTCTCTCTCTCTCTCTCTCTCTCTCTCTCTCTCTCTCTCTCTCTCTCTCTCTCTCTCTCTCTCTCTCTCTCTCTCTCTCTCTCTCTCTCTTCTCTCTCTCTCTCTCTCTCTCTCTCTCTCTCTCTCCTCCTCTCTCTCTCTCTCTGCGCATGTGGGTTGGCAAAATGCAAAATCTCTGTTCTGGTTGTTGGAGGAGCCTCTAGTCAAGGGGGCCCGTTTGGACATAACAGATCAAGTGCCAAATCTTTCGCAGAGATTGTGTGACACACAGACGGTAAAGATGAGTCATTTAATTAAAGTGGCTGGATCTGAACTAAAGGATGTTACGGCGGTGGCAACGTTATTAGGACAAAAATCTATGCGACAAATATCCACAATCATGGACTTATGGAGAAAGAAACTGGCAGCAGAGGAGTTGTTACTTCTTGAAAGATACAAGGAAGGTTTTTTGCTTCCTGATATGAGAGACCCTTTTCCCAAACACTGGATTACACCAGATTTAAAAGAGATGTCTGGTAGTTTGTTAAATTTGAATGGGCTTCAGGACTTACTACTAGGTGAATTAAATGGAAAAGTGATGTATAAATGTTTTGTTAAAATATTGTACAAGTCAACACTGTGTGGGAAAATGGATAACGTCTGGAGAGAGAATTTTGATGTAGGAAATGAGGTTAAACCACATTGGAGGGCCTTATATAAACCACCATTGATGAAAAAATCGGGAGATCTGCAATGGAGAATCCTGAAGGGGGCTGTTGCATTTGTAGTCATATAGATTAAAATACTCTTATGTATTTTTTATTTATGTGTGTTATTGTTATTATGTATTTCTGGTTAAGATTTATTAAGTTTAGTTGTCTGTTATCATCACTTAAACTTGTATATACTGGCGGGTGACACTAGGGGACAGTGGAGAGCCGCGGGGTTGTTTCACTTGTTTACATGAAGAAGTCACACTGCCAAAGTATTCAACACTGTGATGCTGAAACTAATATTACTGTTGTCTTTGTTGAATTTGCAGGTAAGAAAAGTGATGTGACAACATAACTGTTATATGAGTAAATTAAATGTTTTAGTTTACAATTGTTTAATGGAATTGATGAGAACCGCATCGACGCTCCCGCGGCTTGTGTGCGGCCGACTCGACCGCGTTGGTGGATGTGTTTACCCGCGCTGCGTAGGCGGATGTCCGCGGCCGCGCTTTCGGATGTCGGGCGGAGATCGCGGCCTTACATTGTTTAATGTTTGAGTAAAGAGTGTTTAAAGTTGTGTTAAATCGCTACTTAAAGTGCTTGAATATGTATATTGAGCTTTATAAGCTGAGATGTTAATTTCAGTATATGTGTTATTTGGTGGAATACACAGTTTTAATTTCGGTTTTAATTTGCTGTGACCATACTGTAAAACAGATACATTTGTAATGAGTTTATTGGAAAGAGAGTGTTGTTTCACTTGTTTACATGAAGAAGTCACACTGCCAAAGTATTCAACACTGTGATGCTGAAACTAATATTACTGTTGTCTTTGTTGAATTTGCAGAACCTGTGTGTGACAGCAATAAAACTATATGTGCCACCAGAAAACAGCCTCTTCTGTGTGTGCAACATAATCATGGCGAGCCAGCCAGGAGGACTGCTAATTGGATGTGAGAGAGACAGCTCCTCCTTGAGACGAACCTTGAATTATCAGAAAGTCATCAATACAGAGAATAAGGTACATAGTAAAAATAAAAAAATGGAACAACTTCAAGACCGTGTTAGCTCCAAGTTTCTGACGCTGGAGAAGCCTGAACTGATAAAAGTCTGCCTACGACTAAAGTGCAGCGAACCAGCAGGTGAAGGTTTCCGAGGTCAAACAAGGCGAGCACTAATAAGAGTGGCTGAGAAGACGTTGGATGAAATTGAGGAAAGTTTAGAACAGGAAGAGTATGCAGAGATCCTTAATGAACTTCTGTGTTTCATCGAATCCCTCCAGAAACCAGCCGAGCTCGAACCGCCACCAGTAAATCTGGCTGAGATAGAGAAGCTAAGAAAAGAGTATGCAGAACTACAACAGACACATGCAAATGCTCGTCGCGCATTAGAGGAACAGATCGAGCTACTTGAAGAAAAATGTCAGGGAGGAAAAGTTGAAATAAATGTGAAAGAGAAAACCACAAGACACGATTCGATCCCTGAAGTTACTATGAGGAGGGAATTCCGAATCTTCGGACAAATTGGGGAGGCTGGCCAAAAGGAAAAACTGTCCTACACTAGCCTCAACAACCAGATCGAATCAGGAGTGAGAAAGGGGTACGCTGAGGCAGAAATAATTGAAGCAGTTATCAGAGCAGTGAGTCCAGGCCTTCCCCTTAGGGAACTCCTTGAAATAAAGCGAGACCTCACACTTTCCACATTGAAGACCATCCTCAGAGGACATTATAAAATAGATTCTTCATCAGATCTGCTGCACAGACTCATGAACATCTCACAGGAACCCAAGGAGTCTGCTCAAAGTTTTCTCTTCCGAGCCATTGAACTGAGGGAGAAACTACTGTGGACATCTGGAGAGGAGCAGGATGGAGAGCAGTTTAGCCCTGAGCTCATTCAAAGGAAGTTCCTTCGCTCTGTGGAGACAGGCCTCCTGAATGATGCAGTTAAGTTTCAAGTCAAACCATACCTCAGTGATCCTAAAGTGGCAGATGAAGTATTGATCGAGAAAATTGGTGAAGCCGCTAATCTGGAATTGGAGAGACAAACAAAGTTAAAGAAAGCGACCCCAAAACCCCTCAGACTAAGTGAAGTTCAAGCAGTAGAACATGCCTGTGACACTGAGCGACATATGAGCAGCGAAATTGAGACTCCAGGCCAGAAAAAAGAGTCATTGATGAAAGACATTCTCATTGGCAAAGACAAGAAGAAACAGGTACAAAGCAAAGAGATTGACAACAACACTACTAAAGCGATTGAAGACCTAAGAGCAAACGTCATGGAAATGACAAAAGTGTTCAGAGAGACAATGGAAGCGACCAGGTCACAGTTTCACCCACCCGTTACTCCACTACGGACTGAAAGGAGGGGCAAAGGCTGCCGTTCATGTCAGGAGGCCCAAAAGGGTGAAGAGTGCAGGCACTGTTTTCGCTGTGGACAAGATGGACATCTATCACGGGCTGTCGACAACGGAGGCCAGCATCGGGAAACGGGAGGGGACTGCTGAACTGGACCCCCCAGTAGTCTATTCTGTCTTTGGGTCCCAAGCAAGCTCAGAAGTGCTACAGCCATCCAGGTCTGTACATAGCAAGCAAGGCAGTGAAGAAAATAACACCCAACCTACTATCCACACAGATGAAATCACTCCTGTTGACGAGTCACTGTCGCCTACCACGCCTGGACTTTTGAACATTATTGGAAAAAGGTGCCTGATCCACTGCTTGCTCAATGATGTCCCAGTTGAAGCCTTATGGGACACAGGAGCCCAAGCCAGCATTATCAACGCGGACTGGAGAAAACGACACTTACCACATACCACCGTGAGACCGATTGAGGAGCTCCTAGGGCCAGGAACACTGACTGGATTGGCTGCCAATCACACGGAGATCCCTTTTGATGGCTGGGTGGAAGTGAGTTTTCAATTGAATGATGATGAAGGCTCAGAAGGGACCCTGCAAGTGCCCATGCTCGTGGCAACTGGTTCTAGCGTGGCAGAAAACCCTATCATCGGTTACAATATCATTGAGGAGATAATTGGCAGGTGGGAGAAACGGGGTCCACGATCCAGTACTGTCGGTAGGGTAAGCAAAGCTTTCTCTGTATCAATCAATAAGGCAAGATCAATGCTGAGACTTTTGAAGACTGTGAATTCAAATGTGACTGTTGGAACAGTGCGAGTGGGTAGACATAAGATCAGACTCCACGCAGGGCAAATAACCACTGTCTATGCGCAAGCAAACATTGGGGGGCGATTTCCAGAACAAAGCCTATTATTTTCTCCAAGTGAACCATCACCACTACCTGAGGGTTTGGTAATGCAAGAAGGCGTAGTCAAAGTCGGTACAGAGAAAACGGCGAAAGTGCCAATTGCCATTGCTAATACAGCCAAACACCCAGTCATACTTACGCCACGACTCATACTAGGCTACCTGGAAGTGATAAAGACAACTTACCCAGCAACAACAGACTCTTTGATAGAACAGCCAACATCCACGGTACAGACATGTGGGGTGAGTGTTACACCACATCAATCAAAGAAACCAAGTCATTGGGATCCCCCAATTAAACTTGAACACTTAACAGAGTCTCAGCAACAGATTGCACGACAACTGTTAAAGGAAGAATGCAATGCTTTTGCTTTTGATGATAATGATGTTGGTTACATCCCCTCACTTAACATGCATATCACACTCCATGACAAAACACCTGTGCAAAAGACTTATATCTCTGTGCCCAAGCCACTTTTACAGGAGGTGAAGGAATACCTTCAAGATCTGCTGAATCGAGGGTGGATAAGCAAGTCAAGATCTCCTTACTCCTCCCCCGTGGTATGTGTAAGGAAAAAGGATGGAAGCTTGAGACTCTGCTGCGATTATCGCGAGTTAAATCGTAGGTCTGTACCAGACAGGCACCCCATTCCCAGGATCCAGGATATGTTGGACTCCCTGAGTGGCAGTTCTTGGTTTTCAGTTTTGGACCAAGGAAAGGCCTATCACCAAGGATTCCTTGATGCTGAGAGCCGACCCTTAACAGCCTTTATAACACCCTGGGGACTATTTCAGTGGAACAGGATTCCATTTGGCCTTAGCTCAGCTCCAGCCGAGTTCCAGAGGAACATGGAAGCTTGTCTGGAGGATCTGCGAGATGTTATCTGTCAGCCTTACCTGGATGATAACCTTGTTCATAGTACCTCTTTCGATGACCATGTGAACCATGTTCGCACAGTCCTCCAGAGATACCAGAAACATGGAGTCAAACTCAGCCCACACAAGTGTGAAATGTTTCAACGGAAAGTGCGTTTCTTGGGCCGCATTGTGTCTGAGGATGGATATTCCATGGATCCAGCCGAAATAGCCCCGGTACAGGCCCTGAAGCTCCGAACACCAGCTACAGTAGGGGATCTGAGGAAAATTATGGGATTCCTCTCCTATTATAGAACATACATACCCAATTTCTCTCGTCTGGCAAGACCTCTCTATCAGCTGATCGCCGCACCACCACAAAGCACATTACCTGCTGAGATGAGGGGAAAGAAAAAAAGAGTCAGTACCAAGTCAAAAGGTCAGGCATCCCCTAACACACCCATCACTTGGACACAGACTCATCAAGATGCATTGAACACACTGATTGACCATTTAACAGAGCCGCCAATTCTTGCTTATCCTGACCTGACTCTACCATTTGTCCTCCATTGTGATGCGTCACAGGACGGTCTGGGGGCAGTCCTTTATCAAAGACAAAAGGGAAAGATGTCAGTGATTGCATATGGATCCAGGGCACTTACACCACCTGAGAAAAACTATCACATGCATTCAGGAAAACTAGAATTTCTTGCTCTAAAGTGGGCTATTTGTGAGCGCTTTAGGGATTATTTGTTTCATGCTCCACATTTCGAAGTGTACACTGACAATAATCCCTTAACGTACATTTTGACATCAGCCAAACTCAATGCAACAGGACACCGTTGGGTCGCGGAGCTGGCCGATTTTAATTTCACCATCAAATATCGGCCAGGGAGATGCAATGCAGATGCGGATGGCTTGTCGAGGATGCCGCCAAACATTGACCAGTACATAAAAATGTGCACAGAGGAGATCAACCAAGACGTGATAAGTGCTACAGTACAGGGTGTGGTGTTACCTTTAAAGGATGCTCCTCTGTGGACAAGTGCAATAGACATACAAGCTGTACACTTGGTGGAAGATGGAATCTCACTACCCACTAATCTGTGTCTTTCGCAGGAGCAGATCAAGCAATCTCAGCAGAGAGACGCTGTTATCAGCCGTGTCTTGGAGTACAAAAAGAATAACAGTCGTCCATTCGGCCGTACTCTCAAAAAAGAATCTCCGGATGCCAGACTCCTGCTGAAACAGTGGACACGATTGCACTTGGATGATGACGGAGTCCTGTACAGAAAAGCAGGAAAGAGAAACCAACTCATTCTACCAAAAGAACATCATCAAGTGGTGTACAAGGAGTTGCATCAGGAGATGGGGCATCTCGGAACTGAGAGGACTCTAAGTTTGATACGTGAGAGATTCTATTGGCCCCATATGCAAAAAGAGACTGAGCACTTTGTGACACGTGTCTGTGAGTGTCTGAAAAGAAAAAAACCTCACAAGATTACTAAAGCCCCATTGATGACCATTCAAACTACATACCCTTTCCAGCTTGTATCCATCGATTTTCTTCACCTTGAGAAGTGCAAAAATGGGTACGAGTACATACTTGTAGTGATGGACCATTTCACACGTTTTGCCCAGGCTTACGCCACAAGAAATAAGTCTGCAAAAACTGTGGTACAGCACGTCTTTTGTGATTTTGCCCTCAAGTTTGGCTTTCCTGAGAAAATCCACCACGACATGGGAAGGGAATTTGAGAATCATCTGATGGATCAGGTGCAGAAGGTTTGTGGTGTGCGTGGATCTCACACAACCCCATATCACCCAATGGGCAACGGGCAAGTTGAAAGGTTCAACAGGACGCTCTTGTCCATGCTCAGGACACTGAGTGATGAAAAAAAGGCTGACTGGAAGAACTCGCTGTCCAAAGTGATCCATGCATACAACTGCACCCGCAATGAAGCGACTGGGTTCTCTCCATATTACCTGCTATTCGGGCGTTCACCTCGGCTTCCCATCGATCTCATGTTCAACCTGCAGGCGAATGAGAAACAGCAGAGTTATACAGATTATGTGGCAAACTGGCAAACACGGATACAGGAAGCTTATCAAATTGCATCAAAGACTGCAAAGAAAGAGGCCTTGAGAGGGAAAAAATACTATGACAAGAAAGTCCATGGTGTTGAACTTTGCCCTGGCAACAGAGTCTTACTCAGGAACTTAAGTGAAAGAGGAGGCCCAGGCAAACTGCGCTCACACTGGGAAGATTGTGTGTATACAGTAGTAAGTAGGAAAAGCCCAGATGGTCCGGTGTACGAGATCAGACCAGAGAAAGGAGGACAGAGTCGGGTGGTACACCGGAACCTCCTGCTGCCCTGTGACAGTTTACCTGTGGAAAAGCTGGACACCAGAGAATGTCAAACACAGAAAAGAAAGCACACAGCTAAGAGCAGGAAGGAGCCAGAACAACAATCCAACCCTGACTCGGACAGTGATGATGACGAAGGGTATAAACTGTACTGTAAATTTCCTCCCTGTTCTAAACAATGTGGGAAACCCATCACGCTGAATCCGGAGGCAGAACCATTCGAACCAGCAATACTGAATGAGGACTTACCCGCCTACATGCCTGATTCTGGAGGAGAAGAGAATCCAGACGCCACTGGGGCTGAAGAGGAGAATGTTCCACAGGAAAACAGTGTTTCTGAGGAGGAGGATCGAGATTCTGTGAGTGAACCGGAGGTGCCACAACCATCAACTTACCCGAAAAGACAGAGACATCAGCCAAAGGTGTTGACTTATAATGAACTGGGAGAACCAACAGTGGAACGGAGAAATCTAGTTCTGAAGGAGATCGACTTCCAGACTGCCTGTGGTCAGAACCTGTGGAGGCCATGGACTTTAATAAAAAACATGGTAGTACACTGAAGACAATTGACTATTACAGCAAGAAAGGAAAAAAAGGATAGAAGAAGAAAGTAGAAAAAGATTACATACCTGAGACGTGTGACCTGAGATCTGGGACCTGTAAAGTAAACAGAAAAAAGAGAGAGGTAACAAGACTAAGTGAATAGGTGGCCGGTAATTATGGAGTCTAGTTACATGGTAAGATTCATCTAATTAAGATGTAACTGTTTACATATACTAACATTGCCGGTAGAAATAATCAGATTAATGGCAAAGTGCAATAGTCAGAAAATGTAGCATTAGTGAGACCCCTTGTTTTTTTTAGTTTTTTTTTAAACAAGCCATGGCAAACAGGGGATGACTGATTCCATGCACAGAATTAAAATAACTGAAAACCTACCTTTTTGTTTTGCAGCCAGGAACGGGTCAGCCGGGGAAATATTTTTCTGAAGTTGTGGTAAAATGTCAAGGAACATTTTTTTTTTTAGTGGGGGAGGATGTAGTCATATAGATTAAAATACTCTTATGTATTTTTTATTTATGTGTGTTATTGTTATTATGTATTTCTGGTTAAGATTTATTAAGTTTAGTTGTCTGTTATCATCACTTAAACTTGTATATACTGGCGGGTGACACTAGGGGACAGTGGAGAGCCGCGGGGTTGTTTCACTTGTTTACATGAAGAAGTCACACTGCCAAAGTATTCAACACTGTGATGCTGAAACTAATATTACTGTTGTCTTTGTTGAATTTGCAGGTAAGAAAAGTGATGTGACAACATAACTGTTATATGAGTAAATTAAATGTTTTAGTTTACAATTGTTTAATGGAATTGATGAGAACCGCATCGACGCTCCCGCGGCTTGTGTGCGGCCGACTCGACCGCGTTGGTGGATGTGTTTACCCGCGCTGCGTAGGCGGATGTCCGCGGCCGCGCTTTCGGATGTCGGGCGGGAGATCGCGGCCTTACATTGTTTAATGTTTGAGTAAAGAGTGTTTAAAGTTGTGTTAAATCGCTACTTAAAGTGCTTGAATATGTATATTGAGCTTTATAAGCTGAGATGTTAATTTCAGTATATGTGTTATTTGGTGGAATACACAGTTTTAATTTCGGTTTTAATTTGCTGTGACCATACTGTAAAACAGATACATTTGTAATGAGTTTATTGGAAAGAGAGTGTTGTTTCACTTGTTTACATGAAGAAGTCACACTGCCAAAGTATTCAACACTGTGATGCTGAAACTAATATTACTGTTGTCTTTGTTGAATTTGCAGAACCTGTGTGTGACAGCAATAAAACTATATGTGCCACCAGAAAACAGCCTCTTCTGTGTGTGCAACACATTGAATGCTTTTGTCTCGATTATTAACTCAAATGTCAATGAAGGTTGTATTTTTTGTGGGTTCAGAGAAACTATTTATCATTGTTTTTTGGAATGTAATAGACTGAAACCACTTTTTGTTTTACTCGGAAAATTGTTTTTGGGTTTTAAGGAGAGTTTCACACCAAAGGTTTTCATCTATGGGGCAGGATACAACCGCAATCAGAGATTCAAATGGCAGTTGATAAACTTTATAGTTGGCCAAGCAAAAATGGCAATATATATTTCAAGGAAAAACATGATTCAAAATATGCATTGCCAGGATAGTGTACTACTGTTTAAGGCATTTATTAGATCGAGGATCTCAGTTGAGTTTAAGTATTATAAGGAGATGTCACTGACCTAATAAAAGTGTGATTAAAAATCAAATCTCTCTCTCTCTCTCTCTCCTCTCTCTCCTCTCTCTCTCTTCTCCTCTCCCTCTCTCTCCTCTCCTCTCTCCCCTCTCTCTCTCTCTCTCTCCTCTCTCTCTCTCTCTCTCTCTCTCTCTCTCTCTCTCTCTCCCCTCTCTCTCTCTCCCTCCCTCTCTCTCTCTCTCTCTCCCTCCCTCTCTCTCTCTCTCTCTCTCTCTCTCTCTCTCTCTCCTCTCTCTCACACACACATGCACTTGCGCGCACACACACACACACGCACACACACACACACACACACACACACACACCGCGCCCGGTAACCGAACTGGGTGAGGCGGGGCTGCTACAGCGTGTGCAACATTTCTCTGTCAACTCTGCATATATCATTCGCGATGGATAGCCTATTGTTTGTCGATGGAGCGGGTTCAGACTATATTACATGATCTGACCGCATTTGTGCAGGACAAAGCTCTGAGGACATCAGAAGTTACAGGGACTGATGGCAGCTGTACAAAGTACACACGCTACATCATAATTGAAATTTTAATGGAGAGTAAAACAAAGGCAGAACACCGTACAATCTGAAAGGTAGGATTATTTGATAGAACACCTGCACAGTAACTTCATATTGACGCGCGGCTAAACGCAGAGTACCGAAACTCAAAATGAGCGTTCCAAAACAAAGCCAAAGAACCGTAACTGATGTTTCTCATGGGCTTTTGGAAGTTACTGTGAAGACAACCCATCGTTTTCTCGAAAAAACAAAAGAATTGACTCAAGATACTTATCCACATGATAAAGTAGGTCTTGAATGTGCCAAAAATATAAAAAACTAATTTTCGACCAAACACGAAGTTACGGTCTTTTGCCTTTGCACGGCAGCATAGTAGCTTTTTACTTTTATCTGGGATTTCAGCAAAAGCAAATTCTACAGGTGCTAATCTACCAACATGGCATTAGCATTTGTGTTATAGGACGTCACATAATATACTGCGCCGGAATAGACTTTACAGACTGGATGGAGCCAGCTTTATATCTGAGGAAATCGCGGGATCCGGCCCAATGATTGGATACAGAATGATGCACTTAAAGTGTATCCAGAAAGGATTTACGGTGAAGAAGGAAACAGTTACTGTTAAGTGTTCTCGACCCAGATGGCGTTGTCTATCGACGAGCACGAAGAGGAGGAACCACAATCCTGGTCCAAACTTTATGTGGCACATTGACTCGTCCGATAGGCTTAAACCGTACGGCCTCTGCATTTATGGATGTGTTGATGGATTCTCTCGTAATGTGATGTGCTTGAAAGTGGATTTCACCAATAATGACCCGAATGTCATTGCAACATATTTTATTGAGACAGTAAAGAATAGAGATGGTTGTCCTAGAAGAATCCGTGCCGATCGTGGGACTGAAAACGTTGCTATGGAGCAGATGCAGATCGATCTTCGACGAGATGCTACTGATGAATTTGCTTTTCACCGGAGTTTCTTATACGGTTCAAGCAATCATAATCAAAGAATCGAAAGCTTTTGGAGCGTACTTCGGAAAGAGAATATTCAGTTTTGGATGAACTTTTTTCAGGCTTTAAAAGAAGACCATTTCAATGGAGACTTCCTTGACAAATCAATCGTGCAGTTTTGCTTTACAACACTTGTACAGATAAGAAATCATATCTATCTATCTATCTATCTATCTATCTATCTATCTATCTATCTATCTATCTATCTATCTATCTATCCATCCATCCATCTATCTATCCATCTATCTGTCCGTCCGTCCGTCCGTCCGTTAGTGTTTTTCGAGGGAAAAGACTTGAAGATCAAGACCAAAGCAGAGAAGTGCAGTGATGAAGAAATGCATTTAAAGAGAATCCGTCGTCACATTCACACTGGGATTCATATGGACATTTCTGTGTAATGTTCTCCATCTAAACTTGACTTCTAATATTACGGCCAATATTTCTGTGTTTAATTGAAGGTCTGAGAATGAGTTTCTAGAAAGCAGAAGACTTTACTGACTGACTGAATTCACAAACTCTACTTGTTATAGGTGGGGATTTCAGTGTTGTGATTGACAGTAGCGCTCTTGATAAATGTCCACAGGCGACTCTCATCACTTCATTCAGAATATAAACCATTCCTGGAGAGACTTGATGTGACTGATGACGTCTGGAGGAGCAAATTCACTGATACTAAAGCTTTTACCTGGAGAAACAAGAGCGCTTCTCATTTCTCTCATATAGACTTTTAGCTGATCTCTCAATCTATTGATCTTCACAATATTTAGCAGCTGAGTGTAAACCCATCTATCATAAAGTGGTACTCATCTTTTTTAACTGATAGAACTCAGTGTGTTAAAGTAAACAATTGTCTTTCTCAACAAACAAAGATTAGCACAGGTGTCCCACAAGGATGTGTCAGTTCACCAATTCTTTTTACTCTTTTTACAAATGAATGTTCAAGTAAGCATTCAAAAAATTATATTTTTAAATATTCAGATGACACAGCCATCTTAAGTCTTCTCTATGGAGACGATAACATAGGAAACATCTACCAGCCAGAAATAAGCCGGTTTGTTGATTGGTGTGATAAAAATGATTTAATAATAAACATAAAGAAAACGGAGGAGATTATATTCGATCCAAAATGTATAGGTGACCATCATCAAGTAATCATACATGACCAAAACATCACCCAAACTCAGACTTACAAGTATTTGGGTGTCTATATAGACAGCTCACTTACTTGGAAAACTCACACGGAATGGGTTTGCACCCGGCTGCACCAGAGACTGTACTTCTTACGTAGATTACGTTTTTATGGGGTTGATAAGAAAATTATGATGTTGTTTTACAAAGCTGTTTTAGAAAGCATAGTTAAGTATGGTGTTATAGTATGGTTTGGGAACCTATCTATACAGCTTAAATCCAAATTGGCACACCTGGTGTTGACAGCACTAAAAACAGCTGGACATGGGGAATATTTGAATCTCCAACATTTATATGAAAATTGCATCCGGAATCAGGTACAGAAAATCGTGAGGGACCAAACTCACTTTTTGTATTCACAGTATGAAATGCTCCCCTCCGGTAGAAGATACAGAGTCCCATTGTGCAAACTAAATCGGTATAAGAATTCCTTCGTTCCAGTGTCTGTACGAATGCTGAATAACAGCTTATCTTATTAATTTTAAATTTGTAAAATCAACTGTTCTTTCCTCTTTCTCTGTATTTTTTATCTTTCTGTATTTGTGTGTATTATAAGTATGTGCAGCAACATGTAGTCCAAAACAAATTTCCTTCCGAGGATAATAAAGTATACTACTACTACTACTACTATTTACTTGATATTCTTCAACTCCACTTACTGACTGTAAGGCTATCTATATATAAACTAAGCTCTCTGTAAGCACTTATTAAACCCAGCAGAACTTAAATACTCTTATTTCTCACAATGACATTAAGCTTCAAATTAAATATGCGTTATGCATTATTGTAAGAAAGCTGTAATGAACGCTCTTTTATTAATAATTGTGAGTTAGTAAAATGTGATATTGGTAAATTGATGAGAAAGTAAGTGAGTAAAACTGAGGAAGAAGTAATGAATGAAACTTCTGCTCTTATGATCACAGACTCCTGGAAATCTCTCAGATGATCAAACTGTTTGCTTCATAAATGATTGTTACGTCCTTAGGGACATTTATACTGTTTTTTTTCGGGTTTTGTGTTTCTCTTTTGTCTCTCTTACTTTCGCTTTCACAGGCCGTCGCTGATTGGCTGTAATATCTGTCAATCACTCGTAACGAGACGAGTGAGTTTATCTGAGGGCGGGATCATCATCAGCACGATGCGGGACACCTGGAGAAGTCCTACTTAAGACGTATGCTAACAGCGGGAACGGAGAGAGACTTTTGATTTTACAGAGAGAGACTTTTGGTTTTTGTTTTGAGCTGTTTTGTTTTCTCTCCGGTGGATTTAGTTTTGTTAAACGTTTGCTTTGTCTGTCATGTTACGTTTACCTTTTTGAACTGAGTGCTCCCTGAAACTTCTCATTCGAGAGTTTTGATTCTGTTAAACAGCTTTGCAAGGCTGGGTTAGTCGGGAAGGGGAAGGGAATAGGTAAGAATGTCATGTGACATACATTTTGCACACTTAGTTGTCTTTTGTGTCTATATTCACTAGGTTAGCGGTTTGTGCCACCCTCTGTATTTTTGTTTTTATTAATTAGTGTAGTTTAGATACGGCGTCTAGGACGTTGAAGACTTTTTCTTTAACCTTTTGTTGTAGTCTAGGTTTAGATTGAAATGGTTTAGTTAGTTTTTGTTTTGCTTATGTTATTTTCATTTGTTTGGCACAAATCTTATTTTCAGCCCGTTTCACATGTAACAAGTTATTTCTCTCTATTAAATTATTTCTTGTTCTAATTTTGAGTGTGTCTCTCGTGTTTTCTCAACTCGCAAAGTGGTCCATAGAGACGGTTGACTGAACTGGTCTTGTGTTCCCCTTCTAATATCCCCTAGACGGGTGAGAGCCAAAGAAGAGACGTAACATAATGGGGGCTCGTCCGGGATTATAATCCAACTGAATTAACAAATAACCAGTTCATGATAACATCTCTTGTATCACTGCGTGTGGTGAGAACTCGTAAGCGCGTAGAATTCGTACGTGCGGTTGTTCGGCGTCATAATAGTAACAATGTTTAGTTTGGAAAAGTTTCTTGAGAATCCCTCACTAGAAGAATTAGATAGTTGTAGGAAGGATGATTTGTTAATGATAGCAAATCATTTTCAGTTTTCGGTGAATAAGCAGTCTCTTAAAAAAGAGATTAAGTCTGTGGTATGTAGTCGATTGGTAGAGATGAATGTGCTTACGTTGCAGGAGGAGGTAGCTGCAGTTGCGGACAGTGTGGAGGTGAGTACGTTTGGTGGGAGGGGGAATGTGAGTCAGGGGGACTAACGCCTACGGCGGAGGTTGAGGCTGAGGCTAGGGCGGGATTACCTCCCTTTGATCAATTCTCGCCTACATCGGTTTGCTCAAAAGGGGATGCGAAACTGAAAGTTCGTTTGGCCCGTTTGCAGTTTGAGTCGCAGGAGAAGGTGCAGGCTCGGCAGGCGGAGATGGATTTGAAACTACAAGTTTGTAAACTTGAGATCGAGGCGGATACGCAGGTTAGAATGCGACAGCTGGAGCTTGACGCAATGCGAATTGTGGGGGCTCCGCTGCGCGACCAGGTTCCCCTCGGGTTAGTTCCGCTGCCACTGTTGCCCATTCTCCCTTTGTGGTCCCTACTCCTACCGTTGCTCCAGCGACTGCTTCCTCCGCAGCAACCGAGTCGTTCGATGTTGGTAAAAATGTTACACTACTGCCACATTTTCGTGAGACCGAAGTAGATTCCTATTTTAGTGCCTTTGAGCGCATTGCTGTGTCTTTTCGTTGGCCAAAAGATTGTTGGGCTTTGTTACTGCAATGCCGGTTAGTTGGTAAAGCGATGGAGGTTTTCTCTACCCTGTCCTTAGAGGATAGTTTGAATTATGACGCTGTAAAATTAGCAATTTTACGTGCTTACGAGTTAGTTCCAGAAGCATACAGACAGAAATTTAGAGGCCATAAGAAAAGCTCGACTCAGACATTTGTTGAATTTTCAAGAGAGAAGGCTCTTCTCTTTGATAAATGGTGTAGTGCAACTAAGGTTGAGGATTTCAATTCCTTAAGGGAATTAATTCTGCTTGAGGAGTTTAAGAGTTGTTTACCCGAGCGGGTGGTCGTCTATTTGAACGAACAGAAGGTTAATGCGTTGGCACCTGCTGCTGTTCTAGCGGATGAGTTTATGCTCACTCATAAGGGTGCATTTTTTGTGTCGCGTACTGAAAAGAATGTGACGGGTGCTTCATCTCGAGCTCAGGGTTCTATTCGGGAAAAATCTGGCGTGTCGAATTCGAAAGAGACCAAGAATTGTTTTTATTGCCATAAACCCGGACATCTGATTGCTGACTGCCCGGTGCTGATGCGTAAACAGCAATCTAGGGAACCAAAAAGTGTTGCGTTTGTGGAGACTGTACCGCCATCGGAACTATCGTGTTGTATTGAGAGTTTTGATGTAAATTATGAACCGTTCGTTATGCCAGGATTTGTTTCGTTGTCTGGAAAGGAAGAGGATAGGAGAAAAATCTCTATTCTCCGAGATACAGGTGCCATGCAATCAATTATGCTGTCTGATGCGTTACCGTTCTCTGATGTATCATATTTTGGCTCAAACATTTTGATTCGTGGGATCGAAATGCAAGTTGTGTCTGTTCCTTTGCATCAGGTGCATTTACAATGTACACTTGTTTCAGGGCTCGTACGAGTTGGAATTCGTAGTTCACTCCCTGTAAAAGGAATTACATTCATCTTAGGAAACGATTTGGCTGGAGGCAAAGTTTTGCCAGCTCCAGAGGTGACTGACGTTCCGTATGTTTGCCCAATTATGGATGATGTCAGTAATTTGCACCCTGAAGTGTTTTCTGCTTGTGCAGTTACTCGTGCTCAGTCAGCTAAAACAGTGCGTGAAGTTGATTTGGCTGACTCGCTGATCGGATCCTTCTTATCGGATGATGTAAAAACTTCTGAAACTGAGATGGGTTCTGTAAACGCTCCTAAAGTGAAAAAGTCAGAAAATTGGCTAGAGGGTTTGAAGTCATTAGATTTACCCATAACTCGTTCGCAGATCGTTATGGCACAAAACGATGATCTCTCTTTGAGAAAGTGTTTGTCAGCTGTAGTTAGCGCTGAAGCTGCCAAGAAAAGAAATACAGCATACTTTGTAGACCAGGGTTTACTTATGCGTAAGTGGTGTTCTAAGGTTGAGGAGGATTTGGATTGGAACGTGGTATATCAGGTGGTGGTTCCAATCCAATATCGTTCTCAGGTGTTACGGTTGGCACACGAACATTTCCTGTCTGGACATTTGGGGGTAACAAAAACTTACCAACGTATCCTCCAGTATTTTTTTTGGCCTGGGTTGAAACGAGACGTTGTAAAATTTTGCCGTACGTGTCACACTTGCCAGATTGCAGGAAAGCCGAACCAGGTCATCTCACCCGCTCCACTGTCTCCGATCCCGGTTATAGGAGAAGCGTTTGAAGAGGTATTGGTTGACTGCGTCGGTCCATTACCGAAAACGAAAGCAGGTAATCAATATCTATGTACAATAATGTGTAGAGCGACTAGATTTCCTGAGGCTGTTCCATTGCGGAAAATAACGGCTACTGTAATTCTGAAAACGTTGACTAAGTTCTTTTCTACGTTTGGACTCCCGAAAGTAGTTCAAACAGACCAAGGTACAAATTTCTTGTCACGAGTGTTTACCCAAACGTTAAAATCTTTGTCTATTGAGCACCGAGTTTCTAGTGCCTATCACCCAGAAAGCCAGGGTGTGATCGAAAGGTTTCATCAGACTTTAAAGTCCATGCTACGAAAATTCTGTATGGACACGACTAAAGACTGGGATGAAGGAATTCCTTTAGTATTGTTTGCCGTACGTGAGAGTGTGCAAGAATCGCTCGGTTTTAGTCCCGCCGAGTTGGTTTTCGGACATACTCTTCGGGGACCTCTTAAGGTTTAGAAAGATCAAATGATGGAGAGTAAAAATGAGAAGAAAACGAATGTCCTTGATTACGTTAGTCAATTCCGAGAGAAGCTGCACAGTGCGTGTGATCTTGCGCGTAACTTCTTAAAAGGTACGCAGTTAGAGATGAAGGATCGATTTGACAGAAACGCTGTGGCACGGTCATTTCAGCCTGATGACAAGGTAGTGGTATTATTGCCAATACCAGGGTCTGCATTATCTGCTAGATTCACTGGGCCCTACCGTGTAGTTAAGAAACTCAGTGATACAGACTATGTGATTTCCACTCCCGACAGAAGGCGTAGGACACGTGTTTGTCATATTAACATGCTTAAAGCATATTATGATCGTGATCATTGTGAATCTGTTAAATCGTTACCAGACAGTGCAGTTGTCTTAATCACATCTAAAGTTTCTTCTGTTCTAGAAGGTGACCGGAAGGAGGATGAGGATGAGGATGGACTAGTATTGAGAAATACTCCACAACAATGTAGTAAATTGGGAAACTCCTCTATTCTGTCCAATTTGTCGTTCATTTATCTTCTCTACCTAACGCCGGCACGGCAGGACGTGGCTGTTCTCATAACATCTTTTCCCGTACTGTTCTCCGATGTACCATCCCAGACTGGAGTGTTACAGCATGATATTGACGTTCGAGATGCAAAACCAATAAAACAGCATCCTTAACGAGTTAACGAGGTTAAGAGGGCCGCTATGAAGACAGAAACTGACTATTTGTTAGAGAATGGTTTAGCTCGCCATAGTTATATCCGTGGAGTTCCCCATGTCTTCTCGTTAAGAAACCTGATGGTTCGTTTCGTTTCTGCACGGACTACCGAAAAGTCAATGCTGTCAATGTGCCCGATTGTTATCCGCTCCCTAGAATGGAGGATTGCGTTGACAGTATCGGTTCTGCTAGGTTCGTTAGCAAACTTGACTTACTTAAAGGATACTGGCAGGTACCTTTAACCCCACGCGCATCCGACATATCTGCTTTCGTGACTCCGAATTGCTTTCTACAATATCATGTTATGGCGTTCGGGTTACGAAACGCACCAGCTACATTTCAGCGATTCAAACTGTTCTCGCTGGTGTACCAAATTGGAAGGCATATTTGGATGACTTGGTAATCTTTTCTGATGACTGGAAAGAACATTTGTCTTTGTTGCGTACCGTGTTTAAACGTTTAGAGAGTGCATCGTTAACACTTAACCTTGCAAAGTGTGTGTTTGGTCAGGCCACTGTGACCTATTTGGGAAAGCATGTGGGAAGTAAAGTAAAGCCGGTAGAAGAGAAAGTTGCTGCTATTACTAAGTTTCCTGTTCCTGTTACGCGGCGAGAGTTAAGGAGATTTTTGGGTATGATTGGTTACTACCGAAGTTTTTGTAAAAATTTTGCTACAGTGGTAACTCCTCTCACTAATCTTCTTAGCCCTAAGCAGACTTTTGCCTGGACTGATGAATGCCAGGTTGCATTTGAAAATGCTAAGGCTTTGATGTGTACCAGTCCCATCTAGCAGCCCCACAGTTTGATCAGGCGTTCAAGCTGGAGGTTGACGCAAGCGCAGTCGGCGCTGGGGCAGTCCTGATTCAGGAGGGTACGGATGGTGTGGATCATCCAGTTTGTTTCTTTTCCCGTAAATTCAACAAACACCAAGCAAATTATTCCACCATCGAAAAGGAAACTCTAGCATTGTTATTGGCGTTACAGTTCTTTGAGGTCTATTTGGGTTCTTCCAGTTTTCCTACCATTGTGTTTACTGATCACCATCCCCTTGTGTTTCTGTCGCGCATGTATAATGCGAACCAACGCTTGATGCGCTGGGCTTTGTTCGTGCAGAATTATCACTTGGAAATTCGTCACAAGAAGGGTTCAGAAAACATTCTTGCTGATACTCTTTCTAGAGTTTGAGTTCAGGTATGATGTCTGTGCTTCTGCTTACTTTATATGATGTTTAGTGTATATATATATATATATATTTTTTTTTTATCAAACGTTGAGTTTGATCTGTTACGTCCTTAGGGACGTTTATACTGTTTTTTTTCGGGGTTTTTTGTTTCTCTTTTGTCTCTCTTACTTTCGCTTTCACAGGCCGTTGCTGATTGGCTGTAATATCTGTCAATCACTCGTAACGAGACGAGTGAGTTTATCTGAGGGCGGGATCATCATCAGCACGATGCGGGACACCTGGAGAAGTCCTACTTAAGACGTATGCTAACAGCGGGAACGGAGAGAGACTTTTGATTTTACAGAGAGAGACTTTTGGTTTTTGTTTTGAGCTGTTTTGTTTTCTCTCCGGTGGATTTAGTTTTGTTAAACGTTTGCTTTGTCTGTCATGTTACGTTTACCTTTTTGAACTGAGTGCTCCCTGAAACTTCTCATTCGAGAGTTTTGATTCTGTTAAACAGCTTTGCAAGGCTGGGTTAGTCGGGAAGGGGAAGGGAATAGGTAAGAATGTCACGTGACATACATTTTGCACACTTAGTTGTCTTTTGTGTCTATATTCACTAGGTTAGCGGTTTGTGCCACCCCCTTTTGTTTTTATTAATTAGTGTAGTTTAGATACGGCGTCTAGGACGTTGAAGACTTTTTCTTTAACCTTTTGTTGTAGTCTAGGTTTAGATTGAAATGGTTTAGTTAGTTTTTGTTTTGCCTATGTTATTTTCATTTGTTTGGCACAAATCCTATTTTCCCTTTTGCCCGTTTCACATGTAACAAGTTATTTCTCTCTATTAAATTATTTCTTGTTCTAATTTTGAGTGTGTCTCTCGTGTTTTCTCAACTCGCAAAGTGGTCCATAGAGACGGTTGACTGAACTGGTCTTGTGTTCCCCTTCTAATTTCCCCTAGACGGGTGAGAGCCAAAGAAGGGACGTAACAATGAAAAACCAGCTTGATGATATTTACAGATGTAAAGCTGAAGATCGGAGCAAGATGAACAAAACTCTGCATGATTCTTTAGCTTAGAGAAGTCTAACGCCCGTTATTATAGTTATTATTATATAGTCTAACGCCCGTTATTATAGTTATTATTATATAGTCTAACGCCATTATAACAGCATTTCTGAACTCTGAGGCGCTAAACATCCTTCACCACAGAATTAAACCCGCCAGAAAACGAAATGAAGAAGAAGAGATATGATGGGCGGGGTTTATTTGTTGTTCACCTGAGGCCACTGCGCATGCGCATTCTGAGGAAACACATTTGTGCAGAAACCGAAAGTAAAGAAGATCATTAGGAAATGTAAATTCACCTTTTAAGTTTTGAAACAGACATAAATATCACATCACGGTAAGAATCATTTATCTGCTTTTTGCCTGATATCATGTCATATTATTGTAGGCTACAATGTGTTCGTGTCGCTATCATATTAAACTCGATCTTCAAGTAGTCATTTTATGGTGTTGTGTCACATGTAAAAGTGAACTAGTTCATCTTCAGGATTATAATGATATCAAGATCTATGGATTCTGCTTTTAGCTGAGATTAATTAATGGATTCTTTACAATCTGAAATATACAGAGGTAGAAATGTAAACATTTAAAGTAAATACTACACACTTCCGGGTTTCTGTTGGCCAGATTCACAGACGATCAGCTTTAATGAGAAGATTATGACTAACACATGTATTTTTGATGGCTATAAAAACGCCTATCAATGTAGCTGGTTTGTGTTATTTAGAGGATAAATATAAATAATATAACAAGACAAATAATACATGTCATATCTGATAATTCTCAACCTTTAATGTGATGCAAAATAAAACAATGATAATAAATTTAATTGAACCCTAATGACCCTTTTTGAGTAATTTCACAAGTTGTGAGTGTTGGAAACATGATGTCAAAATTGGGTTGATGTGATTCATAGTTGTTTTTTGTATCTGATTGTTAAACTGCATCACTTGAATACACAGAGACTCATTATTGTGGATGGAGAACAACTATTAATGATTATAAAGTGTAAAAGGCTCCATGTGTAAGCGTTCAGAGAGTTGTTCATCAATGTGAGGATCAGTTAGTGTGATATAAGCTCTGACACACAGAAGCTGTCAGTGAGTCTCTTTACAAGGATCCTCCTCAAACTGCTGCAACTACACAGTCTGAACACACACACACACACATCTCCACAATCTTAGTGTGTGTGTAGTACTGGGGTTTGATACTGTACTGGAATAATCTAAATGTTCTGTGTGATTTGTTCTCAGTGTTTCCATGCACAGATCTGAAGTCAGTTTCTCATTATGGGGAACAGAGAGAGCAGAGAGAGATCTTCATCTCCAGATCCCAGCTGTGTGTCTCTGAAGAGTGACGCATCCATGGAGAAGCCTCCTACACTCAGTGATGAAGCAGTGACCTCTGACCCCAGTGATGAAGCAGTGACCTCTGACCCCAGTGATGAAGCAGTGACCTCTGACCCCAGTGATGAACCAGTGACCTCTGACCCCAGTGATGAAGCAGTGACCTCTGACCCCAGTGATGAAGCAGTGACCTCTGACCCCAGTGATGAACCAGTGACCTCTGACCCCAGTGATGAAGCAGTGACCTCTGACCCCAGTGATGAAGCAGTGACCTCTGACCCCAGTGATGAAGCAGTGACATCTGACCCCAGTGATGAACCAGTGACCTCTGACCCCAGTGATAAAGCAGTAACCTCTGACCCCAGTGATGAAGCAGTGACCTCTGACCCCAGTGATAAAGCAGTAACCTCTGACCCCAGTGATGAAGCAGTGACCTCTGACCTCAGTGATAAAGCAGTAACCTCTGACCCCAGTGATGAAGCAGTGACCTCTGACCCCAGTGATGAAGCAGTGACCTCTGACCCCAGTGATAAAGCAGTGACCTCTGACCCCAGTGATAAAGCAGTGACCTCTGACCCCAGTGATAAAGCAGTGACCTCTGACTAGGGCTGAACGATTAATTGCATTTGCGATAATATCGCGATATGAGGAAATGCGATTTTTAAACCGCAAAAACTGGGATTACACTCTGGTCACGTGACACGCGAGAGAAAAGCAGTCTGCAGATGTAACTGTTAGCATCAACTTGGCACACAGGAAAGAACATTTTATATTTGATTTATCTGATATTATGTTGTAATTATATATATATATATATTCAGAGAATTTCAGAATCGAGTCTGAGCTTAGTTTTTAAACAGATGCGTGACGCTGCGTGTGGTTTAGAAACAGCCATATTCTGCCTCTCTCTCTCTCTCTCTCTCTCTCTCCTCTCTCTCTCTCCTCTCTCTCTCTCTCTCTCTCTCTCTCTCTCTCTCTCTCCTCTCTCCTCTCTCTCTCTCTCTCTCTCTCTCTCTCTCTCCTCTCTCCTCTCTCTCTCTCTCTCTCTCTCTCTCCTCTCTCCTCTCCTCTCTCTCTCTCTCTCTCTCTCTCTCCTCTCTCTCTCTCTCTCTCTCCTCTCTCTCTCTCTCTCTCTCTCCTCTCTCTCTCTCTCTCTCCTCTCTCCTCTCTCTCTCTCTCTCTCTCTCTCTTCTCTCTCTCCTCTCTCTCTCTCACACACACACGAAACCGCTCGACACTTCCAAAAAATAATCTTTCATAAAGTTCCGAAAGGTTTAAGCGAATTACAAGGACATTCGCCGGCTTTATCGCACTGGTTGCCGCTTTGCTTGATGTTACTCTTGCAGTTCGCGGTCTCGCCCGCCGGAATTTTCCTCACAAATGCTCTAACGTTACTAAGGCATTATTTATGTCTATTGGAATGCAGTTGGCTTATATATGAAAAATATGAAAATCACTGAGAAGGCTGCTTTCAATTTAAAACGCTTTGTGAAGAGCGCTCGCGCATGCGGCTGTGAGCGACTCATTGGTTAATGTACTGGGATCTCAAAATGCTTTTATGACGTGAAATGAATGTAAACACGGTCAGTCATATCTTAAACCAACAGGACAAACCACATCTTATATTTCAAAGGGATCTGTGCATTAGTGTGAATGCAGCTTATCGTATCTAAACTAAGAAGAATCACTCACAGCTCTTGAATAGAAAACGTTCAGACAACCTACTTTGAAAAATACTGAAAGCACTCTTTGTTTATTGCTTGTAGTATGTTTTTTAATTTGTTCCTCTTTATTTACTAGCTTTTATATTTTGAAGCTATATTCGTTTATATAGCCTATTTAAAATTCTTAACATGTTTTTTTATAATTATTTTTTAAAATACGTATAATTACACAAATAAATTTTTTAACTGTTATTAATAATACTAATTACGAAAAAAAGTAGATCATGAGGTGCCTCAAGATTCCCATCCCTACTATACAATGATTTATTGCTTGTCTTTGTCGAATAATACAGAAGATAAAGAACTTAAAGTAATCGCATATTAAATCGCAATCGCAATATTGGTTAAAAAAAATCGCAATTAGATTATTTTCCAAAATCGTTCAGCCCTACCTCTGACCCCAGTGATGAACCAGTGACCTCTGACCCCAGTGATAAAGCAGTGACCTCTGACCCCAGGCGAGTGTAAACCTGTAATGGTGAATTAACTGTTTAATGGAAGTCAAAAACACACTGAATTCACCAGGGTTCGTGGTTGTATGAAATCCTTGAAAATGCTTGAATTCTGATGTTGTGTTTGATGGTGATTTCAAGGTTTGAAAAGTGCTTACATTTTGGATAAAATGCTTGAAAATGCTTGAAATTGTAACTGTATTTCTTTCACAACAAATACCTATCTGACTGAATAGTTTGTTTATTAAATGGAGAAATAAACTGTAGCCCTTCAGATACAGAGTGATTTGCGCTACGCTGGCCAGAGCAAAAGTAGGCGGAGTTTTCATTTTGATTTCCGCGCTTGTTTGGATGCCCCGTTTTTATTGGCCGTGCAGGTAATCGTCACAGAGCGCAGCGCCAAAAGCCATTGTTACAGTGCAGTAACTGTAACGTTAACTACCCGCAAATTATAACCCGCAAACGTTAGCCCAGTGCATATCAACAACCGCTGATTGCTGAACAGAAATCATGTCAGATGGAGTATCATACAAGTAGCCGACTGTAAGGTTGAGGATGGCCTTATGCAATATTTACACGGCTCTATTCCAGTAGATAAATGTGTATGTCTTGACAATGAAATATTTTTTTTTTATATATTTCATTAATATAGGCTATTTATCAGGCAGGAGCACTGTAACGTGTTCATTATTTTTCATTTATTATTATCCATTTGACCAATTAGTCACTACAGCCCTACTTAAAATAAATGAAACCGCAGACAGGAAAGATTATTTCTTTGTGTTTTCTCTGGATCTGTAATTTCTCATTTGTCATCATGTCATTGTTCATGTTCTTAAATCTGTGCACTTGTGTTGTGTCAGCAGTGTGTATAGAGATGATCAGACTGGAGATCAGGATTCTCCTCAACCAGTGAATGATGAACTACAGAGAGTCAAAGACCGACTCAAAACCAGCATGAAGAACAAGTATGAGAGATTATTTGAGGGACTGAAACTCCAAGAGACTGAAACCCTCCTGAACAGGATCTACACACAGCTCTACATCATAGAGGGAGAGAGTGAAGGAGTGAATAAACAACATGAGGTTTTACAGATGGAGAAAACAGCCAGAACACAACACTCACAAGACACTCCAATCTCCTGCAATGACATCTTTAAAGCCTCTCCTGAACCAGGACGCCAGGAGAAACAGCAGATCAAGACTGTTCTTACTAAAGGCATCGCTGGAATCGGGAAAACCGTCTCTGTGCAGAAGTTCATTCTGGACTGGGATGAGGGGAAAGACAATCAGGATGTAGATTTCATGTTTGTGCTTCCATTTCGAGAGCTGAACTTGATCCGAGTTCATCAGTACAGTCTTCACAGACTTCTGCTGGACTTTCATCCTGAACTTCAAGATCTGGACTCAAAGATTTATGAGGAGTGTAAAGTTGTGTTCATCTTTGATGGTCTGGATGAAAGCAGAATCACACTGATGTTTCCAGACGCTCAGGAAGTTTCTGATGTGACTGAGACTTCATCAGTGGGTGTGTTGATGTCAAAGAAAGTTTCTGATGTGACTGAGACTTCATCAGTGGGTGTGTTGATGTCAAAGGAAGTTTCTGATGTGACTGAGACTTCATCAGTGGGTGTGTTGATGTCAAAGCTCATGAAAGGAGATTTGCTTCCCTTGGCTCTCATCTGGATCACCTCCAGACCAGCAGCAGCCAATCAGATCCTCTCCAAATACATCAAGTCTCCGCCATGGCCGCCCGAAGGGGATTCCCTGCTGTGGTCGCCTGAGGGGTGGTCTCCTACTCCGCCATGGCCCCCTGACCAGTCTGCTCTGCCCTGGCCACGCCCACGTCCTGCTCCGCCTAGACCATCCTGGAGTCCGTCCAGTTGCACCTGGTCCACCTCCCCGTCACGGACTCCAGGATGCCCACCCCCCCTGACAACTATTTTTGCTCTATTCTTTATGATAACTCCAGTAACAGCGACAAACATTTCACATATTTAAAAAAAAATTGACATTGGAGACCTAGAAGCTGAGCTGAGCGTAACTTACGCACACCACACACACACACACACACACACACACACACACACACACACACACACACACACACACTTACTGCGCCTTCCCTCCTCGCGCCCGACGCTACAAAACCCCATAAAAGCAACAATTATTAATAATACTTACAGGTTGTGATTCGGAGGAGGAAGCTAATCCATATACACTGGGTACTGAGCCCTCCTTCAGGAACAACCGGCTCGCGAATCCACATTTGAATTCATTTATGTTTATGAATGATTCGTCATTAAAATGATGAGAACACAACACAAGGTTCAGTCTATACTGTTGTGGTATCGTTGCAAATATGAACTCTAACCACTGATTCTTCACATGCTCGTCCCTGGGCAATGAAAACAAAGTGGCTGAACTATCTTTGCATTGTAGAACACAGTCTCGACATGATGCTATTCAGCTGAAGTATTTGAATGTGTTCTAGACTTCAAGTTTACACTTCCGTCTGCGCACGCAGTAACTGGGCGCGGCCAATATGCTTATGTTTCGTATCTATGTCACTACAAACCAGCATATGACTCATTTCAAAAACAATTCATTTCATAGACAATAACTTTATATACGGTGCACCTTCAGATATAAATCTGTGCAGGATGTTTTCCTTCCCTTAGAGCTATATTACACACTACATGAACAGTCATTTTCAAAAATCCATGATAGGGGCTCTTTAAAACTATCTAATTAGCGTACTTTTTTATTTATTATTCGTTCTTTGAGGATTTGCTTGTGACATGTCGCGTCACATTGGCTCCAGCATTACGTCTGTCTCCCTCACGCGAAACAGCAGGAGAGCTGTGCATGCACAATTTTTTCCAGTATCTTCGAAACAAAGGGAAACTTTGAAATCGGCGAAACAGAAAAGTCTACCTCCATGCTAAACAACGAAAAGGTCTAATAGACACGTATTCCTTTTTAAGAGAAAGGGGCTGAATAGGACTGTGGCATGCTTTAAAACTAACTCGGCAACAAACATAAAGATGACAACAGAGAGTGAATCAAATAGACAGAATAATGGACCCAATTGAACATAGAATACTCTAAATATAGAAGATTTGGAGCACATCACCAGAAGAACTTGATTTATATGAGCATTTATCAAAGCTTTGAATGAAACAGGCATAAAACATAAATGTTCATAAGGAACATGACAATAAATTGTCAACAATAAATTAGACTCTTATGTTACCATCAATCTTAAACCAAAGTTAAGAGCTCATTTAACATTTTTACCACAGATTTGAATAAGGAGAGCAGAATGAAACTGAATTTAAGTCGAGAATAAAGTACCAATTATTCATTACTCAGGAATGATGATCAAGAAAAAAAGATAGCATATAACAGCTCTGAAATATACGTCAGATGGTTCTGAAATCCAAAGAGATGAATTTATCTTAACTCAGCGACAGGAAATTAGAACTTATAATGTTACAGTCTTATTCCGAAAACAGAACATTAATCCAAACAATCTTAACTAACTATCACCAGAAATCTCCATAACCATACAGGTACAGGTGACTCGATCAATGAAAAAAAAGAGGAGACATTAAAAGCAGCTGAGAAACTACTAGCTGTGCATGGATTGAGTATGCGAGATGAAACCACGGCAGAAGCAATATTACTCGCGCGCGCCACAAGGAAAGTTAGAACTTAAAATTACAGTCTTATGGTCCGAAAAAACAGTATCGACAATCTTCACGCTATCAACAGAGAATCCCTTAGACAATACAAGGTCAAGCGTATGACCACGTTCATGAGTTGGACCCAAAACACATTGCAAAAAATCAAATTACTCTGTTAAATTCAAAAATTCTTTGACCAGGGGCTTTGAGGGGCAGCACACATGTATATTAAAATCCCCTAAAATTAGATTATTGTCAAAAGAAGGGACAATACCAGATAAAAGTTCTGAGAACTCCTGTATAAAATCCCCATGAAAGTTTGGGGGTCTATAAATCAAAACACATAACACAGATTTAAAAGAATTCAGCGTAATTAGCTGAGATTCAAAAGTGCAAAAGGATGCAGAAGGTGAAAGTCTACACTTAAACTTGTCTTTAAAAACAACTGCAAGACCCCCGCCCCGGCCAACAGACCTAGGGGTACTAAAAAAACTGCAACCAGGAGGAGAAAGTTCAGAGAGAGAAGTCATCTCACCAGCCTTAAGCCAAGTCTCAGTAACAAATAAAAAATCAATTTCATGAGAAAGGAAAAGATTGTTCAAAATAAAGGTCTTATTTGCCAGAGATCTCGCGTTAATCAACGCCATTGTCACTGGAGTGGGAGTGGTATCGGAAGAGGACTGCAGAGAGGAATCATGAAATGTTACCGGACTCCCGAGGGAGCGAAGATTCCGATGATTAACTCCTCGATCTGCAGACTGTCGCCTTACGTTCACCATCCGCGAAGACCGAGGCATCAACGCCGGAGACGGTAAGACAGGCACAATGTATGAACATCTCAGGTTCACGGCCTCCGCCATCGAAGAAGCAGGTCCGATGACTGGAAACTTCCCGATCTTCTTCGATCTCACAAGGACTCCACACGCTCCAGATGCTTCCCACGCCTCCTTCGCCGTTTCCTCCACATGCACAGACATCCCGGCAGGTAACACATGTTCCTCAATGCGACCGGCACATAATGCGAGTGCAGGTGCCAATCATCTCTGGGATCGCGAAATAAACAATCGGACACAGCCGATCGAATATTAAAAAGCGCCATGCGATCATATACCAGAGGGGAGCATACAGAGCGCGTGATAAAACAAACAAGAAACATAAATAAAATAGACAAGGACAGACTGGCGTCATCTTGACCAGTTAATCTCACCCGTGATGGGCAGAACACACACTCATCGCTCTACAAACACACATCCGGTGGAAACACACATTGTTCTGGGCAGATACAGCAGATACAGATAAATGTGATGGGGAAAATCAGTATCCCATAGTACACTTGGTTCATATCAAAACCACAAACAAGTTACGTATAAAACAAAAAATAATAGAACAACAGTAAATTTACAAGCATGGGCCCACACACACACACACACACACACACACACACACACACACACACACACACACACACACACACACACACACACACACACACACACACACCAGTCAAAACAACCCACCCCGTTGCAGGCCTGTTACGTTGCTGGGGAGCGTTGTGGCCTTGAAAACAGCAAAGGGCCTCTTCACTGGAATGAGCCAAAATAAATCAACTGATCACCTGAGCGCTGATGAACTCCACGATTTTCCTCCTTAGAAACGGCTGCTCGTCCTGTAGTCTCCCGGGCAGTCAGTAGCAGGGCGGCGCGGTTCTCTCCACTGTGTCAGCGGGGATAAGAGTGCGGCCTGGTCCGGACCCCGGAGCTTTAACTCAGTCACAACAATCAGTCTCAGACCACTATTTGCAGACAAACGGCAGTTAGTCGTCTGTTTTCTCACTCTCAGTCTCTTGTGCATAGTATATCACACAAGCAAAGAAATAAAAGTCTTCACAACACTTGATGTAAGCTTAACACTGTTATTTTCCCCTCATTTTTGTCTTAAAACTCACAACTCCCAAACTCCCTCTCTCTCCATCCGCAAAAACTCTCCCCTCCCTTCTCTCTCCAATCAGACGTTCACCTCTCTTAACAGAGGCGGGAATAAGTCCAAAAATAACCAATCACCAATAAATGAACAAACATGCTGGGCAAAGACACGTTTTAGCATCTACATTCCAATCAAACTTTAAAGTTTAGCGTAACTCTTAAAGGGGCAGTACATAGATATCAAATGAACACACTACGATAATATCTGAATCATAAAACTTATTAATACCTATTTAATCAGTAAATAGCTATTTAGGTATTTAATAATAACATTCACTGGGTTACACATAAAACAATATTGTTTGTTTTCCCTGTATTTCGCTGACGAGAATTTTAAAGTGAAACCGTAGCAGAGTCTCAATGCAACAGACAGTGATGATTTTTTTTTTTTTACTAAAATCTGCTATTTGAACAAATCATTTTAACAATTCAATGAACAATTTTTCCTGAATGAATCAGCCCAAATCGGTCGAATGACTCCCCAACAGTGTTGTGCTAGTTACTAAGAAAAACTAGTTTCAGTTACTAGTTACTTCAACAAAATAATTGAGTTACTTTTTGAATGATTACTTACACCAAAAAGTAATGCATTACTGTTAAAATTAACTTTTTAGTTACACTAATAATAATAATAATTCATTACATTTATATAGCGCTTTTCTGAACACTCAAAGCGCTTTACATAGAAGGGGGGGAATCTCCTCAACCACCACCAATGTGCAGCATCCACCTGGATGATGCGACGGCAGCCATATTGCGCCAGAACGCTCACCACACACCAGCTTACTAGTGGAGAGGAGACAGTGATGAAGCCAATCAGTATATATGGGGATGATTAGGAGGCCATGATGGACAGAGGCCAAGGGGCAAATTTGGCCAGGATGCCGGGGTTACACCCCTACTCTTTATCGAAGGACCACAGAGAGTCAGGGCCTCGGTTTAACATCTCATCCGAAGGACAGTGCTATTTTGACAGTATAGTGTCCCCATCACTATACTGGGGTGTTAGGACCCACACAGACCACAGGGATAGCACCCCCTGCTGGTCTCACTAACACCTCTTCCAGCAGCAACCTGGTTCCCTTTCGTGGGAACTCCTACGTCTCGTCGGAGGAGTTTCCAACGAATTGGGATCACATTAGGGAGACCAATCGACTTCGAGTGAACTAAATCGAGCCAATAAATATTGGCATGCAAGATTTGCATTCCGCGACCCGCCTGCCAGTGCGGGTATAAAGGGCGGAAGCAAACGCATACACAATGCTTTTTGCTTCGGAGCCGACCAGTTGTGTCCTCTTGAGTGAATGAGACAACGAGTCTCTGTTTTCCGAGAACTCTCTGTGTTGGCGTGACGGCGCTTCAGTGATCTTCGCGAGCTCCCGGGCGCTGGCTGTTATACTGCACGCGATCTACATCTTTAAACAAAGAGTTGTTCTCACAGCTGGTATTCAGTTGAGTGCACACAGCGGGCTTGCAGTTTCCCCGCTGTGTTGCCGCGTTTATCCCTGTGTGCCTCAACACAATAAGAGAGCGCTTCTGTAAAAGAGCAACACGGGTGAAGATCGCGTCCTTTTCAGAATGACGTTTCACCCGTGTGTTTCTGGATGCGGTCGTTTCCTGTCCTCATTTGACGGCCACGACCACTGTTTCACGTGCCTGGGCTTAAGCATGTTGAGACTGCGTTCGTGGGTGGTTCATATTCTCTCATGAGACCATGACCACGTCGGCACGTTGTTCGTCTCCCCTTTCTCGTAAAGGCTTGAGCCGCTCAGCGTGCCGTGTGCTGTCGAGCTGCCGTCTGACAGCGCGGGTTGTCACGGAAACCCAGCACGCGTCATTCGGCGCTCTAGATGCGCGGTCGAGACTCAAGTGCCTCAAACGAGGGGGAGTCCCTTTGCCTATTCCCCGGTCTAGTTCCTCTTCTGGTGGCCACCAGAAAAGGGCTACTTTGGATAATAGCATTGGTGATCTGAGGATTACAGTGAGCGTTCCCCGACGAGACCACCTCCTCGGGCCCCTCACTCCTCTAGCGCATCGCAGACATGTTGAGACTGTGTTCGTGGGTGGTTTATGCTCTCTTATGAGAGCATGACCACGTCTGCACGTTGTTCGTCTTGCCTTTCTCACGAGGGGTTGCGCGTTCAGCATGCCGTGTGCCATCAAGGTTGATGGCCACGTTCACTGTCTCGCATGCCTGGCAGCTTTCGGGTGGAATTACTGGTCCTTCTCATGAGGGACCGGGTATTTCATTCGGGGCTCCAGGGGAGGATCAGATGTCGATCGCTGCATCGGAGAGAGGGCTGTTACTCTCTGGAAATGATGATGCTGAGTTCCCACTGTAATGGTGTGTGTGCTCATGCTGAATCAGATTCAGACTTGACAGTCACACTTCCCAGGCTTCTCTGGGGGCGCAGTGCAACGCGTAATCGCCTTGCCCCGCCCCCGTGTCTGCCCGGATGTGTGTGAAAGACTTTGGCAGTATGGAGGCATATTGGTGCCAATGTGGAAAGCCAAACATGCCAAAATCTGCAGAAAAAGTTTTTCCTCTCTCACTACCCTTGGTGGTAAGGCGGCTTTGCTAATGCAGACCACCTCTTCCCTGTAGAGGGTAGTTCTGAGTTGGGGTTGAGCTGTGCATAGTGACTGACCGTGATTTTAAGTCACAGCACTGGCCCTCGGTCAGACGATGTCCACTCTGTGGTCCAGAAGCTTCCCACGGCTAAATCTTGCAGAGGTGCGAGACATCGCCAAAGTTCGCTTTCTTGATGCTCCTATCTCACAAGGTTTGCCTTTTCGGCGACACTGTTGGAGACTGTGCCCAGCGGCTCTCCACAGTTCAGAAGCAGGCTGAGGAAACCAAGAGCTTGACCCGATGTGTTCCGAGTCGCTCATGGTTTCTCCTCAGTCTGTTTGTCGCCAAGGGTGTCAGTCCCCTGTGGAAAGCTGTCACAGCCAGCTCTACTGTGACGTCTAGCTTTCGCAGGAAGACACCGCCACCTGTCTCAGCAGCCCTGAGACAGGCGACCCAGCATTGGAGGAAGTTGCTCTCTGGGAGATGGTGTCCGCACCTCTCCCTCCCCCGGAGGAAGACTGGGTGGAGAATCTTTTTCATGTTCTGTTCCGCCGCTGGCTCCCCGGAGTCCAGTGGTACCCTCATTTTCAGTAGAGCAATTTCTTCCATCTCTGGGTCACAAGACGGTGCGGACTGCAGTTAGCGACGCTCCCATGCCTTGCCACTCCTTTCCCCCTCTTCCATCGCTCAGATGTCAGTGACGCCGCCACGGCCTCATCACTCTCATCTCCCACTGGGCAAGGAGGCGCGAAAACCTGGACTCGACGCCGTCGGGCCTCGCTCCTCGTTTCCCCTCCTTTCTTCGCGTCGGGACAGCCCGCAGCCGAACGCCTCCGAGCCTTCCCTGCCGTCTGTCCCCCAGTGGAAGCAGGTAGCTGTTGCCCCGCACACCCAGACCCCTCTCTCGGCCGCAGTAATGCCTCCGGAGTCTGGTCCCTGCCTTCCACTTCGCTGCCCCTCCGTTGGTACGCCGGTGGTTTGAGTGGGCTCGTTGGTGCGGTCTCTCGAAGCCTGGCTAGCGCTTCCAAGGCCGTTCCGCTGGCTCGTCCGTACCATCTAGCTCGGCTATGCAATTCAGTTTGCCTGATGGCCTCCCAAGTGCAAGGGCATCCGCTTCACCCAAGTGCGGAGCGTCGATGCCCTTGTCTTGAGGAAAGAGATCTACGTCCTGCTGGCGAAGGACGCGATCGAGCCGGTTCCTCCAGCCGAGGTGAGGTCTGGGTTCTACAGCCCTTACTTCATTGTACCCAAGAAGGGCGGGGGGTTACGACCAATCCTGGACCTGCGAGTTTTGAATCGGGCCCTACACAAGCTCCCGTTCAAAATGCTCACGCAGAAACGCATCTTTGAATGCATCCGTCCCCAGGATTGGTTTGCTGCGATCGACCTGAAGGACACGTACTTTCTTGTCTCGATTCTCCTTCGACACAGACCCTTTCTTCGGTTTGCGTTTGAAGGTCGAGCATATCAGTACAAAGTCCTACGCTTCGGCCTGGCCCTGTCGCCCCATGTCTTCACGAAAGTCGCGGAGGCGGCCATTGTTCCCATGAGAGAACATGGCATTCGCATTCTCAACTATCTCGACGACTGGCTCATAATTGCTCACTTGCGAGATCTGTTGTGCGAACACAGGGACCTGGTGCTTCAGCACCTCAGCCGCTTGGGTCTTCAGGTCAACTGGGATAAGAGCAAACTCTGCCCGATGCAGAGGATCTCTTATCTCGGTATGGAGTTGGACTCGGTCGCTCAGACTGCGCGCCTCACCGAGGAGCGCGTCCAGTCAGTGCTCAACTGCCTCAAGTCCTTTCAAGGCAGGTCAGCGGTTCCACTGAAACAGTTTCAGAGGCTCCTGGGGCATATGGCAGCCGCAGTAACGCCGCTCGGTCTGCTTCATATGAGGCCGCTTCAGCACTGGCTTCCACGATCGAGTCCCGAAATGGGCGTGTCAGGGCGGCACGTTCCGGCTCAACATTACCCCGCACTGTCGCCAAACCTTCAGTCCTTGGTCAGACCCTGCATTTCTATGGGCCGGAGCGCCCCTAGCCCATGTCTCCAGGCATGCTGTGGTTTTCACAGATGCCTCTGCCAACGGATGGGGGGCCACGTACAACGGGCATGCAGTTTCAGGTCTGTGGACGGGGCCTCAACTGCATTGGCACATCAACTGCCTAGAGTTGCAAGCAGTACGCTTAGCCTTGTCTCGCCTCAAGGGACTGCTTTTGAACAAGGACGCACTGGTCTGTACGGACAGCACTGCGACCGTTGCGTACATCAACCGCCAGGGTGGTCTACATTCCCGTCGTATGTCGCGTCTCGCCCGCCATCTCCTCCTGTGGAGTCAGAAGCATTTGAGGTCGCTTCGAGCCATTCACATCCCTGGTGTGCTCAACCGTTCAGCCGACGAGGTCTCACGGCAGCCACCTCTCCCGGGAGAATGGCGACTCCACCCCCAGGCGGTCCAGCTAATATGGGGAATTTTCGGAGCTGCTCAGATAGATCTGTTGCCTCTCCGGACACGACCCGTTGCCTGTGGTTCTTTTCTCTGACCGAAGGTTCTCTCGGTACGGATGCACTGGTGCACAGCTGGCCCCAGGGTCTTCGCAAGTATGAGTTTCCCCCAGTGAGCCTTCTTGCACAGACCTTATGCAAGGTCAGGGAGGACGAGGAGCAGGTCCTGCTCGTTGTGCCGTATTGGCCCAACCGGACTTGGTCCGCGAAACTCATGCTCCTCGCGACAGCCCCTCCTTGGCTGATTCCTCTGAGGAAGGACCTCCTTTCCCAGAGACGGGGCACCTTGTGGCACCCGCGCCCAGACTTCTGGAGACTCCATGTCTGGTCCCTGGACGGGACGCGGAGGTTCTAGGTGGCCTACCACAGGGTGTGGTAGACACCATCACTCTAGAGAGGGAACGAGTACTGCGTATCTTGCCGTGCTTAAAATAAGCTCTGGTTCGCTTCGGCGATGAAAATCAGTTTGTATCAGCCTATCGACCGGCTTTATAGGGGAAACACGCCCTTTCTGGCGGGACGTGACGAAGTGGGCGCGAAGTGCCCCCATTGGTCATGACGTCACGCAGAGCCGCTCTTGATAGGCTGCTGCTTTTGCCGCAGGGCAGCCAATAGGCGCGCGAGCTGCCTCGCCTATGTCTGCTTGCTGCTGCAAAGCGTTTTACATTGATTAAAAATTAAGGATAATTTTGGCTTCAATATCTCGAGGAAAAGAGTTTTTCCCCATAGCGCAAGATATGACGCAGTACTCGTTCCCTCTCTAGAGAGAACAGAGGTTACGTTAGTAACCGAGTACGACTTTGTTTGAGCTGCTTTGGTTTTTTAGTCAAGTCAAGTCACCTTTATTTATATAGCGCTTTTTACAATACAAATTGTTTCAAAGCAGCTTTACAGAGATAACAGGACAACAATGTTGTAATAGTATTGTTCAATTGAAAATTAAATGTCCCCAACTAAGCAAGCCAAAAGGCGAAGGCAACAGTGGCAAGGAACCAAAACTCCATCAGGTGACAGAATGGAGAAAAAAACCTTGGGAGAAAAAAACGGGGGGCCAGTCCTCCTTTGGCCAACGAATGAACAGTGTATGATTATGAGTTAGGCAGCATAATGTCAGGAGTCAGATGGGATCAGAACTTTCACGATATTATCCAGTTCATCTGGTTGGAGGTTGGGTCATCCCGCCGGTGAGGAGATGAGTGTGGTGAGGTGTCCACCATAGATAATTAAATAAAATTTGTTGGTCTTTCTGAGGTCACTCAGCCCCCCACATGCTCCAAATTCACTCCAAACAGGCTCAATCGTTTGTCTTTGTGTGTATTTTTTTCATGTATAACTACAGTTGAAGTAACAAGGTAAGGCTGAAACGGCAAATCAAATCACAGTATTTACTGAACTGTTACCTATCCTGTGCAGTTTCAACTTTTAACGGACACTGCAGATCACATGATGTGTGGAATGTAACACAAACTGTGTGGAATGTAACAAAAAGTGTTTTTACTTAGCCTACTGTATATTGTTTTATTAATAACATTTATTGTTTTGTTAATATGAACATTGTCATAAATACATGCACCACAATCTGTTTGCAGTGTTTATACGTGTGTATAGGCCTATACATTTTGGATAAACATTTTTCTTTTTAAAGGTCTCAAAATATACCAAGGCTGATTTTGTTTTTATCAAACATACACTGATATTGAGATTTATTCATTTCTTTTTTTTGGTCTTAAAAACACAAACATTTACAAATAATGTAAAAAGGTAAATATAATGTAGAATGTTTTTATTTATTTATTATTATTCAGCAGATTAAAAACAAACATTATGAGATGTCACTTTAATAAGAACACATTTGATTAAGTGTCATTTTTTTTTATTTATGAGTCATGTATAAAGCACAACATAGGCTACACACTATTACACTAGACACAGAGAGAAGGTCAGTAGGTCAGAGTTGATGATGATGATGATGATGATGATGATGATGATGATATCATCAGCGCAGCAGCTGCAGCGTCGTCATGGTAACAGCCAATAGGAGCAGCTGCAGAAAGACCGGTGCCCAAACTCTGGATGCAGCAGCTGCAGAGACACACAGATATCAGATTACCCTTTACAAACAAACATTCAGCACATTTCTTCAGTCACCTGAACTGAGCTGAACATTACCACATTTCAAAAACACTGATGTAGATCTAAAGATGTCAAGTGTTCATTAGACTCATCAAGACAAACTGGGGATTTGACACAAACAATGATAGTTCAAGGCTGATTTCAACATCTTTAGCACAAACACACCTTTGATGATTGAACTGCACTCAGGCTTAAATATATTCATTTTATATAGTGAAACTATAGTTCACAAAAGTTCATTATTTGCATGTGCTTTAAAGCCTTGCCGGTTAAGTCATTCCTGTGCTGATGTGCGGACGTGTGCTAACACGTGTGCTTTTCTGAGCGAATACCTGAAGCGCACTGATGCTACATTTACACCGGACGCGAATAGCGCGTCAAATTCGCCCCTAACCGCGTCTAGTTATACGCTTGACCACTTTGAATCCATTCGTGCGTCAAGAGCGAAATTGATGTGCATAAAAAACAAAAGTTTGAAGCGAAATTTACACGCGTCACCCGCGTCAGAATCGAAACCCGTTGGCGGCCATATTTTTATATGTTGATCAAGCATTCATCGAGAGAGTCACCGCTCTGTATTTGCTCTGAATAGCATATATTCTGAATACGAGAGCAGAACGGCGGCGTAGGGGTAATCGTCGCCGTATTTGTGTCCACCAGGCCTTTCAAAGGCGAACCCAGTGTGGCGAGTTTCACCATTTGCTCGCTCCAGGAGCTGCGGCTGCATGACGGCCGATGTCAGCGGTACTTCCGCCTGTCCCGCGCGGTTTGATGACCTGTTCTCCCGCATCGGAGCGAGGATCACCCTCGCCCTCATCCACCTAATCTATCATTTATATTTGTTTTGATGATAAATGGAGCCAGCCTCCAAAAGCGATTAATCTGTCCTGTGATTTTTTTCTCTCTCTCACACATCACTGTCCAGACACGAACTTATATGTTGGTTCTTTACATTATAATAATATTTAATATAATCTAGATATGGAATAAATAGCATTTAATACAAAATGAATGTCTCATAGGCCTATATTGAAATCAAGTTTTATGTGATCAAATATTTGCTTTGTTGTGCATTAGAACTACATTAGAACCACCGTCATATTACAAAATAATTTATTGAAGCATCCAGATACTTCACCACGTGACAGCAGCAAGCAGCTAGGCTTCTGATTGGCTAACGCGACAAATTGACGCAGAAGTTCAGATTTTTCAACTCGGGCGGCAGACGTGAATTCGCGTCAAACGCGTGAATGTACAAAATGCACCATTCGCGTGTAACGCGCATAACGCGGCAGGCGCTCAATTTGCGCCATTCGCGTGAACTTGACGCGCGAATGAGGCGTATTCGCGTCTGCCGCGCTCTAATTTTTTACGCGTGTAACGCGTCTTTGCATTGACTTAACATTGAAATCACTCGCGCCTGACGCGCTATTCGCGTCCGGTGTGAACGTAGCATAACAGCGCCTGGTTACTGAACTAAGTTATCTTTAGAGTCTTATTGCGCTCATACTGTCAAATACACACAAGGTTTACATAAGCAAAGTTGGTCATGTATAAAGTAAAACAAACAAAGAAAATTGAGAGAAAATCTGCT
>JAZAVI010000100.1:0-32500 GCA_036326025.1 Chrosomus eos | reverse complement strand
TGAATTTGATCTAGACTAGTGTTTGTGCCCTGATGTTTTGCTGTGATTATACTTTTTCTGCTAGGTAATAACTAAACTTTAGTGTATAATGTTTTGTGTTATCTCTCACCTGCGGATCTCTTCATTTTGACTCGTGTGATTTTGTTGACTCTCGTTCATCATGTTTGAGGATCTCGTTTCTGAAGCCTTGTCATTCTTCCTCAGGTCACGGATAAACGTCCTTCAGAAACTTCTGCTGTTTTCTGATACACACACACATCACACACACAGAGTTATCAGTGAAGCACACAAACAGCCATGTGTTCACCTGTGTTTACTCGTACTTACCTGTGAGAATTTCCCCCAAATGTTTGCGGTGACGTACAGCGGCAGGATCCCCAGGTTCTCCAGAGTCGCTCTGTTCCAGCTGTTTGAAGATCTGAGAGGAACATCTCACATCATGTAATGACAGCAGATGTGTGTGATATGTGTTGCTTCAAGGCTCGTTTACACCAAGAACCATAACTATTAGGGCTGTGATAATATATGCATCGCGATTCGTGGATCGATTCCAATTTTTTCAGAATGCATCGTGAATCGATTCTGAGCTTAGTTTTTAACAGCAGATGGCGTCTCTAGACTAGTCTTTAACAGCAGATGGCGTCTCTAGACTAGTCTTTAACAGCAGATGGCGCTCTAGACTAGTTTTTAACAGCAGATGGCGTCTCTAGGCTAGTCTTTAACAGCAGATGGCGCTCTAGACTAGTTTATAACAGCAGATGGTGCTCTAGACTAGTCTTTAACAGCAGATGGCGCTCTAGGCTAGTTTTTAACAGCAGATGGCGCTCTAGGCTAGTTTTTAACAGCAGATGGCGCTCTAGACTAGTTTTTAACAGCAGATGGCGCTCTAGGCTAGTTTTTAACAGCAGAGGGCGCTCTAGGCTAGTTTTTAACAGCAGATGGCGCTCTAGGCTAGTTTTTAACAGCAGATGGTGCTCTAGGCTAGTTATTAACAGCAGATGGCGTCTCTAGGCTAGTTTTTAACAGCAGATGGTGCTCTAGGCTAGTTATTAACAGCAGATGGTGCTCTAGGCTAGTTTTTAACAGCAGATGGCGCTCTAGACTAGTTTTTAACAGCAGATGGCGTCTCTAGGCTAGTTTTTAACAGCAGATGGCGCTCTAGGCTAGTTTTTAACAGCAGATGGTGCTCTAGGCTAGTTATTAACAGCAGATGGTGCTCTAGGCTAGTTTTTAACAGCAGATGGCGCTCTAGACTAGTTTTTAACAGCAGATGGCTCTCTAGACTAGTCTTTAACAGCAGATGGCGCTCTAGACTAGTTTTTAACAGCAGATGGCGTCTCTAGGCTAGTTTTTAACAGCAGATGGCGCTCTAGGCTAGTTTTTAACAGCAGATGGTGCTCTAGGCTAGTTTTTAACAGCAGATGGCGCTCTAGACTAGTTTTTAACAGCAGATGGCGCTCTAGACTAGTTTTTATACAGCAGATGGCGCTCTAGACTAGTTTATAACAGCAGATGGCGCTCTAGACTAGTCTTTAACAGCAGATGGCGCTCTAGACTAGTTTATAACAGCAGATGGTGCTCTAGACTAGTTTAATAACAGCAGATGGTGCTCTAGACTAGTCTTTAACAGCAGATGGCGCTCTAGGCTAGTTTTTAACAGCAGATGGCGCTCTAGGCTAGTTTTTAACAGCAGATGGCGCTCTAGACTAGTTTTTAACAGCAGATGGCGCTCTAGACTAGTTTTTAACAGCAGATGGCGCTCTAGACTAGTCTTTAACAGCAGATGGCGCTCTAGACTAGTTTATAACAGCAGATGGTTCTCTAGACTAGTCTTTAACAGCAGATGGCGCTCTAGGCTAGTTTTTAACAGCAGATGGCGCTCTAGGCTAGTTTTTTAACAGCAGATGGCGCTCTAGGCTAGTTTTTAACACCAGAAGGCGCTCTAAGCTAGTTTTTAACAGCAGATGGCACTCTAGGCTAGTCTTTAACAGCAGATGGCGCTCTAGGCTAGTTTTTAACACCAGAAGGCGCTCTAAGCTAGTTTTTAACAGCAGATGGTGCTCTAGGCTAGTTTTTAACACCAGAAGGCGCTCTAAGCTAGTTTTTAACAGCAGATGGTTTAACAGCAGATGGCGCTCTAGGCTAGTTTTTAACAGCAGATGGCGCTCTAGACTAGTTTTTAACAGCAGATGGCGCTCTAGACTAGTTTTTAACAGCAGATGGCGCTCTTGACTAGTTTTTACAGCAGATGGCACTCTAGACTAGTTTATAACAGCAGATGGCGCTCTAGGCTAGTTTTTAACAGCAGAAGGCGCTCTAGACTAGTCTTTAACAGCAGATGGCACCCTAGACTAGTCTTTAACAGCAGATGGCACTCTAGACTTGTTTTTAACAGCAGATGGCACTCTAGACTAGTTTTTAACAGCAGATGGCGCTCTAGACTAGTTTTTAACAGCAGAAGGCGCTCTAGCTAGTTTTTAACAGCAGAAGGCGCTCTAGACTAGTCTTTAACAGCAGATGGCGCCCTAGACTAGTCTTTAACAGCAGAATGGCACTCTAGACTTGTTTTTAACAGCAGATGGCGCTCTAGACTAGTTTTTAACAGCAGATGGCACTCTAGACTTGTTTTTAACAGCAGATGGTGCTCTAGGCTAGTTTTTAACAGCAGATGGCGCTCTAGACTAGTTTTTAACAGCAGATGGCGCTCTAGACTAGTCTTTAACAGCAGATGGCGCTCTAGCTAGTTTTTAACAGCAGATGGTGCTCTAGGCTAGTTTTTAACAGCAGATGGCGCTCTAGACTAGTTTTTAACAGCAGAAGGCGCTCTAAGCTAGTTTTTAACAGCAGATGGCGCTCTAGGCTAGTTTTTAACAGCAGAAGGCGCTCTAGGCTAGTCTTTAACAGCAGATGGCGCTCTAGGCTAGTTTTTAACAGCAGATGGCGCTCTAGACTAGTCTTTAACAGCAGATGGCGCTCTAGACTAGTTTATAACAGCAGATGGCGCTCTAGGCTAGTTTTTAACAGCAGATGGCGCTCTAGGCTAGTTTTAACAGCAGAGGCGCTCTAGACTAGTTTTTAACAGCAGATGGCGCTCTAGACTTAGTTTATAACAGCAGATGGCGCTCTAAGGCTAGTTTTTTAACAGCAGAAGGCGCTCTAGACTAGTTTTTAACAGCAGATGGCGCTCTAGACTAGTTTATAACAGCAGATGGCGCTCTAGACTAGTCTTTAACAGCAGATGGCGCTCTAGGCTAGTCTTTAACAGCAGATGGCGCTCTAGGCTAGTTTTTAACAGCAGATGGCGCTCTAGACTAGTCTTTAACAGCAGATGGCGCTCTAGGCTAGTTTTTAACAGCAGATGGTGCTCTAGGCTAGTTTTTAACAGCAGATGGTGCTCTAGACTAGTCTTTAACAGCAGATGGTGCTCTAGGCTAGTTTTTAACAGCAGATGGTGCTCTAGACTAGTCTTTAACAGCAGATGGTGCTCTAGACTAGTTTTTAACAGCAGATGGTGCTCTAGACTAGTCTTTAACAGCAGATGGTGCTTTAGGCTAGTTTTTAACAGCAGATGGTGCTCTAGACTAGTCTTTAACAGCAGATGGTGCTCTAGGCTAGTCTTTAACAGCAGATGGTGCTCTAGACTAGTCTTTAACAGCAGATGGCGCTCTAGACTAGTCTTTAACAGCAGATGGCGCTCTAGGCTAGTCTTTAACAGCAGATGGCGCTCTAGGCTAGTTTTTAACAGCAGATGGTGCTCTAGGCTAGTTTTTAACAGCAGATGGTGCTCTAGACTAGTCTTTAACAGCAGATGGCGCTCTAGGCTAGTCTTTAACAGCAGATGGCGCTCTAGGCTATTTTTTAACAGCAGATGGCGCTCTAGGCTAGTTTTTAACAGCAGATGGCGCTCTACTAGTTTTTAACAGCAGATGGCGCTCTAGGCTAGTTTTTAACAGCAGATGGCGCTCTAGGCTAGTTTTTAACAGCAGATGGCGCTCTAGGCTAGTCTTTAACAGCAGATGGTGCTCTAGGCTAGTTTTTAACAGCAGATGGCGCTCTAGGCTAGTTTTTAACAGCAGATGGTGCTCTAGACTAGTCTTTAACAGCAGACGGCGCTCTAGACTAGTTTTTAGTTTTAGTTTCAGCAGAAGACAGCTATAACAATAACTATAACAATAACTATAACTGTAACGATAACGATAACGATAACGATAACTAAAACAATAACTATAACGATAACTATAACAATAACTATAAGAACGATGTTGCGTTATTTACGTTCAATGTTTTTAATGCGTTAAACTAAAAAAAATGAATGGCATGCGGTAACGAGTTAATTTTGACAGCCCTAATTTAACGATATCTTTACCGTTACCGCTATAGTTATGGTCCTTGGTGGGTTGGCTTCAGTGGCGTGTGCGAGAGAGTTTGTACCCGTAGGTGGTGTTTCCTCTCAGTAGGACACTCTCGAGCCCAGAGATCTGCTGAGGTGATAAATCCTGACACTGCTTGAGTTTCTCCAGCACGTACGGGTCTGAGTTCTGGATGTAGTCGGCGCTCAGGAAGCAGCACATGCCGCCCAGAACATCCAGCTGCGCCCTCGTGATGCTGAACCCCGAGACTCCCTGAAACACCACACCAGGTCATGTGAACTAATGCTAATCAATGCAGACTTACTGTAAAGTGACAACATTTTAACTCCATGTTAACCACGTTCATACTTTTTAACTGAATAATTTTAATTGTTTTCACTATGAACAGATTTATGCTGATTCTAAGCAATTTGAATGTATATATGACTGACAAACATGATTCACATTAAGTTTTTTAGTTTGTTTATGAAATTTTATGTGCAATTTAAATGCATAAACATTCTTGGACTGTATAAATCAGTATAAAAAGCTGTAATATGATCATGAATTGTGTGTTTGCGCTCACCAGACACTCCATGGCGCTGCTGAACAGGACTTGCTTCTTGAAGGACAGAGCGCTGGACAGTACCGAGAAGTTGGCCGTTCCCAGAGACGAGAAATACGAGTGGCACAGAGATCTGTCGATCATTGAGTAACTGCAACACAAACAAGCAGAAAACAAACGTGTGATGAGCCCGTCTTCACCAACTCCTCCATGAGCACCAAGAATCCTGCTGACGTACTTGTAGTAGATGAGCACTTCCGCGGGATACTGAGAGAAGGCGTTCAGGTCAGCGCTCTTGATGTAGTAGTACATGCAGGTCAGCTGAAGGACACACACACACACATTAAATATCAAAGCTGAAGAGTTTGAGGTCCACCAGAGCAGATTTCTGAGAAGAATGTGTGCGTTCACCTGTGACTCCTGCAGGACGAGCCTCTCGTTGTCTCGCTGCCGGCAGCCGCGGATCAGACTCATGGTTTTATTAGCGCTGAAGCTCTGGATTCGTGAACAGGTGAAACCCTGCAGCACCTGGAAAGACATGCTGCACAAACACCAACATATGGTCAGAACTAGAGCCTCACCACCCAGTCTGACTAATAATAATAATAATAATAACTCACGCGTCCGAGTCGTTGAACTCCGTGGCCACGGTTTCGAAGAGCAAAACGGCCTGAGAGGAAGAGAAGTTCAACACGTCATTTACGTTTCTAACAGAACATGCACTCTTAGAAAAAAAGGTTACATGAGGTTCTGTATAGATCTCCAGGAACGTCTTATAGAGGCCATATTATGCTTCACATGTTCATCTTTCTTTAGTGTGTAATGTTGCAGTTTGAGCATGTTTCCAAAGACCCTCCAGCGGGAGTTATTCTGTATATCAGTGTCAGTGTTTCGGAACTCCTGAAACGCCTCCATTGTAGTCTTGAGTTTCTTCCGGGAACGATCTCAATTTTCCTCATTATAACAATAATTTCCTTTTTCAGGTGATCTCACTGAGCTTCTCGCTGACTGAGGGACAGTCCATCATTTTGTTTCTCCCAAATTAAGCCAGTTGAAAAACATTGTATGATGTGAATTATTGCGGCCCACCCACACTTTTAGAGGCCGCCCATCATCTACTTTCTGCCTCCGCCACTGGTTTAAATGATCATATACTTTCATATTTAATGGGATACATAGATTTTTTCTCATGATATGAAGTATGTTTACGAGCTGTTTGATTCACAAAATTTTATTAAAATAAAAATGGATTTTGAAACGAAATGACCCCTGAAAGGTCAAATAGATGAAGGGAGTTCCAGAAGCCTTTCTTCTACGACTCGTGATGTAGGAGCTTGACGTACCTGCTCATGTTTCCACTTCTTCTGATTGACCATCTGCACCACCGCGGAGGAGGACGACACGCCTAGCAGGAAGTTGCGCGGGATCTCCGTCGCCATCAGGTCAGGAACGTTTGTGACGACGCCGTCAGAAGAGCTGTTCACAGAGATGATCTAGATAGAGACGGAGAGAGACGTCACGAGACAACCCTGAGAAGTACTCACTCTGTGTGTGGTGTGTGTGTGTGTGTGTGTGTGTGTGTGTGTGTGTGTGTGTGTGTGTGTGTGTGTGTGTGTGTGTGTGTGTGTGTGTGTTACCTGGCTGACGATGGTCTGTTGGAGAATAATGGGTGCGCCGATGACATTGGCCAAGAATGATTGAGATTTCATGGCCAGAAGCAACACATTTCCTGAGATACCGGTAATGATTGATGTCTGAACACCAATGATCAGCGAACCCAGTTCCACCAGTCTGTCTGCACTATCAATCTGCAGTGGACAGAGACACAGGTGTGTATTGGTACATATAGTCAAGTTTATTCATTTATACAGCTCCAATTTAACACAACCGTAGTTAATCCAATGTGCTTTACAACACAATACAAATAAATAAAAATGTAAGAGAATGCAGTGCCTTGTATGTGAAAAGAAGGATCTCAGTTTTATAGGGGGCTAATGCACTGAGGCAAGCACATGGGAGATATGATCCATTTCTCAGTTCCTGTTAATAATCTGCAGCTGTATTTTGAACCATCTGTAACTGAGACAGTGTAGATTGAGGTAGGCCAACGAAACGTACACAGCAGTGACCCTGTCTGTATGAGTGAGTCACTGAATCATCCACTCAACCGATGTGTTCAACAGCACTGAGGCTGCACCTGAAATCACAAACTTCCCCTCTATATAATAGGCAACAATAAACAGTACGTCAGAAATCACAGTACTCATAAAAAAGTAGGCAAAAAGTACCCGGATGGTCTACTACTTCCGGTGAGATTCTGAAGTGTGCATACGATGGACACTTTACTATCCCATGAGGCCACGGGAGAGGATTTATGAATGGCAGTGAAGAGACGGTGGTAGATCACATGATAATGACAACATGGCGAATTTGTTACATCCGGATTACATTCATACTACTCGCATGCATAAAACATACTTTGTGGCGGTCACAAAGTACTTACTTTTTCAAAATAAGTACCTACTCAAAAGAGTAAGCGATTTCAGACACAGCCAACAAATTGAGCGTCAGCGTCAGTTCTGGCAGGCCAGGTAGTCAAGCCGCTGCTTATGCGATTTGCTATCAACACTGTCCCGTCAGCTGATCTGCTCCATCTGAGCTGCATTAGCTGGTTAACTCCCCTCGCTGCTCAATGGCCAAAGCTCAAACAAGGCCCCGTTTTTAAAGCTCATTCACCTTGCTCATACATGCTTGCTGCTCACTTCTGCTGGCTCGCTGCTCGCTTCTGCTGGAATGTTGACACAGGACTCGACGGGATTCATTCTCCATTCATCTCTGAAGTCTTCACGAAGCTAGGTTCCTTTTTAATATTCATTGCTAAAAGCTATCAGTGTGTTGGCAACATGCTTCTTGTTAATGCTATCCGTGTGGCATTTGGGCTTATCTAACTAGTCGTTTTCATAAAAATGCTTATGCGATCATATTGGCTACGTGCGTTACTATCTGTTGTCATTGGCAACTGATCACGTTGCGCACGCTGGCTTTTACCACTAAGCAGCGCAGATTCAAGCAGCTTGCTGTGATAGGAATTAACTTCCGTGGACTGCCTCCGGACCGTATACAGCTCATTCTTGCGCATTTGTGCAGCAACAACGGCGGCGGCACTCGCTCCAGTTTAACCCTTTAAGCTATGGGGCGGTGGTTTTCTGCTTCTTACGAACGAACGATACCTCCATCCCGATGTTCGGGATATTCGTACCTGGTAAAGTCCAGACGCCAGCAGGGTTTGTATGATCGTCATGGCCTGATCGAGGTTCCAGCCCAGTACGAGTCTGAGTACAGACAGAGCGCTGAGCAGCATGTTCCCTCCAGCGCCGCTGATCTGAGCCGTGCTCAAACCCGTGCTCGACTGACCCAGAGCCAGGATAAAGTCCACCGTCAGAACGTCCACATTGCTCGCCAGAGCCGCCGACACCTGTGCACACACACACACGCATGCATTTAGCTTGTATAGGGCTTGTTTCTGATGACATAGCACACACACACACACACACACACACACACACTCTTGTACGTACGTCAGGTGGGATGTTGGTGCAGTTCTGATGGATGCTGGAAGAGATGTTCTTCAACTGCTCCGTACTCAACTGAGAGAAGGAGCTCGCAGGAGCCAAGCAGCGTAACTTCATAGGCAGACTGTAAACACACACACACACACATCACGTTAAAGCTGTTAAAGCTCATCAGGGCGTCTTTTACAAACACCCTAGCTTCAAATTCATGCCAGTGTCACAGTTCTGTTGAAACAACAGCTTCAACCAGCCTTCGTTGGTTTGCTGATGTAAGCTGGTTCCTCACAGACAAGTGGCCAACACCATCAAACAGGAGCAGTGTTTTCAAATGGACACTTAAAAAAGAAGGTTCTTTATGGGCATTGATGGTTCCATGAAGACACTTTACCATCCATAGAATCCTTCCACTGCACAAAAGGTTGTATAGATTATACAATGTTCTTCACACAAAGGTTTTTCTTTTTAAATAACTGATCAATGAAAGACTCTTTGAGGAACTTGAAATGGTTCTTCTATGACATTGCTATGAAAACCCCCTTGTGTAGTTTAGTGAGATACAATTAAAGATGGTTATTGTTGGTGTCTCTCACTAGTAGGCGTTGAAGTTCTGGTTCTGCTCGAACAGCAGACTCATGTAGAACTCTATGACGTTATCAGGAACGCCGATCTGACCGAAGAGCTGTAGGTTCTCCTGGTTCTCCAGGAACGGCTGAAAAACAAACACGTTTTTGAGTCCCACAAAATGAAACCAGTCCCACGGGTTTGGAACGACATGAGAGTGAAAAAATGAGGACAAAGTTATCATTTTGAACTGGTAGAGTTCTTAAAAGCGTGGTCACACCTTAATGGAGCCGAAGAGGAGCAGGTCGTCCAGCGTGATGAAGCTCAAGAAGACAGAGATGTAGTCGGAGAACCAGGCGGTGGAGTTGAGAGCGGGGTTTGATGCGTTATAACATTTAGGAGCTGAAGCTGAGAACACATGACAAACACGGCTCACCGATGAATCTTCATTATCATTAGACAGCAGAATCGATCATGCAATCCATCAACAGTAACTCACAGGTGTTCAGGTAGACCCGGATGGTGCCGTAGACGTCTTTCTGAGAAAACTCAGCTGCACTGAAGTTGTATTTAGCCATCACTGAAACACTGAACAGAGAAACACATTTATTGATTTATTGAATTGATTTATTTAGGGGGAAATTAGTCTGGGGTAAAAAGATCTTTCCTTCATCGGCAAAGCAAACCCATTGAACAGGGACTGTTCTGGATAGGTTCTCCCAAAGTTATGAACAAATGTTCTTCCACTAACATTAATAGAGCGTTTGTTCACAGTTATCTGGTCTTTAATAATGTTCTCAAAACGTTAGAACAAAAACATTATTTATACATTGTTCATGGGACGTTTTTTTCTGAACCTTTTAATTGGATGTTCTTCTACTTTTTTATAAAGGTTACTTGTTTCAGAGAACAAGTTTTTCAAGAAAAACAGTTTTTTTTAATAATAATGTTTTCATAACTTATGAAACTTAATGAGAACGCTATGCTATTGACGCACGAAGTTGAGCCGCCGTCACCTTTAGAGTTGCTTGGTGAAATTTCTTGGGTGGTGTCCAGGTGGTGTAAATAAATGGGAGTTTAGCATGAGGGTGAAAAAGATCGCCAAGCAGATTTCGCTTTTGTTCACGTGAATTCGTCGTGTTCACCAACAAAAAATCTGCTTGGTTTGAAAGTGACTTTGGTGTGAGCAGTGCTTCATTTTTGCTACATGATTGACAATAGAAAATGTCACCGAAATCCCACTTATGTGACTGACCACACCTTTAGGCTGCGTGTCCACCAAAGCGTTTTTAGCCAGCTGAAAACGCCAGGCGCTCTACTGAAAACGCCTAGCTATGGGCGCTTGAGAGCGTTTTGGCAGCGCAGCATTTTTTTTTTCAGTTGAGACACTTTGCTTGTTATGATACGGATTATCCGCGAAAGTGTTACTAGTATCTCATTTCACACATGTTTTGTTTCTGTGTTGATTCTATATTAAAATGTTGATACAATGTAATGTATTTTCTCTGGCTCTTGTTTTAAATTATTTTGTTCTGTTATTATGCTTGTTGCTGTCATCTGTTGACGTTGAACAAGCAGAATCTGGCGGTTGGTCGATGTGGTATTAGCCCCGCCCCTCCTCTACTGTGATTGGACGGTTGGGTAAAAAGTGACAGTGATGAGCAATCTGTATTGTAAATACGTTTTACCCCAAAGCATTTTACCCCAAAGTTGAACATTCTTCAACTCTCGGCGACCAGTAAAAACGCAGCGCGCTCAGCGCTTTAGCGTGAAAAAAAGCTCAGCGCCTCGTTAAGCTCATGCCGTTTAAAAAACGCGGCGCTCTCATTGAAAACAACTGGAAAAATACACCAGCTTAGATATAAAAAAATACAGCCGTAGCCTTGTATCTGTTAGCTGCTCCACAACACTTTCACTTATTATCATAATGTTGAAAACGTGCTACTCACAACTTCTTGAAGGAGAGACAGGAGGAATATCGCATGACGTCTGGGCCGATGAACTGTGAGGTGAGCAGCGGCAGGTACTGAACCAGTCGAGACTCGAACCACTGATCCACCTCAGACTGGACCTCCAGCTTCAGAACCTGATGCCACACGCAGGACAACACCTGCCGGGCCAGAGCCAGCGAGCCCAGCGGCTCCTGCGGGACACGGAGACACACACAGTCATGCACTGCAGCGAACCGCCTCGCTTCGGCCATTTCACAGTCAATCAAGTCAAGTCACATTTATTTATACAGCCCTTTTTACAATACAGATTGTTCCAAACTAAGCAAGCCAAGCCAATGGCAACAAAGGTGGAAAAAGGTGACAGTGGCAAGGAACCAAAACTCCATCAGGGAGAGTCATTCATAAGCTGTTAAACTAGTCATTAGCGCCCACGCTTTAAAAGAGTGTAATATGTCTGTACCGTCTGTAAGTACTGGGGCGTCTTCGGGTAGATCGTGAAGAACTGGCAGAGTTTGGTGACATCGTCCACAGCGTTCGGGCGGTTCAGGAGACTGCTGACCTCCACTGGAGACATCGACTCCATCAGCTGAGAGGCGACACACACACACACTTATCAAATCAACAGTCAACACTTGAAGGACTCTATCATGGGATCTGATGGGTGATCATTGGATGGAGGCGCTCTGACGGGTCTGACCTCTGGCACGCGGGCGGGGGGCATCAGGGACAGGAAGGTGCTCAGATTCGGGAACTGGAAACTCATGAAGGATGAGGTCAGGAAAGCGTAGTAGCTCTGGTTGCTGTAGCAGCGCAGCGGGGTGGGGCCTGTGGAGACAGAAGGATGAGCGGATGGCGTGACAAATACATGGATGGATGAAGGGACGGGTGGATGGACACCTGCGAGAGAGCCGAGGATCTGCTGGTAGATCTGATCTTGTGTTGCGGGCTGGAAGGTGGAGCTGGACGAGTTCAGCAGCTGCACCCTGTGAGAACAAGCCCCGGTGAGTACACAGACAGTGTGTGTGTGTGTGTGTGTGTGTGTGTGTGTGTGTGTGTGTGTGTGTGTGTGTGTGTGTGTGTGTGTGTGTGTGTGTGTGTGTGAGAGAGAGAGAGAGTCTTACGCCTGCTGGCTGATCGGACAGGGTCGCTGCTGGACAACGCTGAAGTAAGTCGTCACGTGTTGGACTGTAATGTTCGCTATGAACGGAGGCAGTATGTTCAGGATCCAGATCTGCAGATTATCATCTGATAACGTGGTCAGATTGGCCCGGTCAAAAACCTGCTGCAGGAACGCTTCCTTCACTGGAGGAGGGAGAACAACACCCTGCATCCGACAGACACAGGCCACAGCCAATCAGAACACAGGTACTACACAAACAGCCAATCAGAACACAGATACTACACAAACAGCCAATCAGAACACAGATGTGTTAATGGGCGTCACCTGTAGTGTTGCAGAGAGAGAAGTGTAGAAAGCGGTGAGCTGTGTGTCTGGCACGTAGAGCAGGAGATTATAGACGGCAGCGGCGCTGGACAGGAATCCTGGAGTGCTGGAAACCTCCACTAACTGTTCCACACTCAACAGATTCAGACTGTCCAACTGCACAGACACACACAAACAGGTCAACACACGTGAACATGTGTAAGTGTGTGTGTGTGTGTGTGTGTGTGTGTGTGTGTGTGTGTGTGTGTGTGTGTGTGTGTGTGTGTGTGTTTGTGTGTGTGCGTGCATACCACACTGAAGCTGGGGTTGAGTATCTGCAGCTCAGTCACTGTGATGAAGACAGAGAATCGTCCAAAGCTGCTGATCAGCCAATCAGAGCTGCTCTGAGAGACGCCCACACACCCTAAACACAGAGCAACACGTCACAGCTGAGCGGTAGCCACAAACCCTGAGATGTACTGTTAGCTTCTGAGAGAGGCTGACCTGCACTGCTGTTCTTAGAGAGGAAGACTTTGATGAAGTCAACGTAGACATTCACTTGAGTCTCCATGGACATGATGTCAAAACTCTGACTGAAGCTCTGGACTCTGTGAAGGAGATGAAGTCTTAGAGCTGCCTCAACATGTGACACGTGTGTGTGTGTGTGTGTGTGTGTGTGTGTGTGTGTGTGTGTGTGTGTGTGTATGTGTGTTTTGTAAACTCACACGCTCCTGAAGGTGTCACAGCTGAAGTCTCTGGTGGAAAGACAGGACAGGAACGTCTCGGAGGCGTAGGGTAAGAATGGGCGGAGCCTGGAGTTAAACCAGCGCTGGACGAACGAATCATCTCTCAGGTTGGTGGAGCTGAAGGAGCTCAGAGTGACTTCTCCAATCATATTCAAGAATGACACTGAGGGGCCGGACTTATTCAGCCTCTGATGGAGACACACACAGTTCATCCTGCTTAATTACTCACTGATATTACTTTCTCTGTTTTTTTATTGTGTACTTTATTTGTTAACAATACTTCTTGATTTTTTTTTCCTGTTGTCATTCTCTACAGATGTCATTCTCTACAGTCAAACATCTTTGTGATACAAATACAGAGCTTTTGGCCATTTTCAAATGTATTCACTTAGAAGAGCGTATAAAAAAAAAACGCCATATCGCATTACAAAAATACAGTCTTGATGTGTAAACATGTAGAATAGCTGGGTTTCAGGTATTGTTGCAGAAGTAGCCTGAACCGGACTGAATCTGAACTGAGAGCCTGGCAGAGGCTGTGTGTTGTCGTGTACCGTGTTGGCGAGCGAGTCGAGCGCTGGACCCAGCACAGGGTTGACCTTCTGCGTGAACAGCTTCCACGTCTCTTCGGACACGTTTTCGTTCCCATTGAGACTGCATGTCAACACCGTCACCAGGTCCTGCGTGCTCAGAACTGTCAACTGAACACAACACAAAACACATGTTTACAGAGTGTGTGTGTGTGTGTGTGTGTGTGTGTGTGTGTGTGTGTGTGTGTGTGTGTGTGTGTGTGTGTGTGTGTGTGTGTGTGTGTGTGTGTGTGTGTGTGTGTGTGTGTGTGTGTGTGTGTGTACGGGTGTGTTTGAGTACCTCTGCACAAGCGTACTGTGTGATGCTGAAATCACAGAGCCGACTGCCGTCATGAGACGAGCTGAGATACACTGACAGACCAGAGCTGTAACACACACAAAGATATGCCTCAAACTGCCAATCACAACACAGAAACTCCAAAAACAGCCAATCAGAACACAGATAGCCCTCAAACAGCCAATCAGAAGATAGATCCGCTTCATTTTCCAGCTAACAAATTGATTAATTGGCAGATTTTTTCCTTAGATTAATCAACTGGTTTTCTTTTCAAAATCAAATTCAAATTTATTTATAAAGCACTGAATAAAACAACACAGTTGACCATAGTGCTGTACAAGCAGTAAAACAATAAACAGAGAAAAAACAAGTAGTAAGTAATATAAACTTCATAAAAAATTAACAATATTTATAAGGAATAATAAAAAAATAAAAATGACACTAGCACCCTTCACACTTATCTTATTCGAACGCTATCATAAAGAAATATGTTTTCAGATGGCTTTTAAACTGACTGAGTGTAGGAAGGTCCCTAATATACAAAGGTAAACTGTTCCATAATTTAGGGGCTGCGACCGCAAATGCGTGATCCCCTCTAGTCTTCATCTTTGATCGCGGAACAGCAAGACGTTTCTGAGATTGTGATCGTAGCGATCTCATTGACTTTTGTTCCTGTATTAGATCAGCAATATAAGATGGGGCTAACCCATGTAGAGATTTAAATACAAATAGCAGAATTTTAAAATGAATCCTAAAGGTGACAGGCAGCCAATGTAATGATTTTAACACCGGAGTAATATGATCAAATTTGCGAGTGCCTGTCAGCAATCTTGCAGCCGCATTTTGGACCATCTGTAGCCTATCTAGAACTTTATTTTGGGCACCATAATATAATGAGTTGCAATAGTCTAGTCTTGAGGTGATAAATGCATGAATTATTTTTTCCAGATCTTTGTGAGATAAAAAAGGCTTAATTTTTGAAATCATCCTCAATTTAAAAAAACTCGTTCTAACGATTTCATTTATCTGCTTGTCAAATTTCAGTGCACTATCACAATTCACCCCCAGATTTTTCACATGATGTTTTCTAAACGGGCTCAGACGACCCAGCTCGGTTTCAACTGTATTATCAAGGTCAGAGGGACCAAAAAGTTTCAATTCTGTTTTCGATTCATTAAGGCTCAGGAAATTTGTAGACATCCAAGCCTTGACTTCATTTAAACATGCCAATAATCTTTCCATGGCAGTGGAGTCATTTGACTTAAGTGGTAAATACAGCTGAGTATCGTCTGCATAGCAGTGGAACGACACTCCGTATTTACGCAAGATTGAACCAGAAGGAAGCATATAAAAAGAAAAAAGAAGTGGTGCTAAAACCTTCTTCTTCGGATAATCGATTAATCGGCAGATTTTCTTCTTCGGACAATAAACTAATCGACTGATTCTCTTCTTCAGATAATCAATCAATCGGCTGATTCTCTTCTTCAGATAATCAATTAATCGGCTGATTTTCTTCTTCAGGTAATCAATTAATCGGCCGATTCTCTTCTTCACATAATCGATTAATCGAATCCGCTGATATTTCCTTTGAATAATCGATTAACCGGCTGATTTTCTTCTTCAGATAATCAATTAATCGGCCGATTCTCTTCTTCAGATAATCGATTAATCAGCTGATTTTCTTCTTTAATCAATTAATCGGCTGATTCTCTTCTTCAGATAATCGATTAATCGAATCTGCTGATATTTCCTTTGAATAATCGATTAACCGGCTGATTTTCTTCTTCAGATAATCGATTAATCGGCTGGTTAATCTTCGGATAACTGATTGATTAATCGGCAGATTTATTTCTTCGGGTAATTGATTGATCAGTATATGTTTTTTTCTTTGGTTAATTGATCAATCAACCGATTTTCTTCTTCAGATAATAGATTGATCGGCTGGTTTTATTTCTTAGGATAATCAATTAATCGACTGAATTTTTATTGGGTAGTCGATTAATCAACTTGACATTCTTTGGGTAATCGACTAAATGACTGATCGTTTCCTTCGTATAATCAGCTGATTTTTCTTCTTCGTATAATCAATTAGTCAGCTGATTTTTCTTAAAGTAATCTATTAATCGATTAAATGTAAGACTGTTTGAGTTATGAAATAATCTGAAGGGTTCTTGAAGGAGTTTTCACCTGTTGACACTGCTGCACACTGCCGTTTCTGAGAGAGAGAGAGAGAGAGAGAGAGAGAGAGAGAGAGAGAGAGAGAGAGAGAGAGAGAGAGAGAGAGAGAGAGAGAGAGAGAGAGAGAGAGAGAGAGAGAGAAGAGAGAGAGAGAGACAGAGAGAGACATCAGCTCACATATTGCACGACTAGGAACAGAAATCACAACTCAACTCGTTTAGAGAGGAATACTAACCGTTCACTGGTGTCACGCCACACTGGGAGAGACAGAAGAGACTCACATGAGCATCAAATGAGCTTAAATCATCAGCTTAAAACTAACCATAACCAAAGCATCTTCAACACTCACCTCTCTGGCAGAGTTCACACAACCTGAGACAGAAAAATACACACTGATGAGTTTATATGAAGCATGCTACTGTCCGACATACTGACTTATTAGGGAGCCCAATTCAGGTGACTATGTGACTTTAAAACAAAGGCGATTGTGTCTCACCCGGCGGGACTTGCTGCTGCAGAGCCGATTTGCTCCTCAGAATCTGCGTCTCCAGATTCACAGACACGCTGACCATCAGGTGGTCCAGACGGTGGAAACTAGCAAACATTCAAACAGACGTGTGAGCGTGAGAGCCTGAGATTCAACACAAGAAACACACGCAGCATGCTACAACACACTCACATGATTTGGTACGACGCACAGGAGATGTTCCTCTGAAAGAAAGCCGTCCACACATTAATGGATTGACAGCAATGAGAAAGAGATGTGAAAGTGTGCTGGAAAACCCTTTTACCGTCTTTGATGACTCAACCATGAAGTGAAGCGTGGGGAGGATCCTCTCTTCCTGTGGAGATGCGATCAGGTGATCAAACACGGCATTGATGACCACAGCTTTCTCTGGAAGACCAGGAACATCATCAAACATCAGCCCAACCAACTGCTCTGGAGAGAGAGAGAGCAGGCTGCTCAGCTAGAAACAGAGAAGACCGTGAAGAAACAGAGTTACAACTCTTCTGCAGTTCTCAGTCAAATATAGAAACATCCTAAATGTACTTGAGAAGCAAAACTGTGTCTTGTTCAGAGAAAATCCTGAATAAAGTTTCTTATTGCGCTGGCAAAGAGTTTCCTAACCAATTTGTAAATGCATGCTATAGATCATATTGTTTACACTTCATCCATGCATATGTTTCTGGTTCTGTTATGTTCTTGTTTAACATTACTGACGAGCACAGTGATTGTTTTTTGCAGTGCAAATGTATCTGACTTTGCCTGTACCGGGTTGAACTGTGTGTTGAGCGAGATCAGCTGATTCAGAGAGACGATTGTAGAAAACTGGCCAAAGTTACGGATGAGCCACTGAGAGCTGTCGTTGGACACACACGCCGCACCTGAGCAAACACACACACACACATGAACTCAAAGTCATCACATCACTGCAGAACGTCAATAGTGAGCTAATCTGACCAGGACAGGTGAATGAAACACAAGAAGAGCGTCTGTTCTTCACCTGCTGTCTCTCGAGAGAGGAACGGCACGATGAAGTCCGTCACTGTTAGCTGTCGCTGAAGCTCATTCATATGGAGAAATCCTGCACTGAACGCCTCAACCCTTCATCACACACACACACACATGCATATGTCAATAACATAACTCTGAGACTCCACCGACAAAGAGTTACCATAAACAGTGAGGCAGATCTGGGATGTTTACACTGTCTGGAAGTCCTGACAGCTGAAGTTCTTGCTTTGCAGACACTGCAGGAAGGGCTTGGAAGCGGCCGGCAGGAACGCTCGGAGACGCTGGGCAAGCCAGAGCGCGACGCTGCCGTCGTCCGGGAGTCTGTCCAGTCGTAGCTCTCGCAGAACATCCAGAACAGCGGAGCCGGAGCTGCTGCTCCACCACGCTGACTAAACAGAGAGAAGAGTGCAGCAGAGATCCTCACATTTACACAAACTATACAAAAACTAACCTTCAGAACGTTCACATTATAGAATCGTAGGATTTCTGTGATGTTCACAGTCATATTGAGCCTTCCAGTTCAGTTCCTGAAATTAGTTGAGATTTAACTTTGTTTTAAGCATTTCATGTTCCAAAAACTTTAGCTAACGTTCTGGCAAGGTTCTCTCAGAGTTATGAACAAAAGTTATTCCAGTAATGTTAACGTTCGTTCAGTTATCTGGCCTGCAGTGAAAGACTTAATAATGTTCCTTAATAATGTAAGATGTTAGCACAAATACATTTCTATACATCAGTCATGGAGGTTTTTTTCTTAACCCTTGTGCGACCTTTTTGTCTTTTTCAGTGTTTTTGTAATCATTTTGCCAGTGTTAATGCCAACTGCATAAATTTTGGCACATGCCTGTATTTTTATCTAAATTGTACTATTTCACCCCCATTTCCTTTAATAAATCTATTTAACACTAGGAAATCAAAATAGATCCACTCAGGACAAAACATCACCATTGAAACCCATTAAAACGTCAATTTTGAATCCCTGAGCCATTTAACTATAAAGTAAAGCAATCTTTGTTAATAGGTTTTCATTCTGTTGGCAAGGCGTCAAAACTGAAATTTGTACCTTTTTTTTCTAATTTTCTCAGGTTTGGCCTATAAAGAAAGCTCATTTTTTGAGATATCAACCTCAAATTTGGGACACAACTTTTAATATTCATGGCTTTGATTTTCTAGCAGTTTTAGCATTCAGCAGGTTTCATAAAATATATATTTTACATAAAATAATGTTCATAAATCATTTTCATAAACTTAAATCTCTATAAATTTTTTTGTTTTACTTTTTAAAATTTTTACTTCAACAATAATCTGCCAAGGGCATTCTTTAAAATAAGACAAAACTTCGTCACTAAGTTTTACCTTTTACCCTGCCCACTTTTCCAGCATTATTCAAATTTGCCAGTGGGCTCTGAAAAGGGGTTGAGTTAACTAAGTCTGTGCTCCCAAGCTTCACATTTTTTTTAACAGTTTTTAGACATTGACATTTTTGTCCACTATGGACCTATGTGTAACTTTTTTAATTGACGCACAAGGGTTAAATGTTACTACTTTGTCAGAACGTTCAAAGAACACATTGTCATGCAAAATATTGTAAATGCTTTGCAATGCTTCGTGTGATGTTGGATGTTGTCAATATGGTGTTTTGCAGCCCAAACGAGCTGTCTTGTACCCTGTTGGAGAGCGTGAGGAGTGCTGCGTCCAGCAGCTGTGAGACTCTGGTCAGGAGGAGCTTCCAGCTGTCAGGTGATCTGATGACATCAGCAGACAGATGACAGTCCAGCACAGACACCAGCTGCTCCACACTGACATTCAGCACCTGAAGCACATCCAAACACAACTGTTGAAACTACTGCCTCATGCCTGATCAGAGAGGTGCATTCTGGGATGGAGACTCATATCTGATTACCGGGGTACATGCATATTCTGCGATACTGAAGTCACAAAGGCTCTTTGTAGCATCTCCGTTGTTCAGGAAGAGCTGTAATGCAGAACTGAGGACAGAGATGACACAATTAACCAAAGTCAGGGGGGGGGGGGTTGGGAGAGAAAAATAAAGCAGTAATTAAAGCCTCACACTACCTGTCCACTCCACGACACACTTGAGTCTCTGAAATACACAAACAGAGGAAAACATCACATACACAGACACACAACACGTTACTGCACACTTACACATGATCACGCAGTGATAGTGATAAAGAGGAATCGCTGACTACCGTTGTATGGAGTCAAAGGACACTGTGGAGGAAAAGACAAATACGGTGTGAAATGTACTGAACAATATGCTAGTTTAGAATTCTGTAAACATAAAACGTGATTCACTTTAACTAACAGACATACCTCATCCACAACTGGGAGTAGAGAGCAACCTGTGAGAAAGTCAGAAATAGCATTAAGGAACACGGGGAACAGACATGATGGCTTGGAGAAACACAGATCGCACTGCGCTGACCTGCTGGAGCCGTGAGACTGAAGTCATAAATGCTCGCCCAGATGACAGGCTCCAAATCACCCGCTGCTGATCTCAGGATGCGGTCAAGTCGCGTGAAGCTGATTTACAACAGAAAAGAAGCAGTCAAGAAGATCCTAACATTGATCTCTCGGCCTCTCTTGGTTATTAATAAACAAACACTTACATTATCTGGTTGGTTTGACAGCTGAGTGGACTCTAGAAAAGAAAAGCAGTATGCATGTACAAATTAAACTCATTTATTTCCATTTAGAGGACTATATCTGGAAGCAGATATAATATGAAACATAACGCAAGCTTGACCGAAAGTATAATAGGAAAGAAGAACTATGACATTACAATTCAATCAATTACAGATAAGTGTTTGCAAAAAAACTTTTACTGTTTGAACTGAGACTACTGTATGGTTCTAGAAATTGCCAAAGACTTCCAGACATGACTCTGAAACACTTCTCACCTTTGTGGTGTAAACGTACAGGAGCTCGAGAACTTCGGGAAGCCCCCGGTCCACAGGAGACACTAGCAGATGATCAAACACTGTATTGATAACATCATTCTGTTGAAGGCCAGGAAGACCATTAACCATCAGTCCAACCATCTGCACTGGAGAAAGATTGTCCAGCGTCTCCAACTAAAGACACACAGAAGAACAAGGCAAACATTAGAGGAAAAGTTTTACAGATAACAATGATGATGTTCGTCAAGACTATTGTATTTCTTCCTCTGTCATGTTCTTTGACGAAGAAGTAAAGACATACCGGATCAAATTGTGCGTTGATGGAGAGCAGTTCTGTGAGAGACACAAAGTGAACGAACGAGCCAAAGTTCTTCAGAAGCCACTCAGTACTGTTGTTAGCACTCGACAGACAGCCCGCATCTGACACACAACACACACAGTAGAATCACCTTCATGAACTCCAGAACCTCAACATGAGTGACTTTCTGCCTGAAACCACTGCAAACGTCCACCTCACCTGTTGCGTTTCTCCTGAGGAAGGGCAAGATGAAAAATTCCACCATGTTCTTTCCTTGTGCCTCATTGATAATCGGGAACTCTGCCAGACTGAGACATGGTTGGAAATAATGTTGAACAAAGTATCTTATCAACTTATCAACAAAATGCTTGAGCTATTGTTGAGGGAATGTTTTTCTTACATGTGCTGGTAAGTTTGGCAGCTGAGGTTCTTGCTGCTAGTGCACTGCAGTAGGGATGGTGACACGAACGGTAAAAACGGCTTCAGATATTGACCCAACAACATGCTGATGAAAGTAACATCACTCCATTGGTCAGGACTGATGCGCTCCAATCTCAGCTCCCCAATCACATCAATCACTTGGGACACGACATCGCCTCTGATTGGCTGAGACTGGTGATGTAATATAGAGGAATTATTGCCATATCCCCAATCAATCTTCCAAGTAACAATAGAGCAGAGTTGTACAAGGCTTATTTACCATATTTGCTGCCGTGCTGGAAAAGATACTGAGGGCTCCATCGAGAACATTGTTTGTTTTGGTGAAAAGCAACTTCCAGATCTCCTTGGAGTAACTGCTGCTGCTGGATAGTTGACACTTCAGGAGTCCAGCCAGGTTTTCAGCAGTGAAGCCTGTGAGCTACAAACACAAAGGATTTCATCAGTGGAGATCACAGTTCAGGAAATATCAGGATGATTCCAGAAACTGCTGCACATTTGCTCTCTGGAGGGACGTAGATTCCCAGAAAATCATCAATATCAGCTCATTTTAAAAGAGTTTTCTGCTAGTCGTCTTCTTACCGAAGAGCAAGCGTACTGCTGCAGGTCGACACTACAGGGGGCGCTCACGAGACCAGCGGACAGGAGAGTCTCATTACTGTGGAAGACATTACAATTTCATGAACACTTCCTGTCTCATAGATGATGTCACAGTGTTAAAGTGTAAAAAAGAGTGTTTGCTCGTACCTGTTCACTCCTGAACAAACTCTGGTAGCTGTTAAATTCATCAGAAAACATTGATTAGTGTTACTCAATTCATTAGGATTCAGTATAACACCCTTGAATTACAATGTGACAGTCAAGAAGCTTAAAGGAAAGTAATAAAAGTAGAAAGTTGACCAACAAAACTTGTTCAGATTTGTTGACAGATTCATTGTTTCTTTTTGACTATAAAGATACAGGGAGTCATTCCTATGTTCCCAGGTCCAATAATCCCTAAATATATAGGACAAATAATTACATGACAAAGGGTCCTATGTCCTCAGGGTTGGGGTTCAGCTTACATCGGAACATGGAACCCTGGGAACTTTAAGCCTTCGGAAAGTTGTACCCTGCGAAAATAGCTATGCTCCTGATCACTGCAGTAGGCGACCACTAGTGAGTGACACTGAGTCTTGAGTCTCGCTCAACTCAGTTTGGTCAATATCTCTTTCTGAACATCCAATGCTGGGCAAATCTTGTTTTGATTCTCTCTAAAATCTATATCACAAAATCTACAAGTTTTGTAAACTACTCGCATGACCTTTTTGAAAGGTAGAAACATTAATAAATGGATTTGATTATATATTTAAGCTATTGATCTTTTTCATGTTTTTTTTGTCCAACAGGCTACTCTCAATTAGCGTTGTATTAGCGCTGTATGGAGCCGAGAACTGAAGGTTTGTAGGTTCCTATTATATAGTTCCCTATCGAGGAAACTCGACAATGCATCGAGAATCGACACTTTGGGGACGCTCCCTTAGCGTGCGCCTCTGAAGTAAAAATGAAACTATTCCAATCCTGATTGGTGTTGCGTCGTGACGTAACATGTGACGGCATAACCGGAAGCATAAAGGTGACGCTGACGCATAGAATGCCAGCTTTCGCTCTTCAGCAAGCGCTCTCTGTGAAACTGTCTGTCTTATTTGATGTTGTTTGTCTGTGCTAAGCTCTATATATGGCGAGTGAACAATACACTAAGTGTGTGCACCCCTGCCCAAGATTATATGCCACGGGTGGGGACACGCATCTGCTGTGTGTGTGTTTATTGTTTAGGGGCGCAGCACGCACAGTCAGCGCCTCGAGAGGGCTGCCTGTGATACTGTGAAGCACTTCCTATTAGAGTGCTGCGCTCTCGCTTGGCTATATTATTTCACTGATGATGGCCAGGCTCGCGATCCCCGCGATTCGGGTCCCGCGTCCGTTGAGGCGGTGCGACGGCCTAGATCGCGGAGATCGCAGAAGGATCTCGCGGATGAGAACGAGACTGCTGAGGCACCTTTTCTCTCATCATCCGCAGATTCTATGACACTAGTTCACGACGCAGACGCCCGCGATGCGGCGGCTTCTGCCCGTGACGAGTGCCCAGTGCTCGAGCTATATGTTTATAAACAAACAAAATTATAAATAAGGAAGTAGATGTGCTCAGCATTGGGAACGAGCAACATGAGTCACACTCGCCGGCTTATGTTTCTGCTTATGTAGAGCTTGTATTGTTGTGATGAGTGCTGTGGCCAGTATTAGATAAATAAATAAATTGTATATATATATATAATATATAATATTTAAATATATAAGCTGGCCACAAAATAAGCAGGATGATCCCCGTCAAAATGAACTAGAGAGATTCCTGCAGCACAGTTCACAAACTCAGAGCCGGGGCTTACTGTTTTTCCCAGATCTTTATAAAAAATATATATATATATATGTGTAGATCCTGGGAGAAACCCCACACTTTACGTATCTCACCACATTCATTATATGTTTATTCGAATGTGGTGGGTGCGAGAGAGTCGGGTTTTGGCAAGATGCCACAGATGGAGGAAGCTTTAGTGAGTTTTCTTTCTCCTGATCTGGCATCTTTGCTTTAAGCCCCGGTGCTGCCCAACAAACCGTGCAGGGACACCTCTGCACTGGTTGGCTGGGCTTATATGGTGCAGGAAATCGATGTTGCTCTTCCCCCGTTAAAAACGTTTCGGGACACATCGGTTTCCAGCGAACGCAGGCTGCACTGTCCGCCCCACAGGCTTGCGGCCAGGCAGCTTTCGCGTTCGCCCATCGAGAATCGTTTTTCGGTCCAGCCCTGCCGGAAACCCGCTTCAGGGGGTCAGGAACGAATCCCGATTAATACCCGAAGCCAGGCTTGAGAGCCTGGTTCCTTTGGTAAAATATTTCAAAAAAAAAAAAAAAAAAAAAAGAATTAATAATAAAGGGTCAGGCTGGTGCGTGCCTGCACTCTATGACGATTTTGCACGCGTACCAGGCCGATCTTCTTAAAGATCTAAATAAGGGAATATTTCCTGTTGGCCGCTCCGCTATCTCCTTCTGGCCTGTTTTCCAACGCTGTCACTACAGTCGTTGACAGGTTTCAGGAAGCGAAAAAAAAAAAAAAAAAAAAAAAAAGAGGGCTGCCCCCCCGCTGTGGAACAATCGATGTTGTTCTAGCAGCAGGTGCCCTCGGGGAAGATGTTGTTGTCCCGCCATCTTTGACGCTTCGGGTCACATCGATTTCCAGCGAACGCACACCATGGCGTTCGCCCAAAAGCTTGCAACAGGGCACCGATTATGGTCACAAAATCTGTATCGACTTTTTTCCTGCCGGTCCACCGCTTCAGGAAGTCGAGAATAGTGCTCGAAAAACACCCGAGGCCAGCCTCGAGGGGCTGGTTCCCTTAGTAGATTTTGTAGAAGAATGGCAACGCCTTCCGAACATATATCTATATGGGTCCTGTATATTATAAAATATTATAAAATATGGGTACAGATTGCAGTTCGGTCACCGACCTCCCTAGTTTGCTGGGTGGTACCGACTGCAGTGGTTCCAGAACAGGCTCGGGTTATGGAACAAGAGGTACAGACTCTACTGGAATTAAGGGGCCATAGAATGTGTTCCCCTACCAGACAGGGAGTCAAGGTTTTACAGCCGGTACTTTATAGTTCCAAAGAAGGATGGCGGACTGAAGCCTATTTTAGATCTAGGGCTTTTTGAATCATTCTTTGAGGAGATTCAGGTTCAAAATGCTTACTGTTTAAACCATTATCGTGAACCAAATCAGATCCGAGGACTGGTTTGTCACGATGGATCTAAAATACGCTTATTTCATGTCTCCATCCTTCCATATCACAGGAGGTTCCTGAGGTTGCTTACGGGGGCGAAGCATACCAATATCGGGTTTTTCCGTTCGGCCTAGCACTCTCTCCCCGCACGTTCACAAAGTGTATGAATGCAGCTCTGGCTCCACTGAGGCTTCAGGGCATCCGTATACTGAATTACATCGACGACTGGCTCATATTGACCCAGTCTCAGGAAATGGCAGTTCGGCATCGAGATGTCGTCCTTGGCCACATTCAGAACCGGGGGTTGAGGCTCAACACTACGAAAAGGTGTTGGACCCAGCTCAGAAGACTACTCTTCTGGGCGTGGTACGGAATTCTGTTACGATGCGGGCACGTATGTCTCCCGTTCGTATCGAATCCATCCTGGCCATGGGGTCCAGGATAAAGCTAGGCCAGGCCATCATTGTAAAGCAATTTCAAAGACTGCTGGTCCTCATAACAGCGGCATCCAACGTAATTCCTTTGGGCCTGCTTCACATGAGTTCCCTTCAATGATGGCTCAAAAGCCAAGGGTTTTTTCCCCAAGGGGAATCTGTTCCATATAATAAAGGTTACGCGCAGATGCCTTCGTTCCCTCTTAATATGGAAGAAACCTTGGTTCTTGTCCCAAGGTCCAGTGTTAGGGGTGTCATGTCGCCGGGAAACTGTTTCGACAGACGCTTCCCTCGCTGGCTGGGGCGCGGTCTCGGACGGCCGCTTTGCCAGGGGTCTGTGGCAGGACCATCATCATTCTTGGCATGTAAATCGCCTAGAGATGTTGGCTGTGTTCAGGGCTCTGAGGAGCTTCCTCACAGACATCAAAGGTTACCACGTCTCAGTGGTATCTTATCTGAACCGACAAAGGACACTCAGATTGTGCCCTCTATCCAGATTGGCGCATCTGATCATTTTATGGTCCCAAGGGAAATATTATCTATAAGAACAATATATGTCCCGGGGGTTCTGAATTAGGGAGCAGACATCCTGTCGAGGCAGGGGCTGAGGCCCGGGAATTGAGACTCCATCCAGAGTGGTGGAGTTGATATGGCAGAGGTTTGGACCAGTGGAAGTGGATCTGTTTGCCTCTCGAGGGACTTCCGTCCAACTATCCACTTTGGTTCTCCCTGACTCATCCAGCCCCGCTGGGGCTTGGATGCCATGGTACAGGCCTGGCCGAGGCTTCGCCTGTACGCTTTTTCCCCGATCGCTCTGCTCCCGGGAGTCCTGGAGAGGGTCAGTCAGGAGGGCATCAGTCGTCTTCTGGTAGCCCTGTGTTGGCAAGCCCGAGTATGGTTTTCAGACTTAATTTCACTCCTAATAGCTCCGCCATGGCAGATTCCTCTGAGGAGGGATCTGTTGTCTCAGGCGGAGGGCACTATATTCCATCCTCATCCAGAGCTGTGGAAATTGTGGGTCTAGCCTCTGAGGGGGCTCAGTACCTAGATGCTGGTCTATCATCTGGGGTGGTCGAAACCATACTTATCTCTAGGGCTCCGTCTACTAGGAGATTATATGGCCTCAAGTGGAATGTTTTTCCACTTGGTGTAGAGAACTTGAGTTAGGCCCAGTTAACTGCCCAATGGCTTCAGTTCTGGAGTTTCTTCAAGATCGTTTCTCTGCGAATCTCTCCCCATCCACACGTAGAGTGTACGTGGCTGTCATTGCGGCATTCCATGCACCACTAAATGTTGGGCCTTTGGGGAGGCACCAACTGGTCATACTATTTCTCCATGGTATTGGAGGATGAGACCGACAGTCAGGTCCAGGGTTCCTTCCTGGGACCTGACGGTGGTTCTCGAAGGGCTATTCCTGGCTCCCTTCGAATACCTCCAGTCGGCTTCGCCTAGGACCTCACGTTCAAGATAGCCTTTCTCTTAGCTATTTCTTTACAGAGACTGGGAGATCTCCAAGCCCTGGCATTATCGCCAGCTTGCTTGGGATGTGCCCCCGGCGGAGTTAAGGCCATCCTGCATCCGAGACCCAGCTATGTGCCTTAAGTGCAATTTATCATGGCTAGGTCCATGGTCCTGCAAGTATTTCATCCTCCACCTCATGTGTCGGCAGAAAAGGAGAGGTTCCTTGCTCTGCCAGTCAGAGTTCCGAGTATTTACCTTGAGAGGTCCTCTTCTTGGAGGAGGTCGGATCTACTGTAGTGTGTTTTGGATCACCTATTAGGGGCTCCCGGCTTTACAAACCATAAGTAGGCCTACAAGGTGCGCAATTTGCCCTCACCTTTGGCCGTTAGGGCTCTTTCTACTAGAGGCATGGCGTCCTCTAGGGCCCTCCTTTCGGGAGTTCCCATCCAGGAGATCTGTGAGGCAGCCGGTTGGGCTACCCCACACACTTTTGTTAGGTTCTATATTCTGCTCCTCCCTAGTACGCCTGGCGCACATGTGCTCTCGTCCTAGCTGAGTGCCTGAATCAGTTTCACTCCGGGGCAGGCCTGTTTTCGGTGCGTGGCCTAGTGGGCATTCGTTCCCCAAAGTGTCGATTCTCGATGCATTGTCGAGTTTCCTCGATAGGGAACGTCTCGGGTTATGACTATAACCCTTGTTCCCTGAGAAGGGAACGAGACAATGCATCGCTCTGCCACGCCCCTCGAGGCCTTAGAGCGTCTTGCTTCATCGCGAGGCTGGCATTCTATGCGTCAGCGTCACCTTTATGCTTCCGGTTATGCCGTCACATGTTACGTCACGACGCAACACCAATCAGGATTGGAATAGTTTCATTTTTACTTCAGAGGCGCACGCTAAGGGAGCGTCCCCAAAGTGTCGATTCTCGATGCATTGTCTCGTTCCCTTCTCAGGGAACAAGGGTTATAGTCATAACCCGAGACGTTTTGTGTAGTTATTATTGTTCCTTTGGATGGGCTCTAGGGCTGTCCATATATCTGTACAGACAACAGCTGTCAATGTAACACACTCAATAGGGCGAAAATCTGAGGAAAGCTGGGCTTAGTGCTTATGGATGTTGGCTAGTGGAATAATGCAGGTTCAGTTCATCACAGCGTTCATTCAGACTCCATTAGACAGAGTAGTAAAGATCAGAACAATGCAAGGTGTACAAATACACTTACCATTCACAGGTGTGATCAGACACTGAAACAGAGGAAAAAAGGTAGAACAAAATAAAAGACAAAATGTAAAACAAGTTTTTTTTAATCTCTGTATGCATTGAGTTTTGAGAAAACGTTTTAAAGAGTGAGGCATAGAGAGGATTCCTGTAGAAGGAAAATGGGGTTAAAAGCAATCTCTTACTGTTGGACGTTCAGGAAGTGAGCAGCCTGTAAATTAGACACACACATTTGATTATTAAATCCATCAGAAACACTGAGAAACATGCTGTTCTTCTAGTGAAGTCAACAGTGAGAGATGATGACGACACAAAGACTGAGAATCACCTGGCACTGCTTTCTGCTTGAGTTCTCCAGTTGTGTGGAAGACCAGAGTCTGCATGTCTGACGGCAGGAAAGGTAGAGCCTGAAACAGCCTCTCAAAACTGAGAAAGAAAAGAAGGATTAGAGGAGATCTCAGCACAAGAGACACCAGAGACTCAATAACATGACAGGAGAGGCTCAAGTACACTTACATCAGTGTGAGGGAGCTGCACTTTATTACGGTCTGTGGAAACACAAACAGGCGTCAGTGTCTTCATCACATATCTGATTCATCAAACTCTGACCACAGCGTATTTAACCTACAATCACATCTCAGTCTGTTGTTTGGGTTGTTCTGATTTAAGGTCATGTGACTCATGTGTAAAATTTAATTATCACCACATGTTTTCAAGAGTCTTTTGTCACCAGGAATTGTTTTGAAAAGTCATTTTGAATGTTGGATTAGACTGTAAGTCTCTCCCCCAAAACCTAATTTTCGTTTGTAGAAAAATTAAAAAAGGCATCTACCCTGAATAAGGTCCGTTAGATGAAAACTTCACAAAATTTGCCTCATTGTATTCTGGGATTGTTCAATGAGACACATAATTCTGTTATAATATTGAATGAGTCCTTATAATGTTGCTGTCTACTGTTTGGAAATGACTTCTTCACAATCACACCCATGATGCCCAAAATTGCCACCTATGTGGCCATCTCACTACGGTTTGAAGCAGAGCCATTGAAAACATCCGAGTAAGTTTTACCGTCTGTGGGAGTAACAGCAGGTTTTGAAGAACATCAGGAAGCCCCCGATCCTCAGGAGACACTAGCAGATGATCAAACACTCTATTGATGATGACTTCTTTCAGTGGAAGACCAGGTAGATCTACAACCATCATTTCAACCATCTGCCCTGGAGACAGATAGACCAGGGTCTCCAACTAAAGACACACAGAATAACAAGGAAGCAACACTGAGTGGAAAAGTCCTACAGTTAAAACGTATGATGTTGGAGGTAATTTAACCGTCTTGTCATCTTTGTTCTTTGATTATATCACATGTGAAGATACTTACGGGATCAAATTGTGCGTTGATGGAGAGCAGTTCTGTGAGAGACACAAAGTGAACGAACGAGCCAAAGTTCTTCAGAACCCACTCAGTACTGTTGTTAGCACTCGACAGACAGCCCGCATCTGACACACAACACACACAGTAGAATCACCTTCATGAACTCCAGAACCTCAACATGAGTGACTTTCTGCCTGAAACCACTGCAAACGTCCACCTCACCTGTTGCGTTTCTCCTGAGGAAGGGCAAGATGAAAAATTCCACCATGTTCTTTCCTTGTGCCTCATTGATAATCGGGAACTCTGCCAGACTGAGACATGGTTGGAAATAATGTTGAACAAAGCATCTAATCAACTTATCAACGATATTCTTGAGCTATTGTTGAGGGAATGTTTTTCTTACATGTGCTGGTAAGTTTGGCAGCTGAGGTTCTTGCTGCTAGTGCACTGCAGTAGGGATGGTGACACGAACGGTAAAAACGGCTTCAGATATTGACCCAACAACATGCTGATGAAAGTAACATCACTCCATTGGTCAGGACTGATGCGCTCCAATCTCAGCTCCCCAATCACATCAATCACTTGGGACACGACATCGCCTCTGATTGGCTGAGACTGGTGATGTAATATAGAGGAATTATTGCCATATTCTCAATCAATCTTCCAAGTAACAATAGAGCAGAGTTGCACAAGGCTTATTTACCATATTTGCTGCCGTGCTGGAAAAGATACTGAGGGCTCCATCGAGAACATTGTTTGATTTGATGAAAAGCAACTTCCAGATCTCCTTGGAGTAACTGCTGCTGCTGGATAGTTGACACTTCAGAAGTCCAGCCAGGTTTTCAGCAGTGAAGCCTGTGAGCTACAAACACAAAGGATTTCATCAGTGGAGATCACAGTTCAGGAAATATCAGGATGATTCCAGAAACTGCTGCACATTTGCTCTCTGGAGGGACGTAGATTCCCAGAAAATCATCAATATCAGCTCATTTTAAAAGAGTTTTCTGCTAGTCGTCTTCTTACCGAAGAGCAAGCGTACTGCTGCAGGTCGACACTACAGGGGGCGCTCACGAGACCAGCGGACAGGAGAGTCTCATTACTGTGGAAGACATTACAATTTCATGAACACTTCCTGTCTCATAGATGATGTCACAGTGTTAAAGTGTAAAAAAGAGTATTTTCTCGTACCTGTTCACTCCTGAACAAACTCTGGTAGCTGTTAAATTCATCAGAAAACATTGATTAGTGTTACTTGATTCATTAGGATTCATTATAACACCCTTGAATTACAATGTGACAGTCAAGAAGCTTAAAGGAAAGTAATAAAAGTAGAAAGTTGACCAACAAAACTTGTTCAGATTTGTTGACAGATTTATTATTTCTTTTTGACTACAAAGATAAAGGGAGTCATTCCTATGTTCCCAGGTCCAATAATCCCTAAATATATAGGACAAATAATTACATGACAAAGGGTCCTATGTCCTCAGGGTTGGGGTTCAGCTAACATCGGAACATGGAACCCTGGGAACTTTAAGCCTTCGGAAAGTTGTACCCTGGGAAAATAACTATGCTCCTGATCACTGCAGTAGGCGACCACTAGTGAGTGACACTGAGTCTTGAGTCTCGCTCAACACAGTTTGGTCAATATCTCTTTCTGAACATCCAACGCTGGGCAAATCTTGTTTTGATTCTCTCTAAAATCTATATCACAAAATCTACAAGTCTTGTAAACTACTCGCATGACCTTTTTGAAAGGTAGAAACATTAATAAATGGATTTTACTATATATTTAAGCTATTTATCTGTTTCAGTTTGCTTGTCACACAGGCTACTCACAATTAGCGTTGTATGGAGCTGAGAACTGAAGGTTTGTAGGCATAGACATAATATAATACATAGACGCCCTATTGGCCGCTGGAGCGCACGTCAACGGCGCAGCCATATTGGGGATGGCAACTTTCCCATACCTCTCATACTGGGAATTGAGAAAAATGCCTGTTTTGTGCGCTGCTTGGGGCTGTACAAGTCGCCACACAATTGAAAACAACTTTCGAGGAATTATCTTTCACAGGCAAGACTGAACGTTTGTTTTTGGTTGTATTTGGTCATTATTTAATTAGTAATATTAACGTTCAGAGGATAAATTTAAAAATACTACTGTTATTGTGTCACGAAATGTAGTTTTAATAGTTTTTCAGTCGACAATGTAGTTGTTTAAAGCTTAAATATGTGGTTTGTTTATAAAGATAGCGCCTATTTAAAAATTTGATCTGACGGTTTCGGAGTTGTAAGATGCGATCACCGGGCGCTCAGCGCACATTAACCCAGCAGAGGACAGCATTACCTCGGCCAGTGCGTCTGAAGTGTGCCGTCGGCTCGGATGTCTCTAGTCTAGTGGTTAAACATGAGATATTATTCGTCTTGTGTATATCTAACGGGCGATCTTTGGTCTCATTAATCTATAAATGGTTCCCTGGTAAATCGTTTTGGCTGAGGTCCAAGTGAAGTTTCATAACTTTATATTTAGGCTTTTTTAACGTTGTATCCTGTATGTTTGACTGAAGCTACTTCTGTTATAACGGCTAAGTATTACTGATCAATAAAACTGAAATTTAACAAAAAGAGTTAAATATTAAATATAAGTCACTATTTAACTTATTTTTTATTGTGTATATTCTGTAATTGATATTTCTTATTCTATTGCTATTATTAAAGTATTATTAATAAACCATATGCTATTATCAATATTTTTATGATTGTATTATTGTATGATATTATATAATTATACTATTAATTACTATTTTATTTGCTGTATACT
>JAZAVI010000099.1:67500-454071 GCA_036326025.1 Chrosomus eos | reverse complement strand
CAAGAACTGATAAGAATGTAAAATGTGTACCTTGAAATACAATGTAAGTCGCTTTGGATAAAAGTGTCTGCCAAATGCATAAATGTAAAAATGTAAAAAAAAAAATGTAAGGTTGTTTTGGGTACTTTTCCAGTACATAATTCACATACAAGGTTTTTGGTACTTTTTCTAGTTCATATTTCATATACCCTTTGACCTGGTGTTCTGTCTTCTGACAGTTTTTGTCTGGCCATAATCTCAGACCTAGTTATCTCTCACATTACAGCATTTTATATTCAGACCCATGTATGAGACAAATGAAATTCTCCAACATTACTCACCCTCATGTTGTTCCAACCCTGTAAGTTCATTCGTTTCATCTTCAGAACACAAATTAAGATTTTTTATGAAATCTGAGAGCTGTCTCACTCCTTCACAGGCTGCTAGGTAATCGAAATTTGCCATCCCAGAAAAGTTCGTAAAGACATCCTTAAAATAGTCCAGATGACTACAGTGGCTCAACCTTAAGGTTATCAAGCATCAAGAATACTTTTTGTGCGCAAAAATAAAAAAATAATGACTTGATTCAAATTTTAATTTTCTTCTGTGTGGGCCTGAGTGAGTTCACGTAGTGTAACAGCACAACGCTTCTGTGTTGTACGTCAGAACCTAGGTTCACTATTGGCCGACGCTGGTCATGTGTGATGCGTGTGACGTAAAACAAGTCAAGTCATCCTCATTTATATAGCGCTTTTAACAATGTAGATTGTTTCAAAGCAGCTTTACAGACAGTCCCTCCAGGATTTCGGGATGTCGCGATCGCAACTATTAACGCATCTTCAACAAATCCACGTGAATTCAGTGCGCCTTAAAATTTTGAAAAATCACCGCAACTTTTCTGCAACTTTGACCAATCATCGCGCCGCGGTCTCCTGCAAAGCGTCATCATACGTCAGCAAACTCACTTGTTTTGTTCAGAAGACGCAGCAGATGTGGGCTACCCACTCACATTTAGGCTACCTACAAAAATAACAGCCAGTGTTGCCAACTTAGCGACTTTGCAGACCCCTTTAGTGCCATTTAAAAAATTAAAAATAAAAAACGAGTAGAGACAAATCTAGCGACTTTTTGGACAAACCTCAGTAACCAAATGTTGCCAGCACAATCCTGCGAGCACGAGGTTTGCTTTCTCCCTGCTGTCACACCTCTCTCTGCGTCCCTGTTCAGTGAACGGCTGAGAGGAGCAGCGGCACGGCCGCTGACAGACATTAATCATGAATTAGCAGTGTTGTTTCCACGAACTTATCACTTATCTGCTTCTCTTTTGTTTTATATTTGAATAATTGAGTTTGACCATTTTATTTTCCTTTCATTTCTTGTGTTTATCAATTGTAATAGGCTACTCACTGTCACAGTGCATTAGTTCACCCAGTTCCCAAACTCTCTCAATTCAGTTTAATTTTTACACACAAAAAATAGCTAGGCCTACTCGTTCTATTGTCTGACAAAAAAATAAGGAAATGAGAACAGCTTTATTGGATATTCGGCTATATTATATTATATTAAAATACAGTATTAAACTTTTGATTTTTCCACCATTTAAATTTTGTGGCAATTCCTAAGAAAACTGTATTTTGCACTTTATTAGTCCTAGGCTATATTGGCATCTGTCAACATAAATGCTACTTAATGTTTGTGAGGTTCTGCACATTTACATTTTTGCAGGTGCAGATCTTGTTTTTAAAAAAAGCTTAGTTTGTTAGATTTTGTTGTGTCTTTAAATCGTTTGTTTTGCCTTTATAAGGTTACTAAAGGTTAGTTAACTGGTTTTGTTCTCATTAACGTGTGTCACAAAGTGAGCAGGTTTGTCTCTGAATTAAATTCTGGACTACAATAGAGAAGATGGTGAACAGTGTTTTCTGTGGGACATAAGTCCCTTTGGGGTGGACTTTGGGCTTTTTTTTTTCACTTAGTAAACCTATAACATGCACAAAAAAAAGATATATAACACAATAAAGGAAAGGGGAAAAGCCAAAAAGCATAATATGAGTACTTTAAGTAAAAATCTATCTACCTTTGTCGTTTTAACCTAAAAACAAATGCGGAAGAACATCGCAACTTTTATCGCAACTTTTTAGAAAAGCGGCCGCAACATCAGGCATTTTAGGCCGCAACAATCACAAAAAAGGCCTGCAAAATCCTGGAGGGACTGTTAAATGAAATGGTTATAAATGTGCAATTATTAATTTACAAATATAATATTTAACACTAACTAAAGTTGAAAAACATGCTGTTCAATTAAAAGCATATAAATTAAACAAAAATAAAATCATCTTACTGTTTCACCATGGTTGAAAAAACCCCCACAAGTGTGTCCCCCCTGAAGTCTTTTCTCTCTGTCACACCAGCGTGTGGCTGGCCTGGTATCTGTTTTTGTGACACGTTCCTGAGCCCATTGAGAAATATCTTACACAACAGCTGAAAAGCATTGTAAAATCATGCTGTTCATTACAAATCTTACTAAATTACTGAAGGTGAAAAGCATTCTCTCTCTCTCTCACACTACACTGTCAGAAAAAAAAGTACAAAACTGTAACTTTTAGGGTACAAGTGGCCGTCACTGGGGTGGTACCCTGAAGGGTACCCTTTTGTACCTTTAATGTGGGGTAGAAAATTGTACCTTATAACTTTGTACCATTTAAGGGCTAATTGTGTACCCCAAGGAACAATTGTGCATACTGCAATAAAAGGACAAAATTGTACCTTTTTTAAATAATTTCCAGGGTACACCCCAATGACAAAGTTTTGATAAATAAACTGGCTTACAGATATGCAGATTTAACAGATTTTATTGATAAACTTTCTTATACAAAAATAATTACATCATCTCACAGCATCATATGTGAGTCGAGACAATTAATTGTTAATCGCACATAAAAGCTCATCAGACATTACTCAGCAAATATAATCAGAGTTATGAAAATGTCCTTTAAAACCGTAATGCTTTCAAACAAAATAACAGGAATACAATAAATTGTATAGTCTATACTGTAGAATCCTTACAAATCAGGAACTATTATAATTAAAAGTACTGTTATAAATTGATATCTATTTAAACAGGCTGTGTCATGTGCTACACATAGGGCAGTTGTTCTTTAGCAAGAATACCTAGTGCTAATAAATAATTTGTCATCAACACTGTAGGCATCTAGTGCCTGGTAATCAACCTCCTCACCTGATGAGAGAATCAGAATCAGAATCAGAATCAGAAAGAGCTTTATTGCCAAGTGTGCTTGCACACACAAGGAATTTTCTTTGGTACTGAAGCTTCCAGTGCACATATACAGATACAAATACAACAAGAAACAGTAATACAAAATCTAAAAATAAAATTATAAAAAAAAAAAAATATATTTTATATATTATATATATATATATATATATATATATATATATATATATATTGAAAATACTATAAAATATAAAATATAAGGCCACGGTTGGGTTTAGTCAGAATAAACATTTTCGGATTATGAACATATATACAGTATTTTGAATAGTATGAATAAATATAAATATAAATAACCTGAGTTTAGGAGATATTGCACTAAACAGTGGGGGTATTGCACTTAAAGGCATATGCCTTGGGAGATATGTTAACTGTTCAGGAGGGAAATGGCCTGTGGGAAGAAACTGTTCCTGTGCCGAGATGTTCTTGTGGCCAGTGATCTGAGTCTCCGTCTTGACGGTAACAGTTCAAACAGGTGGTGTCCAGGGTGAGTGGAGTCTGTGATGATTTTACCTGCTCTCTTCCTCACTCTGGAAGAGTACAGGTCCTGGAGGGTTGGCAGGGGGGCACCAATGATCCTCTCTGCAGTCCGGAGTGTCCGCTGTAGTCTCATGATGTCTGATTTGGTAGCTGAACCGAACCAGACAGTGATGGAAGTGCATAGGACAGACTCGATGACGGCTGAGTAGAACTGAATCAGCAGCTCCTGTGGCAGGTTGAACTTCCTCAGCTGGCGAAGGAAATACAGTCTCTGCTGGGCCTTTTTCACAATGGAGTCAATGTGATTGTCCCACTTCAGGTCCTGAGAGATGATAGTGCCCAGGAACCTGAATGACTCCACTGCTTCCACAGTGCTGTTCATGATGGTGAGTGGGGGGAGTGCTGGGCTGTTCCTCCTGAAGTCCACGGTCATCTCCACTGTTTTGAGCGTGTTCAGCTCAAGGTTGTTATAACGCACCAGACAGCCAGCTGTTCAACCTCCAGTCTGTAAGCAGACTCGTCACCGTTTCGGATGAGACCGATGACAGTGGTGTCGTCTGCAAATTTCAGGAGCTTGACAGTGGGGTCTTTAGAAGTGCAGTCGTTAGTGTACAGGGAGAAGAGCAGTGGGGAGAGAACGCACCCTTGGGGGGCGCCAGTGCTGGTGGTGAGAGTCCTGGATGTGTGTTTCCCCAGTCTCACGAGCTGCTGCCGGTCCGTCAGGAAGCTGGAGATCCACTGACAGATCGAGGATGGAATGGAGAGCTGGGTCAGTTTGTCTGTGAGTAGATCAGGCATGATGGTATTGAAGGCCGAACTGAAGTCCACAAAGAGGATCCTTGCATAAGTCCCAGGTCTGTCGAGATGTTGCAGGATATAATGCAGTCCCATGTTGACTGCATCATCCACAGACCTGTTTGCTCTGTAAGCAAACTGAAAAGGATCCAGCAGGGGTCCAGTGATGTCCTTCAGGTGGGCCAACACCAGTCTTTCAAACGACTTCATGACCACGGACGTGAGAGCGACAGGTCTGTAGTCATTAAGTCCAGTGATTTTGGTTTTTTTGGGGACCGGAATGATAGTGGAGCGTTTGAAGCAGCAGGGAACTTCACACTGCTCCAATGATCTGTTGAAGATCTGCGTGAAGACCGGGGCCAGTTGGTCAGCGCAGGCTTTTAGACAAGCAGACGAGATGCCGTCTGGGCCTGAGGCTTTCCTAGTCTTCTGTTTTTTGAAGACTCGGCTCACGTCCTCCACACAGACCTTAAGCTCAGGTTGGATGGCAGGAGGGGGGAGAGGAGGGGTGTAGGAGGTGATGGTGGATGTGTGAACTGCAGGTCAGAGCCGGTGAGAGGTGTGAATGAGGGCTTTTCAAACCTGCAGTAAAATGAGTTTAAATCATCAGCCAGGTGTGGATTGTCCACAGATCGGGAGGATGGTGACTTGTAATTGGTGATGTTCTTCAGGCCATTCCAGACTGATGATGGGTCGTTGGATGAAAACTGGTTTTTCAGCTTTTCAGAGTAGGCTCTTTTAGCAACTCTGATCTCCTTTGTCAGTCTGTTCTTGGCATGGTTATACAAGATTTTATCCCCACTTTTGTGAGCATCCTCTTTGGCATGACGAAGCTGTTTGAGTTTCCCAGTAAACCATGGTTTATCATTGGTGAATGATAAGAATGTCCTGGTAGGAATGCATGTATCCTCACAGAAACTGATATATGATGTAACAGTATCTGTGAGCTCATCCAGATCGTTGGTAGCAGCTTCAAAAACAGTCCAATCAGTGCAATCGAAGCAGGCCTGTAGATCCTGCTCTGCTTCATTAGTCCATCTTTTTACAGTCCTTATTACAGGTTTAGCTGATTTCAGTTTCTGCCTGTAGGTCGGTATAAGATGAACCAAACAGTGATCAGAGAGCCCCAAAGCTGCTCGTGGAACGGAGTGATACGCATTCTTTATTGTGGTGTAACAGTGGTCCAGTATATTACTGTATCTTGTGGGACATGTAACGTGCTGTCTGTATTTTGGAAGTTCACGGGAAAGATTTGCTTTGTTAAAATCCCCTAGAATTATTAAAAGAGAGTCTGGGTACCTTTGTTCCGTTTCGGCTATTTGTTCAGCCAGCTGTTGTAGTGCCGCGCTCACGCACGCGTCTGGAGGGATGTAAACATTCACGAGAATGAAAGAGGAAAACTCCCGTGGCGAGTAGAAAGGTTTACAGTTTATGAAGATCGCCTCTAAATTAGGAGAGCACATCTTCTTCAGTGTTGTTACATCTGAACACCAACTTTCGTTAATGTAGAAACACAATCCACCACCTCTCGTCTTCCCCGTTAGCTCCGCGATGCGATCCGCTCGGAACAGCTGGAAGCCCGGCAGATGTATTGCGTTGTCCGCTATGGCTTCACTTAGCCAGGTTTCAGTGAAGCACAGAGCAGCAGAGTTTAAAAAATCCTTGTTAATCCGGGTGAGGAGGAGAAGTTCGTCCATTTTGTTAGGAAGGGATCGGAGATTCGCAAGATGAATACTAGGGAGTGCAGTGCGCAGGCCGCGCTCGCGGAGTTTCACCAGCGCGCCCGCTCGCTTTCCTCGTTTGCGTTTGAGCGCGCGTTTGAACAACAGCGCTGCCCCTCCGACGAGAATGTCCAGCAAAACGTCTGAATTATCAAAAACTGTAGAAAAGTTATCTGGTGTGTGTTTCCTAATGTCCAGTAGTTCGTCTTTGGTGAAGCTGATAGGAAAATAATGACTAAACACAGGACAAACAAACAAAAACAACACAATAACTGGAGAGCTCCGCACCGAGGCAGCCATCCGCGGCGCCATCTTGATCTTGAGAGGACAGTCCATTCATTCTCATATTTCACACAGTATGAATAATAATGACGACAAAAGGATTCAGGAATTAACAGCTTGCCACACAATAACCAGTATGTGTCCATGTTAAGAATGTACTTAATCTGGAAAAACAATGGAACTTCTTCTGTATGCATTAACACAATATTTGACCTCATTTATCTCCACTTCTGTCACTCGCTGAAGCTGTTTGCCTTCAAAATTTACATGGCTGTACTTCTTGTTCACGCTTATTGAATGCTGTAGAGCTGAAGGTAAAGATTGAAATGGTGTGCTCACACAACATCCAGTAACTTTCTCATATTCCCCCAACATATTAACAGAAGACAATTCCCAACACTGTCTATGCTGATGTCGGTTACTTAAAGTGGCTGAAATGTTAATAAAATTTTTACAAGTGCTAGCAACCTGTTTGAAATATTGATGTTTGCCTTCAAACCTCATACACCATAATGAACGCAAAGGCCCATAGCATAACATCAAACGAGAGTAATGGATTAAATAATGACATTTTGGTGTGAGAAAATCACCAAACTCTTCAACTGTACATGACAAAAACTCAGAAACTAAGAGATCAAGAGTGTGTACTTTTATAATTTGAACACTAACCCCTGATGGACTCTTCAAGAACGGATATTTGTTGACAGCATCTTCAACAGTCATCCCACCAGTAATCTCCTTCCTCCTCCAGGCAAAGGTCCTCCTCATTCGCTCTTCAACAATGTGAGTATCTGGCTGTGTCTTACGATATTGGTCCTGTAGGACTTTCACATGTCCCTCTATTGAGGTAGCATCCTCTCCAACAACATCCATGTCCTTGTGCACAGACAAAAACAATCAGGTAGAATATTATTTCTAAATTCTAGGCAAGAAAATAATTAAAATGTTTACATCTTGTCACTTCTTATAATGATAAATTTGAGATCAATACACTGGTAACATGTAACATTGTAAAAAAACGTATAAATGTATGCTCTCACCACAGGAGTTGTAATTTGTTTGCAAGTGCTTTTTTCAGGTTGCAAAGACTTTTTTGAATGACCAAACTTCTGTTTAAGTCTTTTCACTTCTTCAACATCAGCCGAAGGTGTCCGCCCAAATTTAAACTTTCGTTTCAGAGACATGTGCCATGTGTGCTGTTTAAAAAAGTATTTGGTCAAAAAAAAGTTTACACAAAACAACAACCTGTATGAACAGAACCAAGAGTAGGATATTTACTACTTACATATCCATTGCCCTCTTTGTCCTTTAAAAATGGGTACCTCAGAGTCAGGGCCTTAGCCACTTGAACATACTCTTCATTAGTCGGATACCTGCAAAAATCATTTAAATGTGAGTTTAGTGATACATTTTATTAAAAAAATGTAACCAATTAAGACCTTAGCACAGTTAATGGGGAATACTTACAGCCTATACTGAGCCATCCTTTCATACAATGTTCTTATAATTTTGATCCTTTCTGATGCTGAAAGTTTGCTTTGTTTTTGGTCCAACTTAGTGTTACTTTAATAATAATAGATAGCCTTATGAACACATTGAACAGATTTGAATAAATTCATTTTTTGAATAAGTAATCCCAGATTAAACACCTCCAAAAGTCTGGAAATCCTGCGAAAAGCTATGAAATAGGCCTTGTACACTGCAGACAGAAAGAATGGGATATATAATTGAGAGAAAAAAAATGTTTGGTCTGCATTACATTATAAGAAGCACAACACAAGTTCTTACCAGCTGTAATGGTCCTGTCCTTCCTTTTTGGTGAGCCTCATCTTCTGGTGACATTCGCGGCATCTTGCTTTTCCCATGAGAAGTTTATTTTTCTGAAGGTATTTAATTAGCTTTAATGTTTTTCTAACCGGACTTCCTTCAAAAATAAGTTTCCTGAGTTTGTTTTGCAGGGCCATCTTGGTAAAGTCATTTCATATTTCGTTTATAGGCGGGAGACTGACGTGGAAGAGCGCAATTGTTTTCTTCCTCTTTTTAGTTTCTATTTGTTGGCACATAGCTTAGAGGTGCGTGACTGACACCTGCTGGATGATTCTTGGCCTCCTTTTACAGTTCTTGAAAGAAATAAAACGTAACACTGTAACAGCATAACAGTTAGCTAGCTAAGGTTAGCGCAAGTTAGATTGTTGCCAGTAACTTATTGTAGCAAGTCTAAAGACGGTTTATGTTCAATATGTAGATGCATGTATGTTCTTTCATGGGTTATGTGTTCTGGTTGTGTGGGGCTTTAAGGCATCTGCTGTTCTTCTGGAGAACGAGCCTGCGCAGTTATGCAGGGGGCGGGGTTGAAAGGGAAGGGGATTCCCGGAAGAATGTTTTTTTTTTTTTTTTTGATTGGTTGAACTTTGTGAGGCAAGAGCATCGGCCACACAGATGCTCACGTGAATAAAAAGCATTTAAAACTGCTAAGTGCGTCTATCGTTTTCTCCGATCGTTACACTGGTGTCAGAAGTGAACTGTTTGAATCCAGTTAGCTGTAACACGATGCGGAAGCAGACTAAAGATAAGATTAAGTCCGAGCCAGAAGCAAGCCGGATGTTTCGTGAGGCTCTAGTTCTAGGCGCTTCGGCGTCGGCTTCCGATCAATTCGCAACAGAGGAAGACTTTCTGGAATCGCACAAGGCTCGTGTGAGGGAGGCTACTAGGAAGATGGCTGCAGATGCTGGCTTTTCGTTGCCGAAGCCGAGTGCCGCCGAGCACCGCCGACCTTTCACGAGTACAGCAAACAGACATGGCGGCGCCCACGGAACCGCGCTGTCTTCGGACGTCAACAGACATGGTGGCGCCCACAGAGCCGCGCTGTCTTCGGACGTAAACATACACGGTGGCGCCCACAGAGCCGCGCTGGTCGCCGATGTAAACAAACATGGCGGCGCCCACGGAGCTGCACTGCTTCCTGACGTGAATGAATATGGCGGCGCCCGCACTGCCGCGGCTACGGTGGCAGTAAAAACCCCCAAATTCTCAGGTAAAGCTGATTGGGAAGCTTTTCATGCACAGTTCGAACTGTTGGCTCATGCTGCAAACTGGCCAGAGAACCGCAAAGCTCTTGAATTGGCTATGTGTCTCACAGATGATGCTCTTAACTGTTTGTTACTGCTAAACCCTGAAGATAGACACAATTATAATGCGCTTGTCGGGGCACTGAGACGGCGTTTTGGGCAATTTGAGCAGCCAGGGCTCCTGCGTTCTGAACTGAGTAATAGACGCAGGCAGTCAGGAGAGCACCTGAGAGTCCTGGCAAATGATATTGAAAATTTGACTCGGCGAGCATATGCCCACATGCCACCGGCGGTTCAAGGGGAGCTTGCGAGAGACCAGTTCATACAGGCCCTTACCCCTGTAGAGCTCCGTAGACAGACACAACTAGCCCACCCTCAAACACTGCAGGATGCCTTGGAGATGGCTTTGGAGAGGGAGATTGTTTGGGGAACTTGCATGCCGGATGAAAGCCAGCGCCAATCTGTGTCAGTGAGGTCTACTGACGTGGGGGAGGGGATAAGCGGAAGGCCAGCCTGGGTTTCTGAGATTACTGAATTAATTCGCGCGGTGGCACTGCAACCTGATCAGCGTCCTCGCACACGACCAAGGATGTGTTGGGGTTGTGGGCAGACGGGACATTTACTTCGTCAGTGTCCTAAGCTAGCCAGTAACCAGGGAAATGGGACGGGGTCCGCATGATCGGGGCCATGCGGACCCCCACCACTCATCCCCAATATGAGTCATCACCAGCAGGAGTCTCAAGGGATGGACGGAGGGAGAATGATCAAGGACTGTTGGGGGAGGGTGAATGTGGCTTCGAAGAGTCTGTGATTGTGGTAGGACGAACATGTGTTAGTGATTTTTGTCATGTGCCAATTTTGGTGGAGGGGATTCCATGTTTAGCATTGGTGGATACGGGATCAACTGTGACAGTTATAAGACCAGAGGTAGTTCCTGCCAATGCCAGTCTGGAACCCACCTCTGTCCGACTACGTACAGTGACAGGTGAACTGGCGCCAATGAAGGGTAAGGGTGTGGTGGGGCTGACTGTAGGGGGAAAGACATTACGTCATTCAGTGTGGGTGGCTGCAGTCCAGGACCCTTGTATTCTTGGTCTGGACTTCCTTAGAAGTGCAGGTTGCCAGTTAGACCTAAGAGATGGCCTGCTCCGTTTTGAAGGGGGTCCTGAGGTTGCCATGTCCACTGAAAGGAATGTTGATATGTCTTTTACAGGTCTGCTGGATGCAGCAGCTGCACCTGAGGACCCTAGTTTGGAGCGCCACACACTACACTCGCGGACCCACCTTCGCGCTGTCGCCAGGCCACCACAGGTAGATGTTTGCCCCACCCCCTTACCCCACACCCCAGCTGACCTCTTCCCTGGGGTGGCCACACAGTCCTCTTTAGAGCCAGCCTCGAGTCTCTCCAGCAGGTATGAGCAGGAAAACGGCATTCCATTTCGTGCTCTCGAGGAGGGGGAGGGGTTGGTTGCTTTGAGGGAGTTGTGGCTGAAGAATTGTGAGGGCTTGGATGAGAGTCAGCGGGGGCAGTTTTGGGATATGTTGATTGATTTCCAACATTGTTTTGCATTTGGGGAAGGAGATGTCGGGCAAACACACCTGGCGCAGCACGAAATTGAGACTGGGGATGCCATGCCCATTAGGCTGCGGCCCCGGAGGCTCCCTTTTGGCCGTCAGGATGCTGCTGATAAGGCCTTGTTAGACATGCAGCAAGCGGGGATTATTGAGCCGTCAGAAAGCGCGTGGGCTGCACCGGTGGTCATGGTGCCTAAGAAGGGGGGGCAGTGGAGGTTTTGCGTTGACTATAGGCGCCTTAATGAGGTTACCAGGAAGGACTCCTACCCCATTCCTCGGGTGGATGAGTCACTGGATCTCGTAACCGGGTCGTCATGGTTCACTTCACTGGACCTGCGCACTGGTTATTGGCAGGTACCACTTGCTCCCGATGCCAGACCGAAAACTGCTTTTTGTACGAGCAGGGGGCTATGGCAGTTCAGGGTGCTCTGCTTTGGCCTCTGCAATGCACCAGCCACTTTTGCCAGGTTAATGGACAGGGTGTTATCGGGTATTCCGCGGTCAGAGTGTCTGGTGTACCTGGATGACATACTGGTCCATGGCCGATCATTTCAGACCTCGTTGGAGGCACTCAGGCGTGTGCTGGTTCGAATAAGTGAGTCTGGCCTGAAGCTGCACCCAGAAAAATGTCATTTGTTTAGGAGGGAGGTGACGTTTTTGGGGCACAAGCTGGGGGGCCAAGGGATTGGCCCGATGGAAGAAAAGGTGCAGGCGGTAAGCAACTGGCCCACTCCTACAACTTCACAGCAGCTCAAAAGTTTTTTAGGGTTGGCCTCATATTACAGGAGGTTTGTGCAGGGTTTTTCCAGCATCGCGGACCCACTTTTCCGCCTGCTGAAGAAAGATAAGTCCTTTGCTTGGTCTGAGGAGTGTCAAAACTCTTTTGCTGCCCTGAAACAGGCTCTAGTCACAGCCCCTGTATTGGTTCCCCCTGACCTCGCACTGCCCTTCATTCTGGACACGGACGCAAGTAATGTGGGTATGGGGGCAGTTCTCTCCCAGGCGGGGTTGGGGGAGAGCGAGTTGTGGCTTACTACAGTAAAGCGTTCAACAAGGCCGAACGCAGATACTGTGTCACCAGAAGGGAACTTGTTGCAGTGCTGTTTGCAGTCCGACACTTTAAGTATTACCTGTGTGGGCTACCTTTCACTGTACGCACTGATCATTCAGCTCTCCAATGGCTAATGTCGTTTAAAGAGCCAGAGGGCCAGCTGGCACGCTGGATTGAGGAACTTCAGGCATACAATATGAGAGTAGTACACCGTCCAGGGTCAGGCCATTCAAATGCAGACGCTCTTTCTCGTCGGCCATGCTTTGCCGATAGTTGTCGGTACTGTGATAAAAGAGAAGCCAGGGAAAGAGAGCTGGGGGACCCGGATGCCAGCGGGGCTTCTGTGGTTTGCAAGCATGGCAATACGCCAGCGTGTTTGACGGTGGGGACAGTGGGAGTAGAGGACTGGAGGCGGCTGCAAGAGGAAGATACGGACCTGCAGCCAGTAATCCAGTGGGTCCAAACAAAGCAGCGACCCCTGTGGGAGGAAGTGGCCATTCTCTCTTTGCCCACAAAAAACTTATGGGCAAAATTTAAAGAGCTGCGTCTGCAAGATGGGGTGGTAGAGAGGGAGTGGAAAGACCCTGCCACTGGGGAGGGGAGGTGGCAGGTGGTGGTGCCCAGGTCGCTGCGGGAGGGGGTTATCAGGGCTGCCCATGGGACGGTGGGGTCTGGACACTTTGGGGTTTCAAAAACACTCAAACGTGTCAGAAAGAGTTTTTACTGGGGGCTTGCGAGGAGAGATGTGGAGGATTTTTGTCGGCGATGTGATGGTTGCACTGCCCGCAAGGGCCCGCCTGGCCAGTCCCTCGCTCCCCTGCAACAGTTCCCCGTAGGAGGCCCTATGGATAGAGTGGGGGTAGATGTAATGGGTCCTTTCCCATGTTCCGAGAGGGGTAACAGGTTTGTGCTGACGGCTATGGATTATTTCACTAAATGGCCAGAAGCTTACGCACTGCCTGACCAAGAAGCCGAGACAGTGGTGAACACGCTGGTGGATGGCATGTTCAGTCGGTTTGGGGTGGCTGAATCCATACACAGCGATCAAGGCCGGAATTTTGAGTCGCGTGTCTTCTCGCTGATGTGTGAAAAACTAGGGATTCACAAAACAAGGACCACCCCTTTGCATCCCCAAAGTGATGGTCTCGTTGAGAGGTTTAACAGGACACTGGCGGAACAGCTGGCCATTGTGTCTGCCAAGCATCAGCGAGATTGGGATACGCACTTGCCATTTATCTTAATGGCGTGCCGATCCGCTGTGCAAGACTCAACCTCTTGCACACCCGCCCTTTTGATGTTGGGCCGGGAGATCAGAACTCCTGGGGAAATGGCGTTTGGGAGGCCACCTGATGCGCCTGCTGTACCCCCGGGCCCTGAGTATGCTAGGAAGCTTCAGGACTCATTGGAAGCCGCTCATAATTTCGCAAGGGAGCAGTTGTTAAAAGCGGGGACCCGGCAGAAGCGAAATTATGATCTGAAGGCGAAAGGGCGGCATTTCACAGCAGGAGAGCTGGTGTGGGTGTACAGGCCACAGAGAAAGAAGGGCAGGTGCCCTAAACTGGACTCCAAGTGGGTTGGGCCGTGCAGTGTTCTGGAGAGAATTGGAGAAGTGGTTTACCGAGTGCAGTTGCCTCCGAGGGGTAGGAAGGTGGCCATTCACCGAGACAGATTGGCACCTTATAGAGGAAGTACCCCTGTAGCCCAAACACCGGCCTCCTCTACAGTTGTACCTACCCCAGAGGGGGGGCCCGGTCCCCAGTCGAGTACTTCCAGTCCTCTGGCAGACCCACATGCAGCAACACCAGTTCTTGAGCTGCAAACCTCACATTCAGGTAGCCCGGTTTCAGTTACACAGGAAGGGCAACTGCGGCCTCAGCGGTCAGAAGGCCGCCGAGACGGTTCAGGGATTTTGTTTGTTCCCTCGAGGTCGAGGAACTTTGTGAAGGGGGAGCAGTGTAGCAAGTCTAAAGACGGTTTATGTTCAATATGTAGATGCATGTATGTTCTTTCATGGGTTATGTGTTCTGGTTGTGTGGGGCTTTAAGGCATCTGCTGTTCTTCTGGAGAACGAGCCTGCGCAGTTATGCAGGGGGCGGGGTTGAAAGGGAAGGGGATTCCCGGAAGAATGTTTTTTTTTTTTTTTTTTGATTGGTTGAACTTTGTGAGGCAAGAGCATCGGCCACACAGATGCTCACGTGAATAAAAAGCATTTAAAACTGCTAAGTGCGTCTATCGTTTTCTCCGATCGTTACATTATTATTACTTTGCAAAATTCCCTCAGGTGGACGGAAATACAACCTCTCTCTCTCTCATATTCATAACGTTATATACATAAGCATAAGTCGATGTACCATCACAAGGGTCTTGGAAATATATTATGAAGGTTGAAAAACTACTTAGGGTTACTTTAATAATAATAGATAGCCTTAGGAACACATTGAACAGATTTGAATAAATTCATTTTTTTGAATAAGTAATCCCAGATTAAACACCTCCAAAAGTCTGGAAATCCTGTGAAAAGCTATGAAATAGGCCTTGTACACTGCAGACAGAAAGAATGGGATATATAATTGAGAGAAAAAAAATGTTTGATCTGCATTACATTATAAGAAGCACAACACAAGTTCTTACCAGCTGTAATGGTCCTGTCCTCCCTTTTTGGTGAGCCTCATCTTCTGGTACCATTTGCGGCATCTTGCTTTTCCCATGAGAAGTTTATTTTTCTGAAGGTATTTAATTAGCTTTAATGTTTTTCTAACCGAACTTCCTTCAAAAGTTTCCTGAGTTTGTTTTGCAGGGCCATCTTGGTAAAGTCATTTCATATTTCGTTTATTGGCGGGAGACTGACGTGGAAGAGCGCAATTGTTTTCTTCCTCTTTTTAGTTTCTATTTGTTGGCACATAGCTTTGAGGTGCGTGACTGACACCTGCTGGATGATTCTTGGCCTCCTTTTACAGTTCTTGTAGCCTGCTGGGCAAATAAAGCTGTCTAGAATTGCCTTAAGCGTAATGCAAACTCTAGCTGATTGCTGAATCCAATTCACATATGTATTAACATAGTATGTATAAAATAAACCGTAATTATATGATACCGTAATATTTATAGTGCGCGATCATTTATTTTGAAGGCGGGGGTGGGGCGGAAGTTCCGCTTAGGCAAGCTGCGGGGAAAGATGTCGTGTCGTGACGAACGTCGTGTTAGCGCGGGCGGGATGGAGGAGGTGGACAACGTCAAATCCCTACCCCAAACCACGAGTCGGATTCAGACGCAGACCGGTACTGGAAAAAGGAAAGGTCAAAAGAGGAAGATTTCTGAGATGGAGAATGACTCTTTTGGTAAGCAAAGAAATAAAATGTAACACTGTAACAGCATAACAGTTAGCTAGCTAAGGTTAGCGCAAGTTAGATTGTTGCCAGTAACTTATTATTACTTTGCAAAATTCCCTCAGGTGGACGGAAATACAACCTCTCTCTCTCATATTCATAACGTTATATACATAAGCCAAAATATTAACATTATAAATGATTATTTAGGTCTTAAGTTGAAATTCCTGTCACAGACAACCATAGATCACTTGTGACCCTCCCATATCTAAGACCCTTCAATCACATGAAGACAATAAAATTAGAGAAGTGGCCAAGTAAGTGTCATTAAATGAGTCTTTAGGCTAAATAGAGGAAAGAAAGTTAAGAACAATAGCGTTATAAATAAATCCAGAATACTATGATTTGCAAATCCTTTTCGATCAATGTTCAATTGAAAACACCACAAAGACAAGACATTTAATGTTCAAACTGATAAACTTTTATTTTATGCAAATTACACTGACTAATGGATAGAAACTGCAGCTGCTCAAGATTAAAGTGGAGCTGCGGGGTAAGCTAACCTTAACCCTAACCCAGCTGTGGTTAACAGTTACATAAACAATGACATGTCAGATTAGCCATGCAGAGGAACAACTGATTGAAGTTTGGTTATTATTAATGGCTACACCGTGTTCCTGTATTTCCCATGCATGGTTTGTATAAAGATTTCAATCTGTGTTGTCAAGTTACACCTGTAAACACCCATCCTAGATCCATGCAAGGGATAATCTATGATACAGATTAAAGTCCCCATGAATTCAAAATTGACCATACTTACTTTGTTTGCCTAAATTGATCGTTTTGTGGTGAACAATTCATCCATGCAAGTCAATCCACACAAACACATTTTTTGGCTTCGTAATCTTTAATCAAAATCTGAAAATGCCCCTCCCCTCTGCATTGGAGGACCTTCCCTGATGACGTAGGTTTGACGGTTAGGGTGTCTGCTTAACATCCGTAATCACGCCCCTCCAACTGACAGTAGACAGGCTCAATGAAACACCTACTTTTCTAGATCCAATCAGGTGCTAGTTGGAAAAAATATATTGTGCCTCATTTAGTATTCCGTTTCTCTCGGAAATACGCCACAACACTGGAGTAAAGTCGTTTTCAACTTCTGGTTCACGGGGACTTTAATAATAATGCTCTTTTTTTTTCTGTTCCAGCCCCAGGTGTTGATCAAATGGCCCCCACTGCCAATCTCATTTTTCAGAAGCAAAAACACGAGGTGGAACTGGCTAAACAAAAAATAGCTGCTCAGGAAGACATGATCGTGGAGCTAACCAGGGAGAGAGATTTCTTAAGAGAGCAACTGTCTCTGTGTAAGTCAATAATTACTGATATTCATCAATAAACATACTGTATGTGTATTATGTAATTATATATAGTAGAGGTTTTCAGTTAAAGTCCTAAACATCTAGGACATCTTTCTAATAGTGAGCTGTACTACTCGTTTTTCCTGTCTAATGGGGACAATGTATAATTTTTTTATCATACAGCATCAAAAACCTCCAGCTTAACAAATTATGAGAAATCCCCTGACCCCTCTGCCAAGTCAGCTTCTGATTCGTCTTCGTCCCCTGAGACAAGTTCCTCGTCATCTACCAACTACTCATCAAGCTCCTCAACCTCCACATCTTCGGACGATGGCAAGAAGAAGAGAAAAGGGATAAAGACGAAGAGGAAGAAACGCATGAGGGGGACAGAAAGCAAGAGAAACACAAGGAGCTGTTTCAAGAGGTAATGGTTAATCATGTAAACCAGGGGTGTTCAATTAAAAATCAAAGAGGTCCAGGTCACGAAGCAAATCATTCATTAGCCTACCATAACGTATAGCCTAGTTGTATCAACAAGTGTTTTTAGTCAACAACTGTCAAATCAGTCAGTTCTCATATAAAACTGAAGGTATAATAAATAATAACTAGTCTAATAAAAAATTCTAAATTTAACGCCCGTTTCACACATACTCCGTTTGCAGTGAGTATGCGGTGTGTATTTTTTTCCATACACATGTTAACAGGTTAGAGCTTTCACACTGCACGCGGGTGCGGCGTGTATACAGCAGTGCAGAGATCGTTTCCGCACCGAGTCTATTTTTGCTGTGCTGCACCGCACTGAATTAAAGTGGCAGCGCATTGTTCACATTAAAATAGACATAGATTGACAAGAAACTGTATTAATTTCATCATATACGCATAATTACAGTTAATGTGTCCTACAGTTACTACATTACAGGGTCAAGAACAATAAAAAAGTATGATTATAGTCCCAAAAGTGGCAAAATGCCATCATATATGATTTCCCCCCCCCCCCCTCAAAAATACATTATATATTTTGGGGAGGGAGTGGGGGTAACAATGTAAATTTTACATGTAAAACAAAGAATCACAATGATTCAAATTAATTTTCATACTGTTTCAATGTCTTAAACAATGTCAAAGTTAACGTTTGGATTTAAAATCAAAATTACTTAACCATTTTTGATTTTGTGGCACACAGAAACTGCGGATCAGTAGCGCACTGCAAACGCAGCATATGTGAAAGCACTATAGCGCGTGCTGCTCCTGTACCGTATACGCACCGCATACGCACCGCAACACGCACCGCATACGCACCGCAACACGCACCGCATACGCACCGCAACACACACCACATACACACCACATACGCACCGCAACACACACCACATACGCACCGCATACGTACCGCAACACGCACCGCAACACACACCGCAACACACACCGCATACACACCGCAACACACACCGCATACGCACCGCAACACGCACCGCATTACTGCTTATTACAAGCACCTTAAAATAAAGTGTTACCGAGACGGTCCCTAAAATGCGAATATCGAACTCAGGTGTCTTTCACTTATAACGTACCCATGTCTTAATGCCAAAGACCGTCATCTCCATCTCTGCTGTAGCCCAGTCTATGCTATGGTACGGTTACAGTATTGGCCGCTATGGCTTGCTCAACATAACTCGTGGCCACGACAAATTGATGTCGTTCTCTCAAAATATGAAGTCGTGGTCACGAGAAAAACATATCGTTCCCTCAACATGATCTCAAGGCTACGACTTTGCATCGCGTGGCCATGACATAATTATGTCGTTACCTCAACAAACTTAATATCACGTTCCCACGAGTTTATATGTTGTGGCCACGACATAAATAAGTTAACCGAACATGTCTCCTCCCGGTCACCGCAACTACTTTGTTGCTCAGTACATAAGATGAACTACTTACCGTGATCTTAGACTGTGTTTAAGTGCTTTCTACACTGAATGGACAGACTGATCTCATGAAATGGCGTATGTATGACACGCCAATTCGTATTTCCATTTTTGGCGTGCTATCAACACGCATAATCGCTTTTCAGCGTGTTTATGAACGCCGTTGACTTAACGTTACATTGTATATATAAATATTTGACATACCCCAACCCCGTCCCTAAACCTACCCGTCACTGGGGTTAATACCGTTTATGAGTGTTCCTCTACCGTCCTAGGAAAAAAAAATATCGCTCGCCAGATGTAGATCTAGATTTTTCTTCGTTTCGCTCGGACATTTAACGGCATGTACATACACGCGGAATCACTCGAACATTTAACGGCGTAGACATACATGCATACACGCGGATAGCTCAAAATGCGTATAGATAACACGCCACTTGACTTGAAAGTGGCGTGTATGTTTACGCTAAAGTCATGATGTCATGTTGGAATGGATCTTCATGTGTCGCTTCAGGTGAGTTTTAAAAGAGAAACTCTTCCCGCACTGATCACACATGTGCGGCTTCTCTCTGATGTGGGTACTTTCATGTTTTTTCAGAGTTGATGACTGATTAAATCTCTTGTCACAGTGTGAACACATGTAAGGTTTTTCTCCAGTGTGGATTTTAATGTGTCGCTCCAGGTTGCGTTTAATAGCGAAACTCATCCCGCACCCCACTAAACACTGGACGTCGGATAGACATGCAGATCATGTCTATATTGGGTCCGTCGGTCCATGACCAATTCTGGACATCTATTCGACGTCCAAACTAGGTCCACTTTTTGGACGTCAAACCATGAACCAACTTGGACGTCATATTGACGTTCAACATTTGACCGTTGAACTGGATCATTTTTTTTGGAGCTCATTTGGACGTCGATTACAGGTGCAGGAAATTTACATGATTAATATGCAATATTTTTTTTATTTACAAATATCAACATTGTTGTTATCAACATGATTAATACATATGAATACAGATTATTTATAATTATTGATTATAATTATGACACATACAAAGGTGTAATGTTGTAGCTCAAACAGTAGAGCGTTGGCACTTGTGTAACGGCCACCTAGTGCAACGCCTAGATCATGGGTTCGATTCCCAGGGAAAGGAGGAATGTAAATGTGTAATGCAATGTAAGTCACTGTGGATAAAAGTGTCTGCAAAATGCATAAATGTAAATACATGGTACACAAAACATCTTTTAAAAATGTCCTCTACCCTTTTGAAACATGGGACTACAGTTATAGAAGTTATAGAAGATACTAAATTTGATGTTGAAAGGACGTCCACAAACGACCCTATTTGGTCCCACCGATGTCAATATTAGACATGCAAAAGATGTCGAAATAAGACGTCGCCTGGCGTTACTAGGGATGGGTACCGAAACCCGGTATTAAAATGGCCCCGGTGCTATATTATGAAAGACCGTAGTATCGTTAAGCTCTGACGCTATCGGTTCTGCTTTCGGTACTGGAGAAATTAAGAAAATATATTTACAGTTTATTATTGCTTAATAATGTTATCCTGCACATTTTATCTCGCCAACCATTTCTAATTTGCGATCATATTAAGAGGTTTGTCTGTATTTTTATTATTCGCAATTCAGAAGTGAGATCTCTCGTGCGCGGACTCTGCGCAGGCTGTCTGTCACACACACAACAGCGCGCGCGGCGCACACACATAACAGACGAAAACTCCCGCTTAATACAAAGAATGAAGATGGCAGAGAGAACAAAACGTTCAAAAGTGTGGTTACATTTCACAAGAGTTGATGCAGACAACGCTCGTTGTCAGAGGTGCAACAAGATGTTTGCATGTAAGGGCGGAAACACAAGCAATCTGTCAAAGCATCTTTCAAAAGTGCATTATGTGCAGACAGAGAAATGCAAGGTTTTCGACTGCCTAGCTAGCTCGTCTGTTGTTGCCCCATCTACATCAGGTATGTAGCCTATGCTAGCAGCCTTCCCAAATAACAATGACACAAAATCATAGCATAATCGAGATCTCTCGCGAGTCTCGCGTCATCGAAACAATGTCAACAATCTCCGACATTGATCCAACATATTTTTCCTAATTAAAATCATGTTGAATCAAGGTTGTTTATGTCATTTCAAATAAATGTACATAATTGGTTTGATTACCTTACGATGAAATTATGTTGATTTAATTTGGTAGAAATTGCGTTATGCATTCAGCATATTTTCTACAGTTTGTTTTTAAAATCGCAAATAAAAGAAAATTCAGTATTTTCTGCAATCTTAAACACTAAAAAATGCCTTCACATTGGTGCATTAACAAATATAATATTTAGAACTGGTGCATTATCAAATAGATGTATAATATTTAGATATTATACCCAGAAATTAATTTGTAATGATGAAATGCACACAGAATTAACTTATGTGAAAATGAATTCATCATTATTATTTTTTTAAAAGCTGCAGCTACTATGAACCAACCAACTCCTCCTAGTCCGAATACCTCTGGTCTAAGACAAGCCCAAAGTCCCTTCACCCTGGCAGCTAGTGGGAGGATGCCCGAGGAGAGGGTGAACGACTGCCACTTAGCCTTGACCAAGTTCATTGTGAAAGGTCTACACCCCTTTGCAACAGTGGAGTCCAACTGTTTTAGGTAAACAGTCTGTCAGTAAGACAGCATACAGTTATATTAATTTTTTAGGATATAGATGTTTTGTAAAAAGGGTTGTATTTTAGCCCCATCATGCCACTATACAATAAACAACAACACAATAATTTAATAATGATAACATAAATTAAAACTATAATTGTTTTTATTGTAGGGATATGTGCAGGGCACTTAACCCTAAATATACCCCTCCCTCCAGAAGTTATGTCAGTGACACATTAATTCCTTCATGGTATGGTGTTGAAAAGGCCAATGTGATCAGTGAGCTAAAGGATGTGCCAAAGCTGGCCATCACATCAGATGGGTGGACCAGCCTCCGGCAGGATCACTATCTCACAGTTACAGTGCATTACACAATCCAGGGGAGTGTAAAACAGAAGGTCCTCCACACCAGGGCAGTGTACAAATCCCAAACTGGCGAAGTAGTGGCCGAGGAGATCTCAGACATTCTGGAAGAGTGTGAGATAGAGCCAAGCAAGATTGTAGCTGTAACTGTTGATAATGCTGGCAATATGGATGTTGCTATCAAGAAGCTACAGATCCTAAAAATAGGATGTTTTGCACATACATTGAATCTGGCTGCACAGAAAATTTACAAAATTGCATCCATTGATAAATGGGCAGCCCGAATCAGAGCAGTGGTTGTGTGGTTCAAGAGATCCTCCATGTCCAAAACAGTGTTGACGGAAAAGCAACAGCTCCTTGGTAAGTCAGTTCAATCTATTATTATAAGTGTTATTTTGAAATTCACACAGCTAACAATATAATTCAATATTCAAGTGTTTGGTAATTAAATGTGTGTTGTTTTGTTGTTGTTGCAGGCCTTCCACAACACTCACTAATCCTGGATGTCAAGACCAGGTGGAACTCTCTATATCTAATGATAGAGAGATTTATGGAGCAGTATCCAGCGATCCAAGCAGCAGCCTTGGACCCACGACTGCGAAAAGCATTGTCCAAGGACAACCTGGACCGTCTGAAAGATGAGGACTTCCATAAGGCTGAGGAGTTTGTCCAGCTCATGAAAATCCTTTATACATCCACATTGTGTGTGTCATGTGAAAAGAATGCCACCTGTGGACAGATCTTACCCATCCTTCAAAAACTGGAAGACCATTTTACTGTGAAGGATGAAGATACCATGTTTGTGGCTTCAATCAAAGAGAAGGTGTGGGAGAACCTCTCCCAGCGATATCAGAATGATGACATTCAAGCCTTCCTGCATGAGGCCACAGCAATGGACCCTAGATTCAAAGGGAGGACAGTCAGTGATGCAACTTGGGACAGACTGAGGAAGAAAGCTGTTGACACTGAACCAACATCAGTGCTGGAACATACATACACAGAGCACCAGCAAAAGGATGAGTCATCTGAAGGAGAAAGTGAGGAAATGGAGACAATTCCTTCATTGCACAAAACAAGGAGTGCCTTGGAGGAGCTGTTCTCAGAGGAGGACAGGAAATTGAGGTTGACCATCCAACAGAATACCTCGGCCCTCACCCTTAGCGAACGTGTTGACCTAGAGGTTGAGCTCTACAAAAGCCTGCCTCCCATTACTATGGCTGAAGATCCTGTGATGTGGTGGTGGGAGAAGAGAGCTATTCTGCCCCTCCTCACAAACGTTGCAACAAGCTACCTCTGTGCTCAAGCCTCCTCCACCCCAAGTGAAAGGGTGTTTTCAACTGCAGGGAACACATTAAGCCAGGAGAGGTCCCGTCTTTTGCCAGAAAAGGCAAATATGTTAATCGTTCTTCAGAAGAATGGTTAAAAACCAAAGTCCTTTTGCAGCCTATACCTGCATACCCTAACCGTGTTACTTTGTACCACTGTATGTTCTTTTACAGAAAAATATAGTTTATTTCATTTGTTTTACATTCATTTGTTTTTGGTACGTTTAAACATGGCTGTTTATTTCACTATAGATCATTGTTTTATTTATTTTACATTTAAAAAAAAATAAAGCAATGTTAAATCTGTTCTCAAGTTGTCTTTTTAAAAAAACAAAAAAAACAACACAAAGTATCGGTAAGAATACCGTTAAAGTACCGGACTGATAAGCAGTATCGTTAAGAGTAGTAATACCGTTAAAACCTTAACGATACCCATCCCTAGGCGTTACAAAACAACCCTTTCAGTGGACCGAAATTGGACTTCCAAAAATTACATAGAAAAGACGTCACTATGACGTCACATTGCGCAGTGGGACTGATCACATGTGTGCAGCTTCTCTCCAGTGTGGATCCTCTCATGTGTTTTCAGATTTGCTGACTGACTGAATCTCTTGTCACAGTGTGAACACTTGTAAGGTTTTTCTCCAGTGTGAATCCTCTCATGTCTTTTCAGAGATGATGACACACTGAATCTCTTGTCACAGTGTAAACACTTGTAAGGTTTTTCTCCAGTGTGGATCCTCATGTGTTGCTTTAGATGAACTTTAACAGTGAAACTCTTTCCACACTGATCACACGTGTGCGGCTTCTCTCCTCTGTGGAACCTCTCATGTGTTTTCAGATATGATGAGTCACTGAATCTCTTCTCACAGTGTGAACACTTGTAAGGTTTTTCTCCAGTGTGAATCCTCTCATGTGTTTTCAGAGATGATGAGTCATTGAATCTCTTGTCACAGTGTGAACACTTGTTAGGTTTTTCTCCAGTGTGAATCCTCTCATGTGTTTTCAAATATGTTGAGTCACTGAATCTCTTTTCACAGTGTGAACACTTGTAAGGTTTTTCTCCAGTGTGAATTATCTGGTGCAGTTTTAAAAAGGCCACTGAAATAAAAGACTTCCCACACTCAAAGCACACATGATCTTTTACACCAGTATGCATTTTCTCATGTCTATGTAAATATGGTAGCAGTGAAAAACTCTTCCCACATACAGAACATGAATGTGGTTTCTCCTTTGAATGAACTGTCAGGTGTGTCTTCAGGGCTGATGTCCACTTAAACGTTTTTCCACACTGATTACATGTGTAAGGCCTCTCTCCGGTGTGGATATTCCTGTGCCCTTTAAGTTGTGATAATTGCGTGAAAGTCTTCCCACATTGATTACATGTGAATGGTCTTTCTCCAGTGTGGATCCTCATGTGAACTTTAAGATTATCTCTCTGTGAGAAACTCTTTCCACACTGAGTGCATGTGAACGGCTTTTCTCCAGTGTGAACTCTCATGTGAATCTCTAGTCGATGTTTGCTTGAGAATCTCTTTTCACAGCAATTACAAGTGAACAGCTTCTCTCCAGAATGAACACTCATGTGATTTACAAGACTTTCTTTGTATACAAAGCTCTTTCCACACTGAGTGCAGGTTGTAGATTGCTTGTCTCTTTTCTTTACAGATGTCTTTTTAGTCTTTGAGCAACTCAAAAGTTTTTTCCCAAATTTAACATTTTCCTTCACTTCACTCCGTTCTTCACTCTCCTCCTTCAGTTCACTCAGTTCTTCTCTCTCCTCCTTCAGTTCTTCTCTCTCCTCCTTCACTTCAGTCAGTTCTTCTCTCTCCTCCTTCAGTTCTTCTCTCTCCTCCTTCACTTCACTTAGTTCTTCTCTCTCCTCCTTCACTTCACTCTCCTCCTTCACTTCACTCAGTTCTTCACTCTCCTCCTTCACTTCACCCAGTTCTTCACTCTCCTCCTTCACTTCGCTCAGTTCTTCACTCTCCTCCTTCACTTCACTCAGTTCTTCTCTCTCCTCCTTCACTTCACTCAGTTCTTCTCTCTCTTCCTTCACTTCACTCAGTTCTTCACTCTCCTCCTTCACTTCCATCAGCTCTGAAATGAAAGGGGGAAAAGAAAGTCATTTTCGGTAGTGATCCCGAAAATACATATCCCATGTTTCTGTAGTGAGAACTACAATTGTATTTGAACAGCGACACAATTACCTAATGTAATATCACCAATAAATAATAGAGAATACTGCCATAAGTTTGGCACCAACTTTAAGATTGCAATTTAATGTATTTTTCTAAACTTCTTAATTTATTAAAGGCTGGTCACACTAGACTTTTTCTTCCATTGGCTTCCATTTATATGCATGTAAATGTAGGACACCTGCATTTCTATCAAGTGAAGACTTGTAGCCGAGATTAATGCATCAGTTAAATTAAAAGACCAAATCATTTGTACTCAAGTGGAGTAGATTGCGTATTTGTATATAGATGTATTATTATTTGTTGTGTGTTGAATTTATCACAAAAAAAAAAAAGATGCTGCAGTGTGACATCAAATCATGACTAGGGCTGGGTATCGAGTTCGATACTTTTTAGGTACTGACCGAATTGCCTCGATACTATCGAGTATCGAAACATGTCTTGTTTTTCGGTACCAAATTTTGGTACCTAAGTGATTAATCTCGTCAACGTCAGTGAAACAATAAGCATGCAGCATGATTGTTTTCACGGTTTCCCAGAGACGTGGCTCGTCGCACGTGAGGCTGTAGTGTGTGTGTGTGTTGTGTGTGTGTGAAAAGATCAGAAGTGTGATCAAAAGTGTACCTACCTATGTACAAGACTCAATGCCAGAAGCACGCGATGCAATATTCTTGACAAGATAATTGCTGCCAAGACTGGCAACACGATAATTCTGATAAGGCACTTAAAAGCGCACACAATACACTTAAGAGTATAAAGTTTATCCGTCTTCGACTGCAAGAACTGGAGCGCGTCACAAATGAACCGAAACTCAGCGTATAGGATACTTGCCTGTCTTTGAGCTTGTGTGTGTGTGTGTGTGTGTGTGTGTGTGTGTGTGTCTCTGTCTGTGTCTGTCTCTGTGCTTGTGTGTGTGTCTGTCTCTGTGTGTGTGTGTGTGTGTGTGTGTGTGTGTGTGTGTGTGTGTGTGTGTGTGTGTGCGTGTGTGTCTGTCTCTTTGTGTGTCTGTCTCTGTGCTTGTGTGTGTGCCTGTCTCTCTGTGTGTGTGTGTGTGTGTGTGTGTGTGTGTGTGTGTGTGTGTGTGTGTGTGTGTGTGTGTGTGTGTGTGTGTGTGTGTGTGTGTTTGTGTGTAATTATCTGTATTTGTACACTTGTTTTGAAATAAAAGTTATCACTGTTATGAGTTTGGTTTTTTGAGTTGGCATGAATAATATTGGATACAGAGATTGACAATGTACGGTGTGTAGTTTGTTTAACTTCAAACTACTTTATTGGAATAAATGTTTTATGATAGCCCATATAATGCACAACAAATAAACAATTGTTAACTATTAAAGGGGAATGATTAAAATAAGAAATATATAAGGTGCCATCAATGTTTACAGTAATTTTGTAATTAACAAAGTGAAGTGCAACAGAATGTGAAAATAAACTTTAAATAAAATATTACACAGATATTACACAAACTCTGAAAGTTTACCTTAAATCAGGCATGGTTAAAACTATGGATGTGCACTGTACTCCTTTTTGCTGCTTTCATTATTACTTTAGAGTTTTTTTAATACATTAACATTTTTAACCCTTATGTGCTGTTGTGGCTGTTTTCAGCCACTATGGGGTATTTTTGAGTCTTAATTTGGCCATAACTTTTTCTGTGTTTCAGCAAATGGAATGATTTTTGGTGACAAATCTTATTTTTACAAATATATTTAAAATGCTTTGAAAATTTTCAAAAACTCAACAGTACACTGTGGGCAAATTCACTACCCTTTCGTTATGTCCGTGGCTGAAAACAACTTTAAACTGCTGTAATCAGATTTTAACTTTTTCTCCCACACACACACACACACACACACACACACACACACACACACACACACACACAACACACACACACACACACACACACACACACACACACACACACACACACACACACACACACACACACACACACACACACTTTATAATGCTATTATACTCCATATAACTCCATGTAAAAGCTAGAAACTAAGCTTTTTTTTTTTACACAGGCCTATCTAAAGGGTTAATGGTGCCACCTGGTTATCAACAGTAAAAATTATAATTTTTACCTCTTCCCAACAGGGAAAACCACCAACAATCAAAAATGCATGATTATATGGTGTCATGGCTTTGCAATCAAAAAATGTGGTTATAATGGAAGTCAATGGGGCAAAAACAGCCACGAACAGTAAATGAGGGAGAAAAAGTTAAAATCTGATGCTGCAAAAAAACTAACAATGCTTTAAAACCAATGTTGTTTCTAATCTTTGACATGTCCAAGACTGTCAAGTCAAGTCAAGTCAAATATATTTATATAGCGCTTTTCACATACAGATTGTATCAAAGCTGCTTTACAGTATCAATCAAAACAACTCAACAATGTTTGTTTATTACTGGACATCCAAAAAGGACATCCAAGTTTGGTAGAGCTGATCAATGGTATGATTGTTTAATTAATTTGAATATCCCCAACTGAGCAAGCCAAAGGCAACAGTGGCAAGGAACCGAAAAACTCCATCAAGTGACCCAATGGTGTCCTAAAACTCCATCAGATCACCCAATGGAGAAAAAAAAACCTTGGGAGAACCCAGGCTCAGTCGGGGTCAGTTCTCCTCTGGCGTTTATGAACTAGAGGCCGAATTTACAGTAACTGTAAGATAAAAATTTATATGAATGCCTGGCTAAATAGATGCGTCTTTAGTCTAGTTTTAAACTGGGAGAGCGAGTCTGAGCAACGAACAATATCAGGAAGGCTATTCCAGAGCTTCGGAGCTAGATGTGAAAATGCTCTCCCTCCTTTGCTGGATCTGGATATCCTAGGAATGACCAGAAGCCTCGAATTTAGTGATCTTAAAGAGCGCGATGGATTGTAAGGTGATAGAAGATCCGTTAAATAGACTGGAGCTAAACCATTTAGAGCTTTATAGGTCAAAAGCAATACCTTGTAATTAATACGGAACTTTATAGGTAACCAATGAAGTGATGATAAAACTGGTGTTATATGATCATATTTTCTTGATCTAGTAAGAACTCTAGCGGCTGCATTTTGGACTAACTGTAGCTTGTTTATTGAGGATGCAGGACAACCAGCTAATAAAGCATTACAGTAATCTAGTCTCGAGGTCATGAATGCATGAACTAACTTTTCTGCATCAGAAACAGATAGCATATTACGTAGCTTAGCAATGTTTCTAAGGTGGAAAAAGGCAGTTTTTGTAACATATGAAATATGCTTTTCAAAAGACAGGTTGCAGTCTAATATAACACCCAGGTCTTTTACTGTAGCGGATAAAGTGACAGGGCATCCTACTATGTTAAAGTTGTGTTGTGAGAGGTTTTGTAGACGGTTTTTAGAACCGATAAGTATTACCTCTGTCTTATCTGGATTTAATAAAAGAAAGTTACGCGTCATCCAATCTTTTATATCTTTAACACAATCTGTCAATTTGGATAATTTAGCGTATTCATCTGGCCGTGATGAAATATATATTTGAGTGTCATCAGCATAGCAATGGAAACTAATTCCATGTTTCCTTAGAATATTACCAAGTGGCAGCATATATATTGAGAATAATAAAGGGCCTAACACAGATCCCTGCGGCACTCCATGGTTTGCCGAAGTCATGATCGATTTTTCTCCATTTAAGTAGACGAAATGGTAGCGGTCAGATAAGTATGACCTGAACCAGCTTAATGCTTGTCCTTGAACACCAGTGTAATTTTGTAGTCGATCTAAGAGTATTGTGTGATCTATAGTATCGAACGCAGCACTAAGATCAAGTAAAACTAGTACTGAGATACAGCCTTGGTCCGAAGCTAAAAGTAGATCATTTATGATTCTAACAAGCGCAGTTTCAGTGCTATGATGTGGCCTGAATCCAGACTGAAACTTTTCATAGATGTCGTTTTCTTGCAAGAAAGAGCCGAGTTGAGCGGACACAACTTTTTCTAATATTTTTGACATAAATGGAAGATTCGAAATGGGTCTGTAATTTGCTAGGTTATTTGGATCTAATTGTGGTTTCTTAATAAGAGGTTTTATAACTGCCAGCTTGAATGCTCTTGGAACATGACCTAAAGATAAAGACGAATTAATAATATTGAGAAGAGGCTCTTCCACTATAGGTAATACTTCTTTCAGTAGTTTAGTTGGTATAGGATCTAATAAACATGTTGTTGTTTTAGATGAAGTGATAAGTTTATTTAACTCTTTTTGTTCTATGGTTGTAAAGCATTGTAATTGTTCTTGTTCTTGGGGTGATAATTGCGGCTGAATTATAAGGCGCGAGCAAAGATTGAACGTTTACGATTTTGATTCTGATGCTTTCAATTTTCTCGGTGAAAAAGTTCATGAAATCATTACTACTGAACTGTAACAAGGTATTTTGTTCAGACGACTTCTGTTTATTTGTTAGTCTAGCCACGGTATTAAATAAAAACCTTGGATTATTTTGGTTGTTTTCTATTAATTTGCTGAGGTGCTCAGCCCTGGCCGTTTTAAGGGCCTTTTTATAACGTGACATACTGTCTTTCCACGCGATTCTAAAGACCTCTAAATTAGTTTTTTTCCATTTACGCTCTAAATTACGGGTTTCTCTCTTTAAAACATACGTAGTATTATTGTACCATGGTGCTATACTTTTTTCTCTGACCTTTTTTAATCGAATGGGTGCAACCATATCCAATGTTCTAGAGAGAATGGTGCTCATAGTGCTAGTTAATTCGTCTAGTTCATCTGTTTGTTTGGGTTCAGGCAGCAGCTGAGACAGATCAGATAAGCTATTTGAGAAATTATCTATGGTGGATGGAAGAATTGTTCTACCTGGTCGATAACGTGGCGCAGCATGACATAATACAGCAGTACGTAGTATGCAAGTTACCATGTAATGGTCAGTGACATCATCACTTAGTGGAATGATATCTATATCGGTTGGATCGGTTCCATATGATATAATTAAATCGAGTGTATGATTAAGACGATGAGTTGGTCCGGTGACGTTTTGCTTGATCCCGAAGGAGTTTAATAAATCTGTAAACGCAGCCCCTAACGCATCATTTAAATTATCTACGTGTATGTTAAAATCTCCAACAATTAATGCTTTATCGACGTTGACCAAAAGATCTGATAGAAAGTCAGCAAACTCTTTTAGAAAATCGGCGTAAGGCCCTGGAGGTCGATATACGGTAGCCAATGCTAGAGATAATAGGGATTTTTTTCTTACATCTAACAGCGTAACATTTAGCACAAGTACTTCAAACGAATTAAACCTATGACAAGTTTTCTGAGTAACATTGAGAATATCTCTATAGATTGTTGCAACACCGCCGCCACGACCGATCAGACGGGGCTCATGCTTATAACAGTATCCTGGCGGAGTAGACTCATTTAGACCGAAATAATCATTTGGTTTAAGCCAGGTTTCAGTAAGGCACAGAACATCGAAATTATTATCTGTGACCATTTCATTTACAATAACCGCCTTAGGTGTGAGTGATCTAATGTTTAGAAGACCTAGCTTTAGAAATTGTTTTTGTTCACTAATAGCGAGAGTTTTTGTTTTAATAACAATTAGATTTTTTCTAGATCCCGCAGTAGATTTATTATTTGATCTTAGTAAACGAGGAATAGACACAGTTTCTATGCAATGTTCTACACTAGTATTAATATCAATTAAATTGGTGCAGTAGAGACTGTGATTTGGATTTTTGGTTACTAGTCAAATGGTATTTAACATCTTGGAGATGTTATCTGACAGAAGATCTGCCCCTATTCTACTTGGGTGTAAGCCATCAGCGCGGAAGAGCCTCGGTCGCTCCCAAAACAGATTCCAATTATTTACAAAGAGCAGTTTCTGCTCATTGCACCATGACAATAACCATTCATTAAGCGCGAATAATCTACTGAACTTTTCATGCCCTCGTCGGTACGTAGGAAGCGGTCCAGACACAATAATCGCTATTTCAGGCGATGTGCTGCGTACCGTATCGATAAGGCTCCTGAAGTCTTTCTTCAGAACCTCCGTCTGTCGCAGCCTAGTGTCGTTAGATCCCGCGTGCAGCACAACAGCTCCGACGCGCTCGTCACCGTTCAAGATCTCAGTTACCCGCGCAGTTATATCGAGAACACGAGCACCAGGAAAGCAGTGACTGTGCACCTTACTTTTACCTAACGTAGCATGGACGTGTCGGACGGTGGAATCGCCGATGATCACAGCATCGCGTTCCGTTTCACGAAGAGGGGAGAAGCGGTTCTGAGTGGAGATCTCGAAAACCGGGAGGGGCGAAAAGATTCTTGTCCTGGCTCGCGGCTTCCGCGGAACCACCCAGGCTTCGTGGTGGTGTGTTGAAGCCGGAGTGAATGAAACCATGGCTGATCGAGACCTGGACGTTCGGGACCAGTGCTGAGAAACGGACGGAGTAGACGAGGTCGGCGTCAGCGGGTTACTAACGTTAATCACTGATCCGTGTGCATCAGCGTGTGATGTTTCAAGAGCTAAACGCCGGTCTCTCAGCTCAGTTTGTCTCTCTAGAAGGTCACGGATCTGCTTTTCTACAGCTTCTAATTCAGACTGCACCGCGAGCAACTCAGATTTGTTCTCATCTGCACAAAAAGGTAGATAACATACACCTGATATATTCGCCATTTTAACAGATGGACAGTAAGTTAGCAACTTAGTGGTTAGTGGTGTTGGGTAACGGCTTGAGACGCGTCTGTTCAACAGTCCTAGTTATAATTATGTGTTAAATGATGGTTCAAAACAGAATAAAAGGAGGAAATACGGAAAAACACAAGGAAATACGAACCTAATACGAGGCTTAGACAGCCACGACGCAGACAAACAAACTCACGGCAGACAGCGAGGCGGATAAATCAGTCGATCGCAGGGCGAGCAGCAGTGAAGCAGTGTCTCGCTCTACGACCAACAACCGATGTTCTTACCGTATTTGCGGTTCCAGCCGTATAATGGCTTGAGACGCGTCTAATACGAGGCTAGACAGCCACGACGCAGATAAGCGCACAGCAGGCAACGAGGCTGACAAAATCAGTCGATCGCAGGGCGAGCAGCAGTGAAGCGGTGTCTCGCTCTGCGACCAACAGTCCGAGTTGTAATTATGAGTTAAATGATGTTGCAGAACAGAATAAAAGAGAGAAATACGGAAAAAGATGAAGCTAATACGAGGCTTAGACAGCCACGACGCAAACAAATGCACAGCTCACAGCAGGTAGCAAAGCGGAAGTAGCAAAGCGGATTTCCTGAAAGAGGAGTTCCGGATTATATGTACTGTGATAAAAGGTTAAAAAAAATCCAGTCCACAATCACATTTTATATTGAAAAGAAGTCATTTTGTGTGTTTTTTTCCTCAAATCAGTGACATCATTAATGAATTTGGCAATTAAAGAGTTAAAATCCTGATTTTTTTTAAACATTTAGTAGTTTTGATCAGGACTGAGGTTGATTAATAGATTTATGCAAAAAAAAATAGAAAAAGATATTTATCTGATACATTTTTACAGCAGTTTAAAGTAGTGGCTGTTTTCAGCCACGAAGATAACGAAAGGGTAGCGAATTTGAACAATGCACAAGGGTTAAAAAAATGTGTCAAATTTGCGCATGCGTTTCGCGGGACGTCAAAAGACGTGACATAAGCACGTACGCGCATGCGCTGTCACCGCTATATGGTGCGTGGTAACACATACGTGACGTACGTTCGTGACGTATTGTTTATACGTGTCGTCACCGCGCTACAGTCTGCAGCGAGGAGTACTTGACTGAAGGGCCAAAACATAAAATGTCACCTGTTCAAATACATTATGTATTAAAGGTGCTAAATGTAACTTTTCTTCTAAAATGAATCCTTTTTTATTACCTGTGTGTGAAGGGGTTGTAATCACACATTACAATGATCCACTTGTCGGGTTTTGTATTACCTCTGAAGGCCAATATTCATATTTATATGTGAAGTCTCCGGGTCGGATTTACCGCGAAATCCACCGGATGTGACGTGCATGCGCGCTCCCGAGCCTCTCTCCTTATATACAGTCTACGCGACCGACGGCACTGCAGCGAACTACATGGAGTCTGATAACACCAAACGACCTGCCTCCAGCACAACACACACTCCAACACAAACTCCACAATAAAAAACAAAAAAAAGTCTTATCTGCTGAAGCTCGTCAGGCCAAACTTGATTCCGATCGACTCGGGACGAAAACACGGATCAACATCGGCAGAGCTTTTGAATTATTAGTAAACTCTAATGAAATAGCAAGGTAAACTACATGAGACATGAAATGAATACAAAAGACTGTTCCAGGATAAGAAAAAGTATGTGCTAAAGGATGTATACTTGTTTTATGTACTAGATCTACTGTCTAACGTTACTCATCCCACTATACTATCATATTGTTTATAATAAACATTTCCAGACACGTTCAGTACAGTAATGCTACTTCCTACTGTCTTACTGTTACACTGACATTGTTCAGTCTAGTTCACCGTTTTCGTTATCATATTATACATTCACCTATGTTGACATTGCTGATTGTGAAAGATACACGAATAGTTAGTGAAATGCATTATGCTAGATAACAACACAAATGTAACGTTATCATGGTACGAGCATGGAGCATTAGTTCAACGTCAAGCTGATAAAAGTAGCCTATTATTGTAACGTTGCAGTGGGCGTTTACATGAGTTTCCAGCATGTTGTGTGATGCTTTCTCCGTTGCGTTTAAAGTCTCCGTGTGGCCGGTTGTGAATGCTCGCTCTTGAGATCAACCACGCACACGCACACGAGTGCTCTTGTTGCAATCTGAAACATCACCACTAGAGGCCGCTAAAAAGTACATAGAGCACCTTTAACAATCTAAGCATTAACTATCTGCATTTCCATATTAGTATATATTACATTAGACATATTAGAGTTCTAATCTAATCATCTATTAACAAACATGTAGCCTATTACTTAAATTAGCTCTTTATTCTGCCTTAAATTAATACATTATTAGCTTCCTGTACATTTCTGAAATGCATAACTGATAACATCACTCTGAATTGTAAAGTAGATGCAATACATGCATTTTCTGATATTGTGAAAAGCGCTATAAATAAATTGGAATTGAATTGAAAGAGTCTGGACTAGCCTACTACGCTTAGCTCTGCCAAATAATGAGTCGCGCTGACAGCAGGCAAGCACGCAGATATGCAGCTCGCATTTACACTTGCGTGCATGCCGGGCCCGTGCCGCGGTTCGCGTGAATGTGAAAGCAACACGGACTCGGGTGCGCACTTGTTCATGAAGTAAAGTAACCATTTTATTTTGTTCAGGAAGTAAAGTAACCAGCACATGTGTTTTAGCGGATTATGATATATTTAGTTATTTAAAAACACATGTAAGGGATGATAGTGTTGATGATTTACCTTGGATACGAGCGAGAGTGAGCCTGCAGTGTATTCGTGCATTGCGCGTGGAATCAGGGCAACACATTAGGAAATCCACTGTCTCCTCAAAAGAGTCCGTTTGAAAAAACACAATATATTGACCCGCATTCTGTTTTCTATCATGCGCCGTGCACGTTTGCGATGGCATAGGATGCACACAAACGCACCAGTGTTCGATAGAATCAAGTTGTGAAACCAGACCAACGCTGCGGGGGGCGCCAGGGAAAAATCGCGCTCGGGCTCGGACCGCAGCAAACGAGCCCACTGTGAAAGCACCGTCATCTGCCTCTGCAATTTTTCATATCAAAGCAGTGAAGGCGGGGCGGGAACGTGAAGGAAGAGGAGAGCAGATTACCCAGCTCTCACAGCGCACAGACTGGTGTGTGGAGGTGAATTAGCTACAGTGAGCCTATATTTTATAAATAGGGGGTCAGTAGTAAAACGACACGTCGACTAAAAAAATTGCCGTCGACTAATTTACATGGTCGATTACGTCGACTAAGTCGACTAATCGCGGCAGCACTACTTGATATCACCGTCTACCACGACCGACATCCCAATCTCCATGCTATCCATCTAAAGTAATATGTGAGATTTAAATAAGTGTGTCTCGAAGCATTGTATCCCGGATGGTCTACAATTTCCGGTACATTTTTGAAGTGTGGATCCGTACTTACTATAAAGGCTAATATTACCCACAACCCATTGCGATTTGGAGGAGGATTCAGTTCAGAACCACTAAAACCAAATAAAAAGTGTTATAAAACTACAAAACATGGCGGATATGTGCAACCGACAGAGGATAAAGGGGTTTGAGTGATTCACAGTTTAACCTGATAAAAAAAAAAAACATTTAAATTTTATTGATGTTATGTTTTATATCCAATAGGTAGGAAATATAATTAAAATGAAATGTGGAGGATAGTACTTGTGATAAGATGATCAGCAACAGAGGAGAACAAGAAGAGGCCAAACTACGCTCAGTATTAAAGACAGCTTATCCCAGCGGACAACTCTCTATAGCAGGAGAAGGTCTAGCAACGCTTTCATTTAAAGGCCCGTAAAGGGGCCAAACTGCCTCTAGGGATGGGCGATATGGACTTAAAACTATATCACGATATGTACTGATATTTATTGTGATTACAATATCAATGACGATATAAATATGGTACCATTCGCCACTGTTTTTAGCTACAAGTGATAGCAACCTCAGAAACACAAACAGTGATCTAAAGTAAAATGTACCCATCATCAAATAGGCTCCTATAATATACTGATAACATAAAAGAATAAAACAAAAACAGTAAAAATCCAAACAACAGCCCTTGCAGAAATGGAAAAAAATGCAGATGTACATTTCTTCTGTTAAAGGGTTTGTTCACCCAAAAATGAATATTCTGTCAGTAATTACTCACCCTCATGCTGTTCCAACCCCGTAAGACCTTCGTTCATCTTCGGAACACAAATTAAGATATTTTGATTAAATCTGAGAGCTGGATCACTCCATCATAGGCTTCTAAGGGATTGAAACTTGACAGCCCCGAAAAGTTATTAAAGAAATCGTTAAAATAGTCCAAGTGACTACAGTGGCTAGATCTTAAGTTTATCAAGCGATGAGAATATTTTTTGTAAAAAACACAAAAATAACGACTTTATTCAACCCTCTCTTCTCTTCCATGTCTTTCTCCTAAGCTGTTGACATAGTGTAACTGCGCAGCGCTTCTGTGTTTTACGTCACACGTAGGCTCACTATTGGCCGACGCTGGTCATGTGTGTGTGATGCGTGTGACGTTCAACCAGAAGCGTTGCGCAAAAACACTACGTGAAATCTCTAGGCCCAAAGAGAATACTTGAATAAAGTCGCTATTTTTGTTGTTTTTTTCCGCTCAAAAAGTATTCTCGTAGCTTGATAAACTTAAGATCTAGCCACTGTAGTCACTTGGAATATTTTAACATTTTCTTCAATGACTTTCTGGGCCTTCAAGATTCAATCCCTTAGGAAGCCTATGGAGGAGTGATCCAGCTCTCAGATTTAATAAAAATATCTTAATTTGTGTTCAGAAGATGAACGAAAGTGTTACGGGGTTGGAACGACATGACAGAATTTTCATTTTTGGGTGAACTAACCCTTTAAACCAGGGGTCTCAAACTCGCGGCCCTTGTGGCCCCCTACTTGACATTAAAGTTTAATGTTAGTGCGGCCCGTCGTTGCGTGTGCCGCGTTTTTAAAAAAAAAGGATTTTTTTTTATCCCTTATGGGCTACCATAGATAGTCTCGTGACAGCTTACGGTGGGCTTGTTGTAAATAGTTGTCAGTTGTCATAGACAACCGCGAAGTGCAAACATACTGCGCGCGTCGCTTCAATTATGAGCGCGCTTGCTGCGCGCCTACATTTGAAATAACAAACTTGAGCGCGCAAAATATGTGAGCGCGATATGTGAACAGGCCCCTTGGCGAGTTACCACCAATCAGGCCACGAGCTACTGGCCGCTCGCGAGCGACGTGTTGGAGACCCCTGCTCTAAAACAATATGAGAATAATCATTTTGAGCTTGTAATATGTGTCCAACAGGTTGATAAGAAGGTTTGCTCTGATTTGTGCAAAGTCAGTAATTTGAGACACTATACATGTGTAGAATAGAAAGACTTCAATAAGACGGGCAGACATGACTGCAAAAATTTGTATTTCAAAAGCAATAATTGTTTTTCTAAGTATAATAAAAGGAAATGTGCCTTCCAAAAAAAAAACATTCAATATCATATTAATGTGTTGTATAAAGAAAATAAAAAGGACATAAGCAAATATAAATATCACAAATAAGTGTTATAGGGAAAATACAAAGAAAGTTAGTAAAATGAACTTCAACTGTCAGAAGGACAGCTCATGAAGAACCAATCATGTACAGAAAGGAATGTTCAAATTCAGAGGAAACGTTAATAATAAAGATTGAGAAGATTGGATCAGTTGTGCTCCTTTTTTATAATACTTGAATACTATTTTTTGTGGAATACTTGATGCGGCCCAGCCTGACCCAGCCTCTACCTCCAGCGGCCCCCAGTTAAGTTGAGTTTGAGACCCCTGCTTTAAACGGTTTTACAGTAAAAAAAAAAAATATATATTTTTTTTTTTAGCTTGCTGCATGGTTAAAAACAAAAATACTATAAAAAAAAATACTATATAGCCTATATTTGTTAACTCACGGGGCGCGTCGACACGTGCAACCACACGTGCCTACAGACATAATCCGCTGAGCAAGCAAAATGAAGCGAGCGAGCGAAAAGAAGAACTGTGTGGGACCATTTCAACAGAAAGGGCAACGAAGTTACTTGCAAAATATGCTACACGGTATTAAAATACAACAGTAGTTACAAATACAATGCAATATATCTTGCGAAGCAAACATCCACAAGCAAATGAAAGTTGCTTCCCGAAGCTAGCCATCGAGATGTTATCTCTGTATTCCCGGGACATCTGTGCCATCGGATCATGTGTTTTCGGCCGCGGGTCTAACTCAACAGCGCTCTGCGCTCTAGACTGACCCCACATCTTGTAGACATGTTACTTTTTTAAAATAAAAACTAGACAGTGTGTGGATTGAGGTAGGCCTGCTATTTTTATTTGACGAAAAAACTTAGTCTGGAGAAAAAAAAATGCCGTTGTGATTTTTTTTGGTAATCTTAATTTGTTAACTATTTAGATTAAGTTAAAAAAAAAATTGTTTTTTTTTTTTTTATTAAAAAAATAAAAATGTGATTTTATGTTTTTTATTTATATTATTTTATTCTGTTTTTCTCTGTTGTCACTGTTAAGTGCGTGATGTGAATCCAGGTTATGTTGTTGATCTGTTCTGCTGTTTGCACGTTAAAATAAACCCGGGAATTTTTATTTTATTTTATGGGTCACAGACACTCGTCAATTTTATTTTTATTTAAATTAATAGGCTATCGTTCGTCAATTTTCGTTTTATTTCAATTATAGGCTAGATTATTATAATCTTATCAGTTAACGGTTAATTAACGGATAACGAGTGTCGGTTAGAAAAATTAACCGAATTGAGCATCCCTAATCTATTTGGATCGTTATCTCTACACTCAATGAACAACATCTCAACCCTTTTAACGGCATGTCTCATAACGCCTGTCTCAAATACAAGCCGGTGCAGTTCGGCAATTTGGAAAAATAAAAGCCGAAGCTATTATTTGAAGTTTTACGGTATATGTATATATGAGAGAGAGAGAGAGAGAGAGGAGAGAGAGAGAGAGAGAGAGAGAGAGAGAGAGAGAGAGAGAGAGAGAGAGAGAGAGAGAGAGAGAGAAATTATGTCCAACATTTTGGTAACGTGGCTGCGAAAAATGTGAACCAGATATAAATGTAAAATAAAAGAGGAATAATACTATTTAGTTTGACCGGATGTTGACAATCAATATGAACATTTCTCAAACTTCACTTTACTGATCATTTTTGAAAACCAAAAAATAAACTGTTTGTACCATTTCACAGTTGAACCTTTTATCTAAATGTGATGAAGTGCTTGAATGTTTCTAACATGAATGTTCTTCAGCATCATGAATGAATGAGGAATAAACACCAACCTCTTTGTTCTTCAGGATCTTCAGTGTGTTTCATTCTGCAGGTTCTGGATCACTCGTGTTCTCACTGTCCTCTTTAATAAACTCAGTCTTGCAGATTTCAGCTCTTCCTGATGCTCTGATGCTCGTCTTCACTTGTAGCTGATGGGAATTTACAGCATTTATTGGAGAATTGTTGTGGGAGGAGCTTTACTGATGATGAATTACAGTGGGAGGAGCTTCAATGATGATGAATTGCAATGGGAGGAGGTGATCTAGCCTAATAAAAAATATATAAGTTACTGAGTTTGTTTTTATGCTCATGAACAACAGAATATAAATATTGTAAAATCTTCAATGTTAAACACTGGTAATTAAAACAGTTCTAAGCATAAAAAGAAGCAAATCTACAGATTTGTCACCAACAAATCCCCTCAGTCTGCTGACACCAGTGAAATGAGCTTCAATTACAGGAGATCTGAAGACATCAGCATAATAAATGAGGTGAAAACAGGAACTATTGTCATGAAATAAAGAGTGTTTTCAGCAGATCTGTTAATATTGATGATCCTCAGACTATCAACACTCATTCAACAAGCCATTCAGGATCACCAGCAGATCATCTCACTTTATTCTGAGTGTTTGCTGTTAGAAACACATTATTCGGGTCAGGATATATGACTATAAAACTATATTGAACTATACTGAAAGACAACTATATTAAAATAAAATACAATTATTTCTCACAATATTACACCTATAACACAAAACAAACACAGTTGACACTCTAAATGTCCATCTTAATCTAAATATAATTTGACATTTTAATAACTAGGCCTATATTCATTGCAATAATGTAATTAGATCTTTAACATGTTACAGTTTTATATGTGCAGAAACTGACAATGATCAAAAAACCTAGTTATTAAAAATAAAGAGCACCACAAATTAATATAGTTTACTAAACTATATTCATATTTATCTATATTGTATTTATGTATAGTAGTTTTAAGTTTTCAGACTTACCCCAAACTTTTAAAGAGCGATTGCATAAGGAAATATACATTTTTTCATATGGAAAACTATATATAATTTTTTTATTTACTTCTCAACTATACATTTATGCTGTGTTTTAGTGGAAATTTTAAAGTTTTTTACCTATTTACTGCACAATTACATAACTAGGCCATAAATTTGCAAATGAAAAATTATTTTTTAAAGAAACAATCACTTAAATGATGATCTTAATTAAATCTAAATAGTTTTTGGATATTGCTCTATGTGTTAGGATAGAATACTGACATCTGCAGCAGGTTTGTGGAAAACTTTAGAAATGATAATTAAAGAAAGAAAGTGCAATGACCACATATATCCAATAGAGGTCCATAGTGACTCATTTGTTTTTTACTTCATTTTTCTTGATGCTTCAACTTCTCACAACTTTATGATATATATTTTGTGAATATATATTTAAACATTCTGAAATACATAAATCTATTTTTGTCAAAGTTTGAATTTGTTGTCGTTTTCTGATATATTTTTAATTATCTGCTTTTGCTAATTATTATACATACATTTGCAGAAACACTACAAGTCACCACTATGACATGACTGTAATCACATTCAATTTATTTCAGAAAATTATTCATCAACAATTATTTTATTTTTTTAGAACAAGAGATTTTAGAACAAGATGAATTTTAAAAAGTAAATAAACCAATATAATACACAAAAAAAACAACAGCACCAATAAACTAATAAAGGGTACACAACAACACAGCTTTTTATTATATAAATCACATGGCTAATAAGCAGACACTTTTATACTCTAACTGGATGTTTTCAAAATACTGCTGCAGCTCTTTAGCCTAGAAATCTAGACGCACCCTAGCGGCCGCGAAAATCATTTCGCTGCCAGTGTGGGTCTAGCAACTCTCAAAGACTTTTTAGTTGGAAAAAACAATTTTTCGGGTCAGGCCAATCACATCGTGTATAGAGTCGGCGGGCGGGCTTAACACAATGACGGCACAGTTCATGACGTTCCGCGTGATTCCATAGGTGATTTCCCTGCTGCTTGAAAACAATAAGATGCAGCGGTCTTTCGAATCGGCTTTGGCCGCGACTCTGGAGGACTTGGAGTTAAGAGAACGCCACTTAAGTCATTCTTAGAAAAGGAAGATGTGTTCGGAGTTTTGACGACCGGATACGGCAAAAGTTTAATATATCAACTAGCTCCGCTAGTGGGAAAACGCATGGGACTCACTCAGCCACAGCCGTTCGTTGCTCTGGTTGGTTAGCGCTGTCCTATTGCATGCAAAGGGATTTTGAAAGACAACCGTTTATCCCCCCCCTCGGATTGAGGTATGTCAATGGAGAGTTCCCAGACCTAACATCTTGATGTAGGTCTGGCATGCCAGGCTACAGCTCTTTCCTCTAACAGTAAACTTGCTCTCTCTCTCTCTCCTCTCTCATCCTCTCCTCACTCTCTCCCCTCCTCTCTCTCGTGACATTTTTTGTTGCATTTTTTACACACCTTTAGAACAACCAAATCAAGCCCAGTTTTTTGTGCATGTTTAGATCGATTATTTAGGAAGTCACAGAGTTTCATGCCCTGAGATGAAGGTACCACTTTTAAAAAATGAAGGAAAAGTCCAGTGGGGTCAGCGTGACCCCAAACAGTGATTAAGGCTTAACAATGTAATAAACAAATTTGATCTGGCAAAGATGTGAAAAGAGTATCCCTTGACTTGACTTGGAAAAAAAAAACGCGCTTGAGATCGCAGCAGTGATCACAGATCTCAAACTTTTTCTTTTGTCTCGACATTCAGTAACAGTTTCTCACTCCGAACACTGAGACAATCACACAAACGAACACCAAAATCTCTCAGGTCTGAATGAACTCCACATATTCTCCTCATGCTCGCTGCTGCTGCACTAAATGTGTATTTCAGGAGGAAGACGCCAGAAAAGACGCAGGTATCGCTGTGTCTGATGAAAACAATACAGAAATGAGTCTGTCGCTTAATCAAACTGTATAAAGTGTGTGTGATGGTTGTGTAAATATGAGAAATACCGTGAACTGCTCTCCACGCCTCAGAACGCTGAAACTCAATGAGGGAAAAGACGGCGCGAGCGAGCGGTGACGTCATCGACCGCCAACGAGACGCACCTATGGCAAGCCATATTAGCATTAACCCGGTTGATCCGCAACTTTTTTTCTTATTTCTGGAAGCTCTAAAAATGTTGGTATTGGCTTTGGGCAAGAAATTCAACTTTAAATGAAAAAATAGATTGTCTTGATTAAAATCCATTAATGTCGTGACTAGTGTGAAATGTCACATGACCAGATCAGTTTACTTCTTGCTTGCACATCTGGAAGAAGGACTACTACAAAAAGTACTATGTAAAACATCTTAATTAACAGATAGAACTATCATATTTTGTACATATATTCTTTAAAGGGTCTACTACTGATAAATATTGAGAATTATACTCCTGCATATTTTGTTCGTAAGACGTGTAAATTTGTTATGGGTCACAAATGTGACCGGTAGTATAACACAGTACTTAAATTGAAAACACAGGTTTTGGCTTTTATCCTTCACTGAACGTATGCCACAGCCCAGATTAGAGCCCGACCAATAAAGGATTTTGAAGGCTGATACAGATACAAATATTTGTTGGTTTTAAAATCTGATATTCCGATATATATATATATAATTGTATATACCTATCTGATTTTTAGAATAATCTTTTTTATCTTTTTGGGGAAAAGTTGTTTAAATGTATGGTCTGTGGTTAGATGGTCCATGTTATTGCACTTGTCCTCAGCAAGAGGTTACAATATTAACCTTCCCAAAAAACTTTAAAAAAGCTCTACAATTGTGAAAACGTATATCAAATAAAAAATAATGGTATAAATATAAAAAACAATGCATGAAGTGAACATCAAACAATATTTTCCATAAATATCTGCCTATTAAAGTTGTGTCCTCATTTCTGTCAACTCCGTCAGATTTTTTCATAAAGCTGTTTAAATCAGGAAATAGCATGGTCAGCTATATCTTTGAGGACCCCTTTTCATCTCCCTGTCTGTGGTGAATGCAGCACTACCAAACATGCTCTGGTACGGTTTACATTTTTTTTATATTTTAGACAAACAATGTCAATATTCCTATGGTCACAGCTGCACCATGTCATCTGTTGATCTTTCTGTTGAGATACTTTTTTTAAACCATAGTGGATAGAATTTAAGCATTTTAGTGAGGTTATTGGGACAGCTAGCAACTGAGGAAAAACTACCTAGCTGCAGTGTACAATACATCTTTTGGCGGGAAAATACATGCCCTTACGTCAACTCCGTCAGACGTCAACTCCGTCAGGTTCTATGTCTGACGGAGTTGACCTGTAAGCTGACGGAGTTGACAAATCCATCAATAACCTCTTAATGTGCGAATATAATATACACACATACATACATACATAGCATGCATTACATTATTTAACCATACGCATCTGACTTGTAGAGAATGGGGAGGCAGTGGTCTGCTTATTATTGTGTAACGTGTAACTTTGCCAGCACTTTAATATATATATTTATATATGTAGAGACAGAGATAGAGAAATGAGAAGCCAGTCTAGGGCTGGGCGATATGGCCAAAAAAAAAAAAAGTATCACGATAATAAAATTCTGATTCTCCTGACATTATGCTGCCTAACTCATAATCATACACTGTTCATTCGTTGGCCAAAGGAGGACTGGCCCCCCGACTGAGCCTGGGTTCTCCCAAGGTTTTTTTCTCCATTCTGTCACCTGATGGAGTTTTGGTTCCTTGCCACTGTCGCCTTCGCCTTTTGGCTTGCTTAGTTGGGGACATTTAATTTTCAATTGAACAATACTATTACAACATTGTTTTCCTATTATCTCTTTAAAGCTGCTTTGAAACAATTTGTATTGTAAAAAGCGCTATATAAATAAAGGTGACTTGACTTGACTTGATTCTATAGTCTTATTCAAATATATTTTTCTTTATTTCAATTTGTACTGTAGGAAAGCATGGCTGGACAGAAATTGTCAGTTGAGGAGCAAAGGAGAAGAAATAGAGAGTACCAACGAAAGAGAAGAGAAAAATTAAACTGTGACCAAGAGAGCAAGCATGCTATGCAAGAGAAGGAAAGACAAAGGTGGAAGAAGAGAGTTAAAGACAAAAAAGTAATACAAATAGAGCGTGTGCATGTCCGACACCTGCTGCTCAAGCATAAGCGCAAGTTAGACAAAAATGTAATCTAATTGAGCTAAGCTTATTGAACCTGATTCTAAGCTACAGATTATGTGTTGCAGAATTGTTGTCAAGGAATGTCAATTTAAGATCACACCCAGTATAAAGTAGGCAGTGCAAGGCAATCACACATCCAACACACACACACACACACACACACACACACCACACACACACACACACACACACCACACACACACAAACACACATACACACACACACACACACACACACACACACACACACACACACACACACACACACACACACACACACACACACACACACACACACACACACACACACACACACACACACACACACACATGTTTGTTTTTTGTGACTTATGAGGACATTCCATAGGCGTAATGGTTTTTATACTGGACAAACTATATATTCTATCCCCCTACACTGCCCCTGTCCCTAAACCTACCCCTTACATGAGACATGTTGGATTTTAACATTTAAAAAAAACATTGTTTTTTATGTTTTTTAAGCTGTTTGAAATATGAGGACGCATGCAATGTCCTCATATTTCACGTGTAAGTTGTAATACCAGTGTAATACCCATGTCATTATACACATGTGTGTCCTCATATATCACAAAAACAAGCACACACACACACACACACACACCACACACACACACACACACACACACACACACCACACACACACACACACACACACACACCACTTTACATTAAATGGCTACTTACAAAGGAGGAAAGGAAGAGGTGGATGAGAAAAAGGAGAGCAGGAAGTGGTATAGGGGAGGTAGATGAAAACAGAGGGGGAGGAGGGCCCCTGGTTTCCCTTATTGTTTTTTTTTTTTAAAGTTGGAAACGGTGTTATTTGTAATAGTTGGAAGCAGTCACTGGACTCTGGTCGGGGCGGGATCCACCTCTTGACTCTGGTCGGGCTGGAGCAGTCACTAGACTCTGGTCGGGGGCGGGATCCACCTCTTGACTCTGGTCGGGCTTGAGCCATCTCGGGACTCTGGTCGGGGTTGGATCCACCTCTGGACTCTGGTTGGGCTGCAGCCATTACTGGACTCTGGTCAGGGGCTGGAGCCATCACTGGACTCTGGTCAGGGGCTGGAACCATCACTGGACTCTGGTAAGGCGTTGGAGCCATTTCTGGACTCTGGTCGGGGACTGGAGCCATCACTGGACTCTGGTCAGGGGCTGGAGCCATCACCGGACTCTGGTCAGGAGCTGAAGCCATCACTGGACTCTGGTCAGGAGCTGGAGCCATCACTGGACTCTGGTCAGGGGCTGGAGCCATCACTGGACTCTGGTCAGGAGATGGAGCCATCACTGGACTCTGGTAAGGCGTTGGAGCCATTTCTGGACTCTGGTCGGGGACTGGAGCCATCACTGGACTCTGGTCAGGGGCTGGAGCCATCACTGGACTCTGGTCAGGGGCTGGAGCCATCACTGGACTCTGGTCAGGGCTGGAGCCATCACTGGACTCTGGTCAGGGGCTGGAGCCATCACTGGACTCTGGTCAGGAGCTGAAGCCATCACTGGACTCTGGTCAGGAGCTGAAGCCATCACTGGACTCTGGTCAGGGGCTGAAGCCATCACTGGACTCTGGTCGGGAGCTGGAGCCATCACTGGACTCTGGTCGGGGACTGGAGCCATCACTGGACTCTGGTCAGGGGCTGGAGCCATCACTGGACTCTGGTCAGGGGCTGGATCCATCACTGGACTCTGGTCAGGGGCTGGAGCCATCACTGGACTCTGGTCAGGAGATGGAGCCATCACTGGACTCTAGTCGGGAGATGGAGCCATCACTGGACTCTGGTCAGGAGATGGAGCTGGAGCCATCACTGGACTCTAGTCGGGAGCTGGAGCCATCACTGGACTCTGGTAAGGCGTTGGAGCCATTTCTGGACTCTGGTCAGGGGCTGGAGCCATCACTGGACTCTGTGCAATATGTTTATTATAGTTTGCTTTACAGTAAAATAAATACTCTAAAAACAAGGAGTAGTTTTAGTAGTAGTTTAAAGAGCATATCTGTTCAATAATCACAATGCACACATATTTTTTGTCAACACCGTCAGTTTTTCATCAACACCGTCAGATCTTCAACAGCATTGGATGTATGTTTTTGTTAATTTTTTTGGGATTTTTTTTTTCTTCCTTCAGTTTATGTTGTTTTTGTAATAAAGGACCATCTGATCTACATCTTCTTATGTTTTATTTATTTAAGGAATTTGTTTTTACAATATTGAAATTAAAATCAAAGTTTGAAAATGCAAATATTTAGAAATCTTGAGTTTTCAGAATAGTGTGAAATCACAACTTAAGTTTATATATTGTATTTTTTTTACATATCAGAGTAACTAAACACTTTTACATTATACTTCATAACTTTAGATTATTGTTGGATTGGAAGAATTACTGTAAAATGGTATACTTTTTAGTGTGTCTGACGGAGTTGACACAAATCCAGTTCTGAAGGGAAACATGTTTATTTGTTAAAAATGTGTTTTTATTTAGAACCTGTTCCTTTACATAGTTAAAGGTCCTCTAAGCGATGTCGGGTGACATCACTTCTTGTTGACGTTTAAAGTATTGTCAAACAAAACGGAGGCTAGCTAGACCCTCCCTCCTCCTCATCCGCACACTAACCCCCCAAACCCACCCCCAAATCATTCTTGTCGGTCATTGGCTGGAACAGTTTTGTTGTGTTTCGTAGAGCGGGTCGCTACAGTTTGTTTTTGTTGCCGTTTGTGGAGCCTGGGTGTCTGCAGAGATCTCGTCTTTTTACAGTGTGTTCAGGGGACAGACAGCTAGCGGATAGTGAGTAGATGTATGCTGTATGTGACACAAAATGTTTTGGCCTAAAAATGCGTGACATCGCTTAGAGCACCTTTAAATAGCTAAGACCTTTCTCTGCAGAAACAAACAACTATAATTGATATAGTGTTATTTTTTTAAAAAGTTTTTTAAAAAGTGTTTTGTCCCGACTCTCAAGAATCAGTGACATGTGAAATTTTGGCAATAACTCCCATACTGTACGTACAATAAACTAATAAGTTCAAGAAAAAATGACTGTAATTCCCCTAAAGTATTTTTTCCTGTTTCAAAGGCTGTAGTGCTTTCCTAGTGACTGACTTACTACAGGTGAAATTTCCACAATAACTCGCATACTGTACGTACTATTATCAAATGTTTATTAGAAAAATTACTGTAATTCCCCTAAAGTATTTTTTTTCCTGTTCCAAAGGCTGTAGTGCTTTCCTAGTGATCAGACTGACTTACTAAAGGTGAAATTTTGACAATAACACCCTTACTGTACAATTATTAAATATATTTATGTAATAAACATTATTACATGTGTTTATTACATATGTTTATGTAATAAACTTTAATTCACCTATAGTGTTTTTTTTATATTTATATTCCTAAGGCTGTAGTGCTTTCCTAGTGATCAGACTGACTTACTACAGGTGAAATTTTGGCAATAACTCCCTTACTGTACGTACAATAAACTAATTAGTTCAAGAAAAAATTACTGTAATTCTTCTAAAGTATTTTTTCCTGTTTCAAAGGCTGTAGTCTTTTCCTAGTGACCTGACTGACTTAATACACGTAAAAGTTTGACAATACTTAATAATACTGTAATACAAAATAATATAATACTGTAATTCACTAAAAGGGGTAGAAACATTAATAGGGGCTACATTATTAATAACAGCAGTGAATGAACCTGTTCACATTGGTGCAGCAAATCTGACAGATAATGTACAGCAAGATCATGAAGGCATTCAAGATACTGTACAGTGCAGAATTTTATGAACCAACCTGTAATTTTTGCTTCTTGTACAGCAGGAATAAAAGGTCTGATTGCACAAGTCCGAGTCCGGTATATTTTTTGTATGCAAGGTTATCCAAAATAATGGTTTGTTCAGAGGATGCTGTTGGCATCATCTTTTCTGACACTGACTCTCCTGTCAATCTGTATGTAGTAGTTGTCCTTCATGTTCAATATTTTCACAAATTAAGTCACATGTGCTGATATAGCCACCACCCAACAAACGTTGTCCTTACATGACGTTCACTTTTATGATCTTTCTCCCCCTCCAAATTCAACCAAAGTAACGTAGAAAGTCACTGTTGATGTAAACACTGTTGTATTTGTATTATCTTTCTATTTGTCCATGGAATACAACTGGGATTATACATAAGGTTGCTGCTGGAAGAGGTGTTAGTGTGGCCAGCAGGGGTGCTCACCCTGTGGTCTGTGTGGGTCCTAACGCCCCAGTGTAGTGATGGGGACACTATACTGTCAAAATAGCACCGTCCTTCAGATGAGACGTTAAACCGAGGCCCTGACTCTCTGTGGTCACAAAAATCCCAGGATGTCTTTCGAAAGAGTAGGGGTGTAACCCCGGCATCCTGGCCAAATTTGCCCCTTTGCCTCTGTCCATGACCTCCTAATCATCCCCATACACTGATTGGCTTCATCACTGTATCCTCTCCACCAGTAAGCTGGTGTGTGGTGGGCGTTCTGGCGCAATATGGCTGCCGTCGCATCATCCAGGTGATGCTGCACATTGGTGGTGGTTGAGGAGATTCCCCCCCCTTCTAAGCGCTTTGAGTGTCCAGAAAAACGCTATATTAATGTAATGCATTATTATTATTATTATTATTATTATAAAAGTTCTAATTAAAGGGATAGTTCGGCCAAAAATTATATTTAAACCATGCATTACTCACCCTCAAGCCGTTCGAGATGCATATGTCAATCTTGTTTCAGACGAACACATTTTCAGTTATTTTAGAAAATGTCTTAGACCCTTCAGTGGATATAATGTGAAGCTACGGGGTCTAACCGCACGGATTACCCTCAGAAGGCCTTCGTTTATCCCCCTGGAGCCGGATGGATTACTTTTGTGAAGGATGTACGCACATTTTGGGACTTGAAGGAGCTGGACCCCGTATATTTTTTTTCCTACTATGGAAGTCAATGAGACCAGAAACTGTCTGGTTACTGATATTCTTCTAAATATCAGAAAATCGGCTGAATGGATTCGAAAACGTAAAACTCAACTGTTTAACTCTGGGGGAGTTGTAAAATGAGCCTATTTCCAAAAAAAGTGGAGTATCCCTTTAAGACAAGAGTCAGAATTATAATAAATTAATGAAAGATTTACTGAAGATAGTTTGTAGTTTCATCATGCAAAAGTTAACTTCAAGACTCACAAGGAGTTCGTAGGCCGCTCTGTTACAGTTACAAAGATCAGTAATTATACCCTTCACCAAGGTCTAAGCTAAATCACCTGATATGACAAGATATGAAGTCTCAAGATCTCAGCACGTCGTTAAACAACTCCTCAAACAGCACTTTAAGGCCATTGCACACTGAGCCCGAAATTCACATCAGAAATTTCCGCACGTTAAAAAATAAATACGACCTCACGTTATGTCAATCACGCTTGCACACACTGGTACAATTGTCTCCTGGTAGAACAATGATTTTCTTTTTAAATTATAATTAGGTGTTCAAGCACGAAGTGCTGAAAACCTATTGTAATTGTACTGATTTTTAGGTGTTCAAGCACTTTAGTGCTGAAAACCTATTGTAATTGCCATTTGAAAAAAAAAAAAAAAAAAAAAACGTAAAACGCATCGTAAACGTAAAACGTAATCAAACGTAAAACGTAAAACGCGTCCAGATGGTAGGCCTCAAATATGGGGACAACCTATCAGAGTATGACCCCGTTTGGCCCATAGGTGGTGCTACAGCAACCAAAAGTACTAAATTGCTCATAACTCCTCGACAGTTAGGACTAGAAGCAAGTTTTTTCGATTTGGGCGTAAAAATATATTTTTTTGGCCAGTTTTGTCCAAAACCTACTTTTGCGAACTAGTCCCTGCCTCCGAAACTTTCGTCCGTCATAAAAAAAATCGGATTGGGTTCGATTTTCTGTGTTTTTCGCATCTATAGCAAGCAGTTTGAATGGTGTTTTAATGGTGTTTTGACAATTCAGAGCCACCGAATTACGAATCCGAAAAAAAAAAACACATACGACAATTTCGGACTTAGTGTGCAATAGCTAGTCTTATTCTTATTAGCACTTCACTTATTATTCTGTCAGACGTCTACAGAGGTTCTTAAGAGAATTAACAGAGGTTCCCTTATATTTTATATTTTATAGTATTTTCATATATATATATATATATATATATATATATATATATATATATATATATATATATATATATATATATATATATTTTTTTTTTTTTTTTTTTTTATAATTTTATTTTTAGATTTTGTATTACTGTTTCTTGTTGTATTTGTATTTGTATCTGTATATGTGCACTGGAAGCTTCAGTACCAAAGAAAATTCCTTGTGTGTGCAAGCACACTTGGCAATAAAGCTCTTTCTGATTCTGATTCTGATTCTGATTCTGAGGTTCAGAATTTGATGATTTATTGTTTCATTAAAGGCCACCATGATGGAGATCAGCGTTTGATTTAATTGGGTTCCTGACCCTTGACTCAGACACACAACATTTTCTCTGCCTGCTGTAATCTGTGTGTTTATAAAGCACATTTGTTATGGCATGAAAGTCAAGAGAAAATGTGTTCAGATGTTGATGGGTAAGTATTGATGATGACGGTCATCATGTAGTGACCTGATTCAATGATTTCTTTCAGTGTCTAATATCTGATTAAAAAGGGTGACATGTTATAGTTTTATTTAAAACTGTGATTTTACAGCAAAGTGCCAGCAGTGTTGTGGTATCAAATACAATTAAAGATTTTACAAGCAGTGTTCACAAAAAGTTTGCATCTATGGCTTTACTAAAACTAACATAGACATCAACAATCAGCATATTAATCTCAAAAATGGTGACCATTAAATAACGATTCATGCTGGGTACTAGCATAATACAAAACTTATCCATGGCTCCCAGCATGCATTGCGGCATGCTGTATATACGCTATATATATATATATATATTTTTTTTTTTTTCAGAACAAAATGTATGCAGGGTTAACCACATTGCACAAAACTATTAAAATGATTAAAACATTAAAAAAAGCAACTTGATTTCCACCGTTTGCTGCACAGTTCAGGTCACTTCTTGTTGTATAGCTTTTCAAAGTGAACACAGTGTCACACCAGAGATCTCTATGCTCTGCTCTTTGCTTCACATCACGGACTGTAAATGTCTCATATGGAGGAATCAGCACCTCTTTCAGTTCACACAACTTTGAATATTTTGTCAGATCAGCACCTGAACACAGTGTAGATTTCAAAACAAGATTTATTTCCAAACCCTTCTGCTACTCTACGTTTAAGAGAGGATGAAGCAAACTGGCCAAAACGAACTTCTTTGCCCTTAACATTCTTATCAAATTCAATGTTAGTACCACGGTAAGTTGTTTGGCATTTACTTTGTGTTTTCTTCAGAATCTGTATCGCTTCTGTTAACCAAAAGTGAAGTGAATACCATGAATATGTCCCATTTTTATATTTGTGTTTATCAGTAAGAACAGCATCATTGAATTTCTGATATAGAATATAATCTGTGTTAGTGTACGCATAAATGGCAATTGAATGATTCTTTGACAAATGATCTCCTGGTGGTATGTGATTCTTTTCAGCATCTGTCCAAGCTTTTGCAAAATCAGAGTAAGTCATTTCCTTCTTCAGAAATTGTGTCTGCACTCGGTGTGCCATCTTCTTTAAACACCAGAAAAATAGGTCATCAACTGAATTCTCTGCCATATCCAGTGGAAATATCTGTCCTTCAACAGCAGTTCTGTGATCCTGCAGTGACAGGAATCATAATGATCAGTCATCAGTATTCATATCTGTAATATTCATACTCAAACACAAGCTCACCTGTCCTAGAACAGATGAAATGAGGAGAAGAGCTTCAAAGATCAGCAGCATCTTGATCCAGTCGAATCCCTCAGATGATCCAGTAGATCCAGTGAAGCTATTGTGAAGCACAGGCAAGAAACAACCGGATTTAACACATACAAAATCCATGTGATGTTCACTGATATATAAAAAGCCAACCTATAATTAGAAGAGTTGTATGGCTGAATTGCTCTTGAGCTCCTGAGAAATAACAAAAAGAAAACCCAAAAAGAGACAACAATATTCTGAAGGTTGAAAACCTATTTTTTTAAAAAAAGAAATTTAAACTTTTTATAAGTTATACAAGAATCAACTCGAATTGAAAAGTCAGCTTTGAAATGACTTGCACTGACAAGTTGATACAAATTATGCACCAACTGAACTTAAGTTGAAGTTGAAATAGGTGTATTTTTGCAGCGTACACAGATATTCATCTTTCAGTTTTATTACTATCAATACAGTGTAAAAAATAAAATAAAAACAGTCAAATGATTGTCAGCTATTATAAAATATCCTAAAATAAAAGAGTCCAAAAGACTTTTACAGATATCTTCATAACACGTATAACATTAGTGTGTCTCTGGTCATCCTGGACTGAAACACAGGCTCTACACTTCAACACAATGGTGACACACAAAACAGACAATACAGAAACACTTTACATCCCAACAGAACATTAAACACGACCAGATCTCTCAAGATCTCTGCATCCTCACTTATTACAATCCAGACTTTAGTTCTTTCATACTGACGGTCTTTTTGAGAATTAACAGAGGTTTAGAAGTTGATGTTTTATTGAAAATAAAGTTTGATGTCACCATTTTGGTGATCAGTATTTGCTTTAGCTGGGCTCTTGACCCTTCAGATTCAACATTAGATTAACTCTGGTTTCTTTATTTGTTATTATAAGAATCAAGGAAGTGAAACTCAGATCAGATGGTGTTGGTCATTTTCAGTGATTATAGTCATCATGTAGTGTCCTGAGTTATTGTTACCACCTGTAACAAGTTTAATATCTGATTAATTTGTAAAATATTAGTTGTTTAGAACCAGGCTAAACTTATATGGCATTACTGCAATAATAAAAAGACTTTAAACAGCAAAAAAAAAAAAATACAAAATTTATATATATATTCATAACAAATGAAAAATTAAAGCAATAAGTCACATCCAGATAAAATAATGGATCTATATGGGGCCTCTGCTGGAAGTATATGGTAATTGCACATTTTAGCTAAAACTAAATTATCTGCAATTTAAGAAAACAGAAATAAATTCTGTATAAAAAATACTCACCAAAGAATGGTTTCGTTTTTTTTTTTTACTTAAACAAGTTTCAGAATAAAGACAATAATTCAAAAAGGAAAAAATAACAGAAATGCGTATTGGTCTTCAATCGAAATGACTCCCTGAGTAACTGGAAACAAAACCTTTTATATGGTTTAACTGGGGCCGTCTTAAGATTTTGGGGCTGGCCATATAATGAACCAATCACTTACAAGGTAAAATATCTGGCCTGAAACTTTCCACAGTTTCATATACATATCTCATATTTTGCCACCGACGCTATAAATGATGTTTTATAAACAAAGTTCGGGAGGAGCACGTTCAAATAATTGATCCAATTATCACATCTTTCGAACCAGCTGTCGACAATCAGTAATCAACATGTCTATCCAATCAGCTTGAGTTGGAGACCTGTGTATATATACACTCATTTGACTCACCAATGTTCCTCTACAGTTTTCCAGCATCCCTCCACCACCCCGTCTCCTCACACTCGCCTGGTTACTTCTTAACTTGCAATACGGGGGAGTATTCTGGGTTCGGGCCGAATACCGAGCCCGGAGCCCTCTCCTCGGACAGCACGCCAAATACGCATTCATTTTATCTGACTTATTTGTAAGTGTGAACTCGTGAAATGCTTAATGTACATTTAACCATTCTTTCACCTGCAGTTGTTAAAACCACAGCCTCTCTCTGGTGGTTAGGGCCACACGTCTTGTTAAACAATAGTAAAGGTCATATAAGCAGGCACCTGCGAGCTGTTGAGTCTATTCAGAGATTAAAGGAAACCACCTCAGTTGCAAAGCAAGCTTTTATCATGCTTCTAGAGATATTATGCTATTATGCAAAAATCAGGATGGCGCCGGTGTGTCTGGCATGCCATCACTCTCTGCGATTTTTAAGTTTGTTTATATTATGGCTTTTTAATTGCCTTTTAAATCATGGCCTTTTTTATTCAAGTGTTGTCTTAAGTCAAAGTGTGTTACCTGTGTTAGTTTATGACCGGCAAACTTTGTTGAATATTTGACTTCTGGCAGAAGGACAAACACACCAGTCATTGTTAAGAGCTTGCGGGATTTCTCCACCACTGTTGGCGTCTGTGCCGCCTTACCTCCGTTGGGGACAATGTTTGCCGCCGGGAAAGAACCGACGAAAGCGCAGAGGGAAGAGAGGTGGCTTCGCGGTTAAGCTCAAACTTGCCCTTGGAAGTAACCGGAGCAGATATGTTAATCGAGATCTGGTTGTTGACGGAATAGATCGTTCTCGCTTTGTGAGATGGCGCTCCCTGGAACTAGGGCTGCACGATTAATAGTATTTTAATCGCGATTACGATATATGCCTCTCTCGATTAATTTAAAATAATCGTCGCGATATTTGCTTACTCATTTTTCCTGAAAACTCCTTTTTTTTTTTTTACATTTGCGTCAACACTAGCGTTGCTGTTTGTAGTTGCCAGACGTAACTAGCTTTAATCCCCCAAAAAGAGTTTTTCTTTTACATGTTCTGCCCGGTGTTTTTACTTCACTTTAAATATTTTTTTTTAAAAGTGATATTGATATTGAACTTGATATTGTATTGTTCTGTCGTCGTTTGGTTGCTAGGATAACTTCTGGCCACCCTTTTCCGTGACGGGACCCCGGAATATTCAGTGGTCGCCACAGACCGTTTCACTTGACGAGATTGCCTATTGCTGATTTTGACACTTTAAGTAGGCTATTCAAGCTGTCTGTGTTTGCGATGCAATGTAGCCTAATTAAACTGTGAACCTCGTATCTCCCCTGATCAGTTTGTAGGCTAGAGCCTTATGCTTATTGTGAAATTCTGTGATGGCACCACGGATTCTTCTGTGGTGGACACACGGATAACCGGATCACTAGAGGCAGGCTTGATCAATCAAACTCCCCACCACTCCATCCATCAGCCACCCCTTAGTTTAAATAATATTTGGACTAATTTACTATTTTTTTATAATAATGTTTTTTTTACTGTTTACCGAATTGACAGATAGGCAGATACAAACAACAAAAACAAAACACGATAAGATTAATGATAAATTAATGTTAAATAGGGAAAGTCTGTTGCCATGACGGTGACACGTCACACTTCCTGGCGCGCATCCTAGAATTTTGCGGTTTTTACAGTCATTGCGCGAGGATCACCTCTACATCGGTATGTATCTCAAACCTGCGTTACTTATTTATTTGCATCACCTTTATTGTTTATTCCCGCACTCCACCAAAGCATATTGCAATCTAACTATCTGTTTGTATCAGTGTCGCGTTCATCCTGGGGATTAGTTTGTGTTTGTTGTGATGCAAAAGAGCTCAACAGTGTGGTTCCGGATGTAAAAATCCCATTGAGTTTCTCCATAAGGATTAAGATTAAAATTACATCATAGAGACAAATATTCTCTTTGTTCTCTTTTGATTCAAATGTAATTAGTAAATAACCATAGTCCAATGTTTGTGAGTTAATGTAGGCATTATATTTTTTTCTCAGAGATATATCTAATGATGCTTTCTTGTCTGTTCTACAGATTATTTGCTGTTCTAAATAAACTCTTTTATACATAGAAAACAAAGGAGTAACGCTTTATTTTACGACCCGCAAACAACTGCGTAAGTAAACCGAAATTACGGTGTGCGTTTCTGTAATTATAGCGTACTTCCGTGTAGTAGGGGTTGAACCGACTAGTCGATTAGTCGACTAGTCGACCTTAATGCAGTGCCGCGACGCTTTAAGCTTGACGTCGACTAGTCGCGTTGATCATGTGACACTATGATTGCGCTAATTTTGATACTAACATGTTGCAGACGACAACAGATGAAGAGCCCAGAGGGTTATTGCAGCAAGAAAGCAGCATTGGTACATTAAGTGTGTGTGTAAATACTTTAATTGTGAAAACGAAAGTAAAAGCATGACGCATGCTCACTGTTTTACCAGGAAATTAGAGTTCAGTCTCTTTATTAAAATCATTAAAACATTATGTTTTTCATTTATTTATAACATATTGATGTAGCCTACCTCTAATTTACCCGCAATTAATTGGAATATTATTACTTGGATCTGCGCATCACTAATGCGATCATAATCATGATGTAAACAGCCGTCTGTAAATGCCATCCGTAATGCATTCGAGACGGATTTAAATCTGATCGCTCAAACTTCAGGTGGAGGTCTGGGCCGCTTAACAGACGAAACTGGACAAGTGTAAATGCATCTGGTTGTTGAAACCACATATGTAAATTGGACTTCTCCTAACAATGCTAAAAATAAACGTGTGAGAGCGTATTATAGAGCTGCAACGTGCATCGCCGCAGATGAGCAGATCGTCTATTCATCAAGCCAACGTGCAAACTATCGCAAATCAAAGTGAAAGTAAGTCACAGACGCTTAACACACAATCATCTTCGTTAAAAGTAAAGAAACAAAATGATCTTACCAGTGCTATCTCTCTTATTGCGGTCTTTGATTTTGAAATTAGCTGATGATCAATAAAATGCAGCGCATTAGTGTTGGTGACGTGAAATCCGTTAAATCTGCATAGCGCGTTGTTTGAAGATCGGATTTATATCCGTTTTGCGAAAACACATTTATGTGTAAATGGAATCGTTTTGATAAATCAGATCAGTAAAAACGCATGAAGTGACCAGGTGTAAACGGCCCCATTATGAGCTGTCAGCATCTGTATCATTTTCTGTTAATTAATTGCAAATTGTGGCATGTTGCAAAGCAGTCCCATCTCTTGTGTTTTTATGAATGACGTCTTCGACTAGTCGACGTCGACTCGACTTTGATGTCATAACAGTCGACTTCAAAAAATCTGAAGTCGTTCAACCCCTACCGTGTAGGTATAGGGGAACAATATGTTAAGTTTGGGGTAATAAAGGGGTAACAAGCAGATAGTATACAACCTGCAAATAACTTCGTAAGTAAACTGAAATTACGGTGTACGTTTCTGTAAATATAGTGTACCTCCGTGTAGGTATAAGGTAATAAAGGGGTAACAAGCTATGCAAGCAAATTATTTATAATGTAATTATTTTAACAGGTACCTATTATGTTAATATATTCCAGGCAACAATTGTACGTCTGTTGTATATAAAAGTTATCATCACATTTCTGGCAAAATATGTGCTTGTGCAATTTTACATTTAATTTTGGCATCTGTGGGTTGATTTAACAGGAATTTATTGGCTTTTCTTACTAGATTAATTAATGTTAAATCAACCCACAGATGCCAAAATTAAATGTAAAATTGCACAAGATCAAATTTTGCCAGAAATGTGATGATAACTTTTATATACAACAGATGTACAATTTTTGCCTGGAATATATTAACATAATAGGTACCTGTTAGTTTTAAAATAATTACATTATAAATAATTTGCTTGTATATCTGCTTGTTACCCCTTTATTACCCAAAACTTAACATATTGTTCCCTTAAACCTACACGGAGGTACACTATAATTACATAAACTTACACCGTAATTTCGATTTACTTACGAAGTTATTTACAGGTTGTATATCTGCTTGTTACCCCTTTATTACCCAAAACTTAACATATTGTTCCCTTATGCCTACACGGAAGTACGCTATAATTACAGAAACGTACACCGTAATTTCGGTGTACTTACGCAGTTGTTTGCGGGTCGTAAAATAAAGTGTTACCAACAAAGGCACTTTTAAGAGCCACTCTTTTAATCTCTCTGTCTCTCTCACTCTCTCTCTCTCTCTTCTCTCTCTCTCTCTCTCTCTCTCTCTCTCTCTCTCTCTCTCTCTCTCTCTCTCTCTCTCTCTCTCTCACACACACACTCACACACACACACACACACACACACACACACACACACACACACACACACACACACACACACACACACACACACACACACACACACACACACACTCTCTCTCTCTCTCTCCTCTCTCTCTCTCTCTCTCTCTCTCTCTCTCTCTCCTCTCTCTCTCATCTTCATATCTGTATTGTGTGTCTATTATTGTCTGTATTTTTGTATTGTATCACCATGTCGGAAAACCACTCAAGAGTCTTTGAAGATCCCAGTGAGGTCAGGGGTCATATATGGCTGCTGAAATAAGCAAGAGTCTTCTCCGTGAGGCCAGGGTGAGAAATTTTGATAAACTTACACCCATGTCTATGAAAATCACTCGGTATTACATATAGTTTGTTTGTTGTAGTTGCTGTTGAGGTATGATGTTCTAGACATTTAATGTACATTGATTTGTGTTTTTTTATTGTTAGTTACTTTGGAAAAAAGCGTCCATCAAACATAACCATGTTAGTCTGAAATTCAGAAAACATTAGTATTTTATTTTCATATAGGCTGCAATGGCAATGGAAAGCCATGTCCCTCAAAAAAGAAAGATGACTAAGAGAAAGAAAGCAGTCGCAAGCGTAGCGGCCACAAGTCACAGGCGTAAGAAACGTCAAAAAGCAGAACGCCGTGCAATAGGTTTGGTAAGACCCTGATAGAATCGATAACCAAATATATTGGCCTTTACAGCTTCAGAAGTTATAACTACCACTATGATGGGGAAACTGATGGGACAGGACAGTGAGGACACTGTAGGAAAGATGAATAATAACCTGGAGGTAAAGGATATACACTATTGTCCATAAGGCAGATTCTGTCCATTATGGATGGCATTAGCAAACATCCCTATTTAACTAATGAATGGAGGACAGAATCCATATTAATCACGTCTAGAGTGCATTCACCTCTAGCAATTACTGTGGTGTATTATAGTTAGGACTTAATAGGAAGATTCGTTGTATACAACAGCCTGCTTTGTCTTAGTAGATTACTGCACTGTAAACACCAACAAGTTAAGCTAACTCATTTCATTTGAGGAAACCGATTACCTCAATTAATTTAAGTTTATGAAAAACAATAGTTATGAGTACTCTGCTATGAGTAAACTTATTTTAATCGAGTGCACTAAAACAATAATATTTCTTAATACACAATTAAACTTTACACTGCATTTAATACTGTATATAGCTGAAACTTCACTTTACTGAGTAAAAACAGTGAAATGATAAACTTTAAATGAACTCAGAGCACTTGCAGTTACTGCTCAAAGTCAAATCCAATGAGTTTTCACACACAATGTCAAATTCAATGAGTTAAGATAACTCATTACATTTGAGGAAACAGATTACCTCAATTAATTTAAGTTTATTAAAAACAATAGTTATGAGTACTCTGAACTTAATTCAGTTGAGTTCACTAAAAGTAGACATTGCAGTCAAGAAATTTAGTGATTAATTAAGTGATGATTGAGCATTGGTGATTGACACCTGCTGTTAACATGCAGAATCAAGATAAAATCAAGATGAAATCAAGATAAAATATGTTTAAATCTGTGAAGATCTCAGCAGAGGTTACCAGCTTCACTTATGACTAACCAGTTTGAGTTTTATCATGCGTCTACAGAAGTTGTTATTGTGATTGAACAGAGGTTTAGATTCTGGTGATTTATTGTTTAATTTAAAGACACCATGATAGTGGTCAGTGTTTGCTTTAGTTGGGCTCTTGACCCTTGACTTTATAACACCAATTTTTCTCTGGCTGCTGTAACAGTGTTTATTACACACATTTGTTATGGCACAAAAGCCAAAAGAAAATATGAGCATGTGGTTGTGTTTTGATGATGATTTATGGAATGATGCATCATCATTTGGTGTCTTGATTTTCTGATCTTATCAATAGAATAATCTCTGATTAAACCGGTGATATATAACTTGTATTATTCATTATAAAAGAACTGTGATTCTGCTGTACCCATTGTTGATAAAAACAAATGTTAAAAACCTCTATGGTATCATGCTGACTTACACAGACATCAAGAATCAGCATATGAATCTCAACAATGGTGACCATTAAAAATGAATAATGGTGCAATGCATGCTGGGAACCATGGGTAAGTTTTGTATTATGGTAGTACCCAGCATGCATTGCAGTATGAATCGTTTTTTAATGGTCACCATTGTTGAGATTCATATGCTGATTCTTGATGTCTGTGTAAGTCAGCACAATACCATAGAGGTTTTTAAAATCTGATTAGTTTTGGTAATGAATTACATTTCCTGAAAATTCTTCACAATATCTGATAGTCATAACATAATTTATTATGTTGTAGAATCTTAGTTTTGAATACATCTAATAATATAATCAGATATTAGACTCTCAATGCTATCAGTCAATGAAAACGTAAAGTGATGACTGTCATCATCAAATCCTGACCATCATCACCCGACCATACTTTTCCTTGAATTTTGTGCCATAACAAATGTTCCATAAACACTCAGTTACAACAGATAAAGAAAAACTTGCACTCCTGAACACCAAGGGTCAAGAGCCCAACTAAAGCAAATGCTTATCTCCATCATGGTGACCTTAAACTTTGTATTTCTTGTGTTTCTCTTTCCTTCAGTGATTCTGCTTGTTAACAGCAGGTGTTCATCACTAATGATCAATCATCACTTAATTGATGATTAATTAACTTAACTATACAATTATTATTCAATTATCATTCTAGGATCTAGAAATGTTCTATAACTCATTCAGTTTGAGTTCTGCTTCAGTCATTCAAGCCACTTCAAGTTTTGGTATTATTTGAGTGCAGTGAACTCAATTTAATTGAGTACATAGTACTGTTAGGTTTTACAGTGTGTATGACATTTCAGCACATGACCTGGATCATTTTGCTTTGTTGTTTAAAGTCATTACAATTCAGCAGCACTAGTCAGCTTTATTTGGATATCTGACGATTGTTGCCATATTAAATTGATTTATCATTATATTATTTACTGACTGTACCTGAGCCGAGTCCCAGTTCATACATAACTTAAACCATGTTTGAGAGACAATGTGTCACTGTCTGTCCATTGCCCACAGCTTGGTTGCAGTGTCCTTTTTTTGGCAAAAAAAAACGGGTTCCCATTTTAGAGAATAAAGTAAACGTTTGTTACTTAACAGCCCAGACTCTTCTGCAATGTAACCATTGTTCCCACAATGAAGACTGGTGCGCGACTTGAAAGGGACTTTATATAGTGTGTACCAGTCTTTGACAGAAAGAGGAAGGAATGAAATGAAAAGGAGTTCCAGTACTGACTAAAGACACAGTAGAAAATGTCCACATACAAGATATTAGAAAAAAACTGGCATGTGTAATACAAATGGGTACCCAGACCTATATATCAACAAGCCCAAATGCTGTTAGTATGATGCCTACTAAAGGAAAAGCTTAGTATATTCATTCAAGTCTTCATGTACATCCTAGTATTAAAATTACAACACAACAATCTCTGCTAGGTATCAATTACATGAGTGTGAGTGTGAATAATGTCTGTTAGACATGACATGGAAAATCTTAATAAATATAAATCTTTATTTTTTATGACTTCATAATGACTTCATATTCGATGCTGTAACGTCTACACTACACTATTACACAATATTATAGTGCAGTAATTAAGATGTAAGACAAGGTTTTCAATAGGAGTGATGTTAAGATTAACCATAGCCTTAAAAAAAGAAAATAGCATCTATTGTTTTTAATAAACAAAGGAAAATATCTAGACAACACCGTAGTATAGAGCATAGTCAAGTCAAGTCATCCTCATTTATATAACGCTTTTAACAATGTAGATTGTTTCAAAGCAGCTTTACAGAGACAAACATATAATTTAAGGTAACAAAGAATGGTTTTGTTTTATGGCGGCTCTTGAATAATGTTGTTTCCAGCTAATGTTAGTTTTGATTGATTCACTTTCCTCGAAATTATCATTTGTTATTAAATTAGGTGCCGCTAAGACGACGCCGTTCTCTCTAAACAGACTTTAAACTGAACCTGTGATAAACGCTGATGGCGTTCACATGCGCATTAAGAATTTATTATATAGTTATGTGCGTTTGAATATATGTGCGCAGGTTTGTAATTCGCTACAAACCATGCCTAAACAAACTACTTGTCTTGCCTATTAAATTTGGATGCAGAATTTTATTTTATTTTATCATTTCGGGTAGGTACGCTAAACCGTAATTTCATAGCGCTTTATCTGTAGAGTGGATTAGGGATCCTCCATAGGGAGAGGCTAGTTGGCACTTCAGCACTGCGTTGTCATCGGGTCCAGGCAAAGGTCCTTCGTCAGATCTGGAAACGGCCTGGATCCGGCAGGCTGCAGGAAAACCTCGGGATAAACAAAGACACTAAATTAGCGTAGATGCCGTTCTTCTTATGATGTAACGAGTACATCAGGATTTAAGGGAAGTGTTCCTGGTTCCGGCTGGCCTAATCTATGCAGCCTAACATTTAATTATTGAAGTCTATAATGTATTATGTGAATGCTAGGTCAAAGAGATGTGTTTTTAGTCTAGCTTCAAACTGACAGACTGTATCTGCTTCCCGGACAATGGTAGGAAGATTGTTCCACAGTTTTGGTGCTAAATAGGAAAAGGATCTACCGCCAGCAGTCGATTTTGATATTCTAGGTATTATCAACTGGCCAGAATTTTGAGATCGCAATAGACGTGAAGGACTATAATGCGTTAAGAGCTCGCTCGAGTACTGCGGAGCTAAACCATTTAGTGCTTTGTGTCACGGAACTGCTCTGAGACAGGCAAGTTAAGATCCAAACGCAGCTTTATTTGTGGGCAATCCAAAGGCGTAATCCAAAGTACAGGCAATGGGTCAAAACACTGGTAGGCAGTCCAAACAAAGAAACAAACAAAGAATCAAACAAACAAACAAAACAGGAAGGGACCAGAGGCAAAAGAGTAATCCAGGAAACAGGGCAAGAAATCCAAAAACCAAAATACATGAAACCAGGTAAACGCTCAGAGATGCAGTGGGACACAAACAAAACTTCGCAATGAGTGAGTGAATGAACATGGAATAAATAGACATGGACTAACAGGGTGATGAGAAACAGGTGAATGCAATCAGAGACAAACAAGGTGATGAGAAACAGGTGATAATGAGTCCAGGCAGTGCGTGATGGGAATTGTAGTTTGAGGAAGTGATCATAGTCTATTCTGGAGTGCCCTCTGGTGGCTCTCAAGGGCACTCCAGCTGGTAACCGTTACATAGCCCCCCTCCAATGAGCGGCTTCCAGACGCTCCAAAACTGTCCAGGTGGGTGGTGGCATGGAGGCGGATCCGGGGGCGGGATGGAGGGCCAGGCCCGTGGAGCGGAAGAGGACCTGGAGACTGCGGTGGAGCAGGCTGTGCAGGCGACCAGGGCGGAGCAGGCAGTGCAGGCGGCCAGGGCGGAGCAGGCAGTGCAGGCGGCCAGGGCGGAGCAGGCAGTGCAGGCGGCCAGGGCGGAGCAGGCGGCCAGGGCGGAGCAGGCGGCCAGGGCGGAGCAGGCAGTGCAGGCGGCCAGGGCGGAGCAGGCTGTGCAGGCGGCCAGGGCGGAGCAGGCTGTGCAGGCGGCCAAGGCGGAGCAGGCTGTGCAGGCGGCCAGGGCGGAGCAGGCTGTGCAGGCGGCCAGGGCAAAGCAGGCTGTGCAGGCGGCCAGGGCGGAGCAGGCTGTGCAGGCGACCTGGGCGGGACCAACGGTTTAGGAACGTGAATGGGCTCAGGGGATGCGGTGGCCATCTTGTCCGAAGACACAGGCGTGGAGTCGGCCATCTTGTCCGAAGACACAGGCGTGGAGTCGGCCATCTTGTCCGAAGACACAGGCGTGGAGTCGGCCATCTTTTCCGAAGACACAGGCGTGGAGTCGGCCATCTTGTCCGAAGACACAGGCGTGGAGTCGGCCATATTGTCCGAAGACACAGGCGTGGAGTCGGCCATCTTGTCCGAAGACACAGGCGTGGAGTCGGCCATCTTGTCCGAAGGCTCAGACTCAGGATCAGATTCAGGCTCGGCAGGACGAGACTCTGGACGGGCGGACGTGACGTGAGGCTCAGTCTCTGGATCGGCAGAAGTGACGTGAGGCTCAGTCTCTGGATCGGCAGAAGTGACGTGAGGCTCAGTCTCTGGATCGGCAGAAGTGACGTGAGGCTCAGTCTCTGGATCGGCAGAAGTGACGTGAGGCTCAGTCTCTGGATCGGCAGAAGTGACGTGAGGCTCAGTCTCTGGATCGGCGGCCCTGACGTGAAGTGCAGGCTCGGCATGAAGCTCAGGCATGTCGTGGTGAAGCTCAGGCATGTCGTGGTGAAGCTCAGGCATGTCGTGGTGAAGCTCAGGCATGTCGTGGTGAAGCTCAGGCATGTCGTGGTGAAGCTCAGGCATGTCGTGGTGAAGCTCAGGCATGTCGTGGTGAAGCTCAGGCATGTCGTGGTGAAGCTCTGGCTGGACGTGGCTGACGTGAAGGACAGAGCTTAACCGAATGGCAATGTCAATATATTGAGCTAGAGTGTAATGAGGGGTATTGTCAGGCATGAGGTAGTTGAGAAGCTCATTCAGTCCATTGCGAAAAATGTCTTTTAAGACAGCATCTTTAAAGTTCACCCCATGGCTAAGCTCACCAAACTCAGCAACAAAATCCTCAATTGGTCGGTTACCTTGGCTGAGGTGGAAGAGACAAACTGCTGGATCCATGTTGGGGCGAAGTTTTCTGTCACGGAACTGCTCGTGGCAGACAGGCAAGTTAAGATCCAAACGCAGCTTTATTTGTGGGCAATCCAAAGGCGTAATCCAAAGTACAGGCAATGGGTCAAAACACTGGTAGGCAGTCCAAACAAAGAAACAAACAAAGAATCAAACAAACAAACAAAACAGGAAGGGACCAGAGGCAAAAGAGTAATCCAGGAAACAGGGCAAGAAATCCAAAAACCAAAATACATGAAACCAGGTAAACGCTCAGAGATGCAGTGGGACACAAACAAAACTTCGCAATGAGTGAGTGAATGAACATGGAATAAATAGACATGGACTAACAGGGTGATGAGAAACAGGTGAATGCAATCAGAGACAAACAAGGTGATGAGAAACAGGTGATAATGAGTCCAGGCAGTGCGTGATGGGAATTGTAGTTTGAGGAAGTGATCATAGTCTATTCTGGAGTGCCCTCTGGTGGCTCTCAAGGGCACTCCAGCTGGTAACCGTTACACTTTGTAAGTAATCAGCAATATTTTAAAATGTATACGATGTTTAATAGGCAGCCAATGCAGTGTTGACAGAACCGGGCTAATATGGTCATACTTCCTGGTTCTGGTAAGAACTCTAGCGGCTGCATTTTGAACTAGCTGTAGTTTGTTTATTAAGCGTGCAGGGCAACCACCCAGTAGAGCATTACAATAATCGGTTTAGAATACTGTATCTTACTTACTGCATGACTAATAAGGAATTATTGAAGAACAAGTAGGTAATTCTTCATTAACTACTTCTTCACTACTGTTAACTACTAAGGAAGATGTGTTAACTAATCAGTATGTATCAGTAGAATTTTATGATTGTGTTAAGTTACAGTTAGTTAATCAATAACTAATGTATTCTGTCATACCTCCTGAAGATCTACCATTAATTATCTATTAATTAAGGATCAAGAAAAATAACTATGAAGTAACTACTAATGAACAGTCATACACAGTAGTCAATAATCCAGTTTTTTTGTAGCATTGTAGTGGTGGAAGAAGTACACAACTCAAGTGCTTGAGTAAAAGTACAGATATACCCAGCCGCGGCGCTACCATTGGGCCTTTTAGGTCCGGGCCCGCCCATTTTGACCCAGGCGGGTAACTCCTATTACCGTCCGCAGAGACCTCTATTTGCAGGCGTACGGATTTTCATTCTAGCAGTTCATCCAATAAGCAGCCAGAGGAAAGCTTTGAATGAAACCCAGTGTGCCTGAATCTTTCTCTATTGCTGTTCAATTACATGATAGAAAATCTAAGGCCTTCAAAAGCCGTACAGCAAACCCATCTAATCTGGTGCCTATTACACGCCAAACTAAGATCGCTGTGGGGACAAAAAGTAAGACTGTTAAGTTGGCACTTTTAAACATCCGCTCACTTAAAAATAAATCACTTCTAGTCAGCGACTTAATAACCACATACAACCTGGAATTTATGTTGCTAAATAAAACTTGGCTAGAAGACAACTGCAGTGCAACAGTCCTCAATGAAACATCCCCTCCTAACTTTACTTTTATGAGTGTTTGCAGAGCGGGTAAGAGAGGCGGGGGCTTAGCTGCTCTTTTTAAAGATGTCTATCAATGTAAGCAAATATCATTTGGGAATTACCCGTCTTTCGAATATCTGGGTATTGTGTTAAAAGGTGCTCCACGTATTTTACTTATCATTATTTACAGGCCTCCAAAATACTCTTCAGCCTTTGCTGAGGACTTTACAGAACTGTTATCAACAATTTCCTCTGAGTTTGACTGTTTTGCCATTGCTGGAGATTTTAACGTTCACATAGATAATGCAGAAACCAATATGGCAAAAGAAATCAAAACTGTTTTAAAAACTTTTGATCTGACTCAGCATGTACATGGACCCACACATAATCGTGGACACACTCTAGATCTACTTATCAGTAAGGGTCTAAACATCTCATCGATTGTTATTAAGGATGTAGCACTGTCTGATCATTTCTGTATTTTCTTTGATATTTTGATCTCTCCTGCCATTGAAGCTAGATCTGTGTCTGTCAAGAAGAGATGCTTAAATGAGAACATTAGTGTGGTATTTATGAAGGCTATATCTTTTAAACCAAGCATATCTGCTGACTCTGTTGATTTTCTCCTTGAATCTTTTAACTCAAAAATTAAAGTGTAATTGATGATATTGCTCCTGTGAAAGTCAGGAAGAATAGTGGTAGACAAAAAGCACCTTGGAGAAACTCAACAGCAGTGCAAAACATGAAAAGACAATGCAGAAGAGCAGAGCGCATGTGGCGGAAGACAAAACTTGTAGTCCATTATAACATCTACAAAGACAGCATCCATGCTTTTAATACGGAACTAGGCAAAGCAAGACAGATTTTCTTCTCGAATATTATAAACAGCAACGTAAACAACACATGCACTCTTTTTGCTACTGTAGTGAGACTGACAAACCCCCCAAGCCAGATTCCCAGTGAAATGCTCTCAGACAGCAAGTGCAGTGAGTTTGCTTCTTTCTTCTCTGAGAAAATCAATAATATCAGAAAGGTGATCAGCTCATCCGTGAGTTGCGCTGGGGTCAGACAGATCAGACCACTACCTGAGAAAGTAGTTACTATGCCTGTTTTCGAAGAAATTGATGGCAAAATTTTGGAAGAAACCGTACAGCACCTTAAAACATCAACCTGCGCCCTTGACACACTTCCCACATCTTTTTTTCAAAAGTGTGTTAAACAGCTTAGAAGCAGATCTCCTAGAAGTGGTAAATGCCTCACTTCTCTCTGGGAGTTTTTCAAACTCCCTGAAAACTGCAGCTGTCAAGCCCCTCCTGAAAAAGAGCAATCTGGATAAGACAATCTTAAGCAATTATAGACCGATCTCAAATCTTCCTTTCATAGGCAAGCTCATTGAAAAAGTTGTCTTCAATCAGCTGAACAAATTCTTAAGCTTGAATGGATACTTTGCCAATTTTCAATCTGGTTTTCGATCGCATGCAGCACAGAGACAGCGCTCATAAAGAAAATAAACGATATTCGCTTAAATACTGATACAGGCAAATTATCAGTGCTGGTACTACTCGACCTCAGTGCTGCATTTGACACTGTCGATCACAACATACTTCTTGACAGGCTGGAAAGATGGGTGGGGCTTTCTGGGATAGCCCTAAAATGGTTCAGGTCTTACTTAGAAGGGAGAGGTTATTATGTGAGTATAGGAGACCATAAGTCTGAGTGGACATCCATGACATTCGGAGTCCCTCAAGGCTCAATTCTTGCGCCACTCCTATTCAACCTGTATATGCTCCCAATGAGCCAAATAAGGAGAAAGAACCGAATCTCTTACCACAGCTATGCAGACGACACACAGCTCTACTTAGCCCTATCGCCTAATGATTACAGCCCCATTGACTCCCTGTGCCAATGCATTGATGAAGTAAACGGTTGGATGTGCCAAAACTTTCTTCAGTTAAACAAAGACAAAACTGAAGTCATTGCGTTTGGAAACAAAGATGAAGTTCTCAAGGTAAATGCATACATTGACGCTAGGAGTCTAACAACTAAAAATCAAGTCAGGAATCTTGGTGTGTCTCTAGAGTCAGACCTTAGTTTCAGTAGTCATGTCAAAGCAATTACTAAATCAGCATACTATCATCTGAAAAATATTGCAAGAATTAGATGCTTTGTTTCCAGTCAAGACTTAGGAGAAACTTGTGCATGCTTTCATCACCAGCAGGGTGGATTACTGTAATGGACTCCTCACTGGCCTTCCTAAAAAGACCATAAGACAGTTGCAGCTCATACAGAACGCTGCTGCCAGGATTCTGAGCAGAACCAGAAAATATGAACATATCACACCAGTCCTCAGGTCTTTACACTGGCTCCCAGTTACATTTAGGATTGATTTTAAAGTATTATTACTGGTATATAAATCATTCAATGGGCTAGGACCTCAATATATTGCAGATATGCTCACTGAATAATATAAACCCAACAGATCACTCAGATCATTAGGATCACATCTGTTAGAAATACCAAGGGTTCACTCTAAGCAAGGAGAGTCTGCTTTTAGCTACTATGCCAGCCGCAGCTGGAACCAGCTTCTAGAAGAGATCAGATGTGCTCCTACAGTAGTCACATTCAAATCCAGACTCAAAACACTTCTGTTTAGCTATGCATTTACTGAATGAGCACTGTGCCCAGGCCCGGATTGGCCATCTGGCAGTTCTGGCACATGCCAGAAGGGCCGGTGTGATTTTCTACTGTTTTGGGCCAAGCTGACCACGTTGCTGCCTTTATCGCAAAAAAGTTTTTACGCTCGCATGAGGAGGTTTTTCAGGCAATTCGAAAAAGGAATATTTCGCAAAACTGCAATGGAAACAGTTTTTGCGCATTTACAGTCACCTGACTTAGAAGACGCGGTGTGTTTGGGATCCGTGATATACGCAAATAATAATAGGCTAATAAATATCATAATTATTATAACAGTTATTAGGCTACATATTTAGAAGACACTTTTGTCCAAAAAAGGAACAAAGCAGTTCGTCAAATGTCATTAATAATGGTTTGACAATAATAATACAGGGCTAAGATTATCACAAATAAACACAAGATTTTGACGCATTCATTTTTCGTTTTGCAATACGGGTTAAATAAGGAAAAACGAATGGACACAAATGTACTCTGACCTTTTGGACAGAGTTCTTTATTAAATTCATAAAAGAAACAATAATTAGGCTACAGGAATACTGGATTCTAAACCTCAAAGAAATGCCACAATCAAGACCTCGGAGCAGAAATGAGAGAGAAACACCAGAAACTTCTTATGCCGTTAGCAGTATTTGGGTCTTTCCCTGCCATTAATGCTTGGATAACAACACACCACGTCTCCTTCCATTAATAATAATAATAATAATGTCTAGTGTAGACTAACCTTCCCGTTGCCATGATGTTTAAATGACTTATCGTGAGAGAAAAAAAAGGACATTGTATCGCATAACATCAGTTAATGGAGACGCCGTCATTTCGCAATAGTTTTTTATTGACATTTAGAAAAAAACGCAAATGTTTTGCGCAAATCTGTAATGGAAACGCGCCTAAATTGCTGCCTTGTATGGTGTGTCTCAGTGGGAAAAATGTTCAGATTCTGGGATGTTTTTTTAACGTCATCAATTAGTTGGGCCGGTGAAAACCACAAATGCCAGGGCCGAATTTTGGTCCCAGTACGGCCCTGACTGTGCCACTGTGTCCGACTGTTTGTTTATTAATTAATTGTACTGTATCTTATTTTACTTTTTTTTTCTAAACTGTTTTAATTACTCTTATTTCTTTTGATTATTTTAATTTCTTTATTCTTAACTGTTTTAATTATTCTTATTTCTTTTGATTTTTCTATGTAAAGCACTTTGAATTACCATTGTGTATGAAATGTGCTATATAAATAAACTTGCTAATTGTCTTGCCTTGCCTACGTGTTGTAACTTTTCAAGCGCTCTCACGTCACACAACCATTTTCTCTTGCACAGAAAAATCGCGCACCAAAGAGAGGACACGGAAACAGACAAGACAGAGCACGTTACTTATGATATTAAAAAAATCTCCCCAGCAGGCACACAACGTCATATGACGTTGATATTTGGTTTAATTTTGGTTGCGACGTCGGTGACCAAAAATCCAACATCAGCTCAACGTCTATGGCCAATGTGAAGTTGACGTCAAATAATGACGTCAGCTGACGTTGATATTTTGTTGTTTTTAGGTTGTGTTGTAAAGTTACCAAAATCCAACGTCTTTATGATGTCATAATGGTAACGTCCACACAACATCAAATTCTAACATCATTAGATGTTGATATTTTGTTGGTTTTAGGTTGTGGTATTAACTAACCAAAATAAAACGTCAAGCCAACGTCTCCTGATAACGTCATATTTACGTCAAAAACTGACATTTAGTTGTGAGGTATGGTGACCAAAACCCAACATGTTCCTAACGTGATAATGCATCGTCCACACAACGTCAAATTTTAACATCATTAGATGTTGATATTTTGTTGGTTTTAGGTTGTGGTATTAACTAACCAAAATACAACGTCAAGCCAACGTCTCTTGATAACGTCATATTTACGTCAAAAACTGACATTTAGTCGTGAGGTATGGTGACCAAAACCCAACATGTTCCTAACGTGATAATGCATCATCCACACAACGTCAAATTTTAACATCATTGGATGTTGATATTTTGTTGGTTTTAGGTTGTGGTATTAACTAACCAAAATACAACGTCAAGGCAACGTCTCCTGATAATGTCATATTTACGTCAAAAACTGACATTTAGTCGTGAGGTATGGTGACCAAAACCCAACATGTTCCTAACGTGATAATGCATCGTCCACACAACGTCAAATCTTAACATCATTAGACATAGTTATTTTGTTGGTTTTAGGTTGTGGTATTAACTAACCAAAATACAACTTCAAGCCAACATCTCCTGATAACGTCATATTTACGTCAAAAACTGACATTTAGTTGTGAGGTATGGTGACCAAAACCCAACATGTTCCTAACGTGATGATGCATCGTCCACACAATGTCAAATTTCAACATCATTGGATGTTGATAATTTGTTGGTTTTAGGTTGTGGTATTAACTGACCAAAATACAACTTCAAGCCAACGTCTCTTGATAACGTCATATTTACGTCAAAAACTGACATTTAGTCGTGAGGTATGGTGACCAAAACCCAACATGTTCCTAACGTGATAATGCATCGTCCACACAACGTCAAATTCTAACATCATTAGACGTTGATATTTTGTTGGTTTCAGGTTGTGGTATTTACTCATCAAAATACAACGTCAAGCCAACGTCTCCTGACAACGTCCTACGTCAAACATTTATTTGTGATGTGTGGTGACCGTCAAATTCTGAAATCATTAGACGTTGATATTTTGTTGGTTTTAGGTTGTGGTATTAACAAACCAAAATACAACGTCAAGCCAACATCTCCAGACAATGTCATATTTACGTCAAACGTTGACATTTAGTCGTTAGGTATGGTGACCACACCTAACATCTCCTTAACGTCCAAATGGTAACTTCAACACAATGTCAAATTCTAACATCATTAGACTTGATCTTTTGTTATTTTTAGGTTGTGTTGTAGAGAAACTAAAATCCAACGTTGAGCCAATGTTTCAAACCAAAATCAAACGCCATCTTGATGTCATTATGTTAAAGTCCATATAACGTCAAATTCTTACATCATTAGATGTTGATATGTTGTTGGTTTTTGGTTGTGGTATTAACAAACCAAAATACAATGTCATGCCAACGTCTCCTGACAACGTCATATTTACGTCAAAAACTGACATTTAGTCGTGAGGTATGGTGACCAAAACCCAACATGTTCTTAACATGATAATGCATCGTCCACACAACGACAAATTCTAACATCATTAGATGTTGATTTTTTGTTGGTTTTAGGTTGTGGTATTAACTAACCAAAATACAACATCAAGCCAACGTCTCCTGACAATGTCATATTTACGTCAAAAACTGACATTTAGTCGTGAGGTATGGTGACCAAAACCCAACATGTTCCTAACGTGATAGTGCATCGTCCACACAACGTCAAATTCTAACATCATTAGATGTTGATATTTTGTTGGTTTTAGGTTGTGGCATTAACTAACCAAAATACAACATCAAGCCAACGTCTCCTGACAATGTCATATTTACGTCAAAAACTGACATTTAGTCGTGAGGTATGGTGACCAAAACCCAACATGTTCCTAACGTGATAATGCATCATCCACACAACGTCAAATTTTAACATCATTGATGTTGATATTTTGTTGGTTTTAGGTTGTGGTATTAACTAACCAAAATACAACGTCAAGCCAACGTCTCCTGATAACGTCATATTTACGTCAAAAACTGACATTTAGTCGTGAGGTATGGTGACCAAAACCCAACATGTTCCTAACGTGATAATGCATCGTCCACACAACGTCAAATCTTAACATCATTAGACATAGTTATTTTGTTGGTTTTAGGTTGTGGTATTAACTAACCAAAATACAACTTCAAGCCAACGTCTCCTGATAACGTCATATTTACGTCAAAAACTGACATTTAGTCGTGAGGTATGGTGACCAAAACCCAAATGTTCCTAACGTGATGATGCATCGTCCACACAACGTCAAATTTCAACATCATTGGATGTTGATATTTTGTTGGTTTTAGGTTGTGGTATTAACTCACCAAAATACAACTTCAAGCCAACGTCTCTTGATAACGTCATATTTACGTCAAAAACTGACATTTAGTCGTGAGGTATGGTGACCAAAACCCAACATGTTCCTAACGTGATAATGCATCGTCCACACAACGTCAAATTCTAACATCATTAGACGTTGATATTTTGTTGGTTTCAGGTTGTGGTATTTACTCATCAAAATACAACGTCAAGCCAACGTCTCCTGACAACGTCCTACGTCAAACATTTATTTGTGATGTGTGGTGACCGTCAAATTCTGAAATCATTAGACGTTGATATTTTGTTGTTTTAGGTTGTGGTATTAACAAACCAAAATACAACGTCAAGCCAACATCTCCAGACAATGTCATATTTACGTCAAACATTGACATTTAGTCGTTAGGTATGGTGACCACACCTAACATCTCCTTAACGTCCAAATGGTAACTTCAACACAATTTCAAATTCTAACATCATTAGACTTGATCTTTTGTTATTTTTAGGTTGTGTTGTAGAGAAACTAAAATCCAACGTTGAGCCAATGTTTCAAACCAAAATCAAACGCCATCTTGATGTCATTATGTTAAAGTCCATATAACGTCAAATTCTTACATCATTAGATGTTGATATGTTGTTGGTTTTTGGTTGTGGTATTAACGAACCAAAATACAATGTCATGCCAACGTCTCCTGACAACGTCATATTTACGTCAAAAACTGACATTTAGTCGTGAGGTATGGTGACCAAAACCCAACATGTTCTTAACGTGATAATGCATCGTCCACACAACGACAAATTCTAACATCATTAGATGTTGATTTTTTGTTGGTTTTAGGTTGTGGTATTAACTAACCAAAATACAACATCAAGCCAACGTCTCCTGACAATGTCATATTTACGTCAAAAACTGACATTTAGTCGTGAGGTATGGTGACCAAAACCCAACATGTTCCTAACGTGATAGTGCATCGTCCACACAACGTCAAATTCTAACATCATTAGATGTTGATATTTTGTTGGTTTTAGGTTGTGGCATTAACTAACCAAAATACAACGTCAAACCAACGTCTCCTGACAACGTCATATTTATTTCAAACATTGACATTTAGACGTGAGGTATGGTGACCAAAACCCAACATGTTCTTAACGTGATAATGCATCGTCCACACAACGACAAATTCTAACATCATTAGACGTTGATATTTTGTTGGTTTCAGGTTGTGGTATTTACTCATCAAAATACAACGTTAAGCCAACGTCTCCTGACAATGTCATATTTACTTCAAACATTGACATTTAGACGTGAGGTATGGTGACCAAAACCCAACATGTTCTTAACGTGATGCATCGTCCACACAACGTCAAATTCTAACATCATTAGATGTTGATATTTTGTTGGTTTTAGGTTGTGGTATTAACTAACCAAAATACAACGTCAAGCCAATGTCTCCTGAGAACGTCATATTTTCGTCAAAAGCTGACATTTAGTTGTGAGGTATGGTGACCAAAACCCAACATGTTCCCAACGTGATAATGCATCGTCCACACAACGTCAAATTCTAACATCATTAGACGTTGATATTTTGTTGGTTTCAGGTTGTAGTATTTACTCATCAAAATACAACGTCAAGCCACCGTCTCAACACAACGTCCTACGTCAAACATTTTTTTGTGATGTGTGGTGACCAAACCCCAACATCACCTTGACGTCATAATGTTGATGTCCACACAATGTCAAATTCTGAAATTATTAGACATTGTTGTTTTGTTCGTTTTAGGTTGTGGTATTAACAAACCAAAATACAACGTCAAGCCAACATCTCCAGACAATGTCATTTTATGTCAAACATTGACATTTAGTCGTTAGGTATGGTGACCACAACCTAACATCTCCTTAACGTCATAATGGTAACTTCCACACAATGTCAAATTCTAACACAATTAGACGTTGATCCTTTGTTATTTTTAGGTTGTGTTGTAAAGAAACTAACATCCAATGTTGAACCAACGTCTCAAACCAACGTCAAATACTGACATTTAGTCATAAAGGTATGGTAACCAAAAATCAGCGTCTCTTTAACGTCATAATGGTAACATCCATATAACGTAAATTCTAACATCATTAGATGTTGATCTTTTGTTATTTTTAGGTTGTGTTGTAAAGTAACTAAAATCCAACGTTGAGCCAACGTCTCAAACCAACATCATATTGTTGTCAAATACTGACATTTAGTGGTGAGGTATGGTGACCAAAAATCAGCGTCTCTTTAACGTCATAACGGTAACATCCATATAACGTAAATTCTAACATCATTAGACGTTGATCTTTTGTTATTTTTAGGTTGTGTTGAAAAGTAACTAAAATCCAACGTTGAGCCAACGTCTCAAACCAACATCATATTGTTGTCAAATACTGACATTTAGTCATGAGGTATGGTGACCAAAAATCCACGTCTCTTCAACGTCATTATGGTAACGTCCATATAACGTCAAATTCTAACATAATTAGACGTTGATCTTTTGTTATTTTTTGGTTGCTTTTTAAAGTAACTAAAATCCAACGTTGAGCCAACGTTTCAAGCTAACGTCATAATGATGTCAAATACTAAAATGTGTTGTTGGGTCACAATCTCACTTCTAAATTGTCGTGAGGTATGGTGGTCTAAACCAGAGACAATTTATATAAGAGACATATCACTTCCTCAATCCTCAATAGAACTATATAGGGAAAACCCGTAACGCCAAAGATGGCAGTTGTATTCAAATGTCCCGCCCCTCCCGCTGGAAAGCCAATCGTGTTCTTTTAACAGTCAAGCCGGGAAACCTTTAAGCCTATCGGCTGCTTCCACTGACGCATGCGCACAGTTGAGTTTTGCGACAGCGGAGACGATTTGGCGACGGCAAGTTGTGTGCAAGATCAGATGGAATCCACATGGAAGAGGGTAATAACAACGCGGAGGCGCCGGACTACCAAGGTATTTAAAGCATTTTACCTTACATTCTAAGTATGTGCTGCAGAGCATCATGTAAAAGACACAAAATATGTTGTGTTATCAAGGTACGGCGTAGCTAGTTAGCCAGCTTCCCTACATAGCTAACGCTAACTTCGCTAACGTAAACGAAGCAGAAACGTAAACTCGAATTGACTCTAGATAACTGTAGTTAAATACCTAACTTAAATGAAGATGCAGACCAATTATAGTTGTATAAATTGTGTATTTATTTATTTTGACCGTGCTCAATTGGTAAAGCACGCCAGTTTCCGCTGTGCTGTGGTGTCGTTTTTCTTTCTTTTTTCCCTCTGTGAAGCTTGGTTGCGAGCTCTGAGCTCGGCCCCCATCCTACACATCACATACTTGTTTAAGGCCACCTTTTCTATGGCCTTTGAGTGGGCAGGGTGAATGCGGTGGAGGTCGGCGAACACACCACTGTCCCTGAGCGATGTCTTCAGCCTCGCCGTTAGTTTTTTCTTTGCCCATGCTTTGAGTGGAATCTTTTTAATGATGCCCTCACATTTATAAATGCATTCCTTTAGTACGGGAGATGGCTGAAATAGCCTAGATGTGTTGGTGTATTTTTTATTTGCGATGAATGCATCATCCTCCATAAGAGCGTGGTAGTTGTGCTCGGCGTCATTTGTCCGCACGTGCAAACTTTCACATTCTCCGCACTCTCTCACTGATGGCTCTTGAGCCACTTTCCGTGCGACCCAGCCAGACACATAGGCAAGTGCCTCCCTTTCGCCACTGTCCACATCCGGTATGTCCTACAACGAGTAATATCGAATTTAGTGAATTCTAAAATATTACAGAAACATCTATTAATTTAGTAATTTTTGGATCCTATCAAGTCATATTCAGTGATATCACCTGCTCATTGACCATTATTTGCTCTTTATCCAGCTCTTCATTTTCACATTCACTCTAGAACACAAAAGAGCCCTTTAAGATAAAGTTGCATTTTAATTCAGCAGGTTGTAGTTAAATGACCAAGTAATAAACAATTTCACTCATTGTTGCTTCAGGAGCACAAAAGAGAGGTGTGTCTTTGGATTGTTAAACAAAAATGACATCAACATTTCAGCAGAATTGCAGATTTTACGTTACAACTGTTTACTAAAGAATTGGGGAGGCTTAATAATTTTGGTATGACATGATTGGGATTGTCATGATATTATTGTGTGTACCCTTCCACTAATAAAGAGTTATACACTGGCCATACCGGCTCACTGTATTTCACAGGAGAAGACTGCAGCAACTGAGTGGCATTGTCAGGAATGCAGTTTGTAGCACTGCCCTGCAAGCTGATGATGTTGGCCACTGAAGCACTCCTTAGTGCTGCAGCAAATTCCCTAGCAGTGGGGTGAAAGCGGTGTCCTCCCTTTCCTCTGATGACTGAGAACAGTTTCTACAAAGAGAGGTAAGTGCTTTGTTGTCAGTATAACTATACTCAACTGCTTGGGGCAGAGCATCACTAAAATCAGCTTTAATACCTCCAGGCAGTCTTGGTTGAGCTTGGATGTGCACAGATATTTCACCCCCTCTGACATCAGCTGCTGGTGAAGCATCAGGATACTCCGGATGCTGATCACCAGTCCCATCTGGCATGGTGGTATTTTTCCAGACCTTAAAAGGATTGGTCTGTGAGTTTTAGGGTACTGTACTCATCTTAGTAACTCACCTTGGAGTTTACCCCATGGCGTACCCAAATTTCCAGGACTTTATCCAGTTGATGCTGTTTTGGAGATATTGGAGCCTGGTGGTGTTGGCACAAAGCGGTCTCCTCCACCATTTACTGTCTCTCATGATCCTGCGGGACCATTTTAATTTTGGTGAGTAGCCTACACAAAATCTCACAATTTATGACCTCAGTTAGAATGGTACATGTACACACACTGTGCACACTTTAATAGAACCATGTTTGTGCATATTTTGTTTGTTCTTGTGTATTTTAGTTCCACCTGGAATTGAGGATGTCAAAGAGTCTATGCATTTCCTCTGCAAATTTGGCTGTGTGAAGAGCATCCTCTGGTAGTTTATGGTGGAGCACCATGGTCAGCATGCCTTGTGGATGTCAGGGGAGAATAATCAGATGTTTCTCAGTGTATTATATATTTTTTTGTGTTTTTGCTGTAGATAAGTTATGTTGCTGTACCAGCTGCTACGGAGTGGCTGAAGACCTGAGTGGCCAGTTTGACCCTCATGTTGGTGAATGGAGGCAAGTGAATATGCCGCTCTGTCAGTTTAGGAGCCATCCGGATTACACTTCTTTGGTCCTAGTTGAAAAAATCTTCCAGGTGTCTCCATGTCAGATCATGTCCCCCAACCTTAGAGGACATAATTACAATAATTGAAATCATTGCAGTGATGTAAGTGAATGCAAATTTTTAAATGTTGTTAAAGTTTCTTTTACATTCAGTGAATGTCTTTTAAAGTTGTTCCGGATTGATTTTATAAGATGTGGAACATCAAATATCAGTGGAATTTGTCTTTGTAGGATGCAGTGTGATCCATCACCATCCTCATTGATGTCCAAGGAAGCACCAAGGGCTCTCATGGCCTTCACATTTGTGGACCCCTGGTCACAGACATTGCATCTGACCTGAAAGTAAGATGTAAGTTACTAAGAATCAGTCACCTTTTATTTTGTCATTCTGTTTTTCACTATGTAATACACAACATACATTAAGTCCAGCACTGTCGAGGCGGGTGATGGCTTCCCTCAGTTTCCTGGCAATCTCCTCACCTGGCATGGCAGATTTGCACAGGAAATAACCGATTGCCTAAAAGGTGAAGTGTGAGGGAGCAAAGATTTTTTTAAATATTTGTACATGTAAGTGCACACACATAGTTGTGCTTCTGAACTTTTTGGATGCTTCCAAATGTTTACTGTACTGTTTGTACATTGTGCCCATTTATATTTTGCAGACCTGCTTCCATTTTCCATTTATGGCCCTAGCCAGGAACACCATAGCCTGACGAGCCTGGGAGCCATCTGGTGTAAGACCGTCGATTGAGTCGGTTTTCCTGTTGTAGTCAAGGTGGCCTTTTATAGACATCTCGTCCAGCACGAGGGAACACATCTTCTCTTCCTTTGTCATGGTCTTTGTCTTTGTTTTAATTTTTGCAAGAACACCATGCAGAAATCCAGGCTACAGAATAAATGGAAATATTGCTTTGTTTTAATTCTTGCATACTCTACGATGACATTCATGATTACATTAAAGTTGCAAACGTGCATTTGGATTTGTGCACTCATGATGTCAGAATAGCGCAAGTTTATGTGGAATGAGTTGCACGGCATACGTAGAGGGTGTGTCAATGTGTTGTTTTATAACTCACATCAAAGCTCCCCAGACTGCCCATTACGTGCCTCCTTAGAGTTGTTTTACTGGGCAGCTTAAATACTCTCTGGAGTTCAGAGTAGCACCTTGGGCTGTGGTGGAACAGTTGGACTGCCAAATCCTTCTCGCTGGTCTTGTATCTCTGACCATGTTTGGCCACCCTGCCCATGGTAATTTGCATGTCAAAGAAATCTTTGGTTAACTTTGGAAGGCAGTCAGTGGCCAGTGGCTGAATAGAATCTCTCATGCTCTTTCCTGCTGTCTGCTGATGTTGCAGTCTGCAAGTAAAATGACTGGAATATTTACAGTTATGTTCATTACATTTTATTATCACGACTTGTGCGATTACACTGCTTACGTACTGTTTTTGGAGTTTTCTTATTTTAAAGTTCATACGGAACTTGAGCTGCCGCATTTTGGACCTCTCTCCCTGCAGGAGCTTTTTAAGTTCCTTGATTTTCTGTAAATATATTATAGGATGTTAATATGATGCTTTACTTATATAAACTATCATGTTGGATATGCAGCAATCACTAATGCCATTTCACCTTGTCTTTCCCATTGAGTAACTCTGCCACAACCACTCGACACTGTGGAGTGTCTTGCAATGGCACCACTTCAAGAACACCGGTATGTATCTCAGAATCTTAAATCATATTACACACAGTATTGATGCATACAGTTTTGGTGAAATCTACATGTTGTAAACCTGACTGAATAAATCATTGAAAAGATCAAGAACATTACACTATTTAAACAAAGTTAAAAAAACTTTTAATTACACTTATTCACTGTCAGGTGCTTGGAAAGAAAACAAAACATAAGGGGTCCATGATGTAGCGAACCTACATAATAATAATATACATAAAATGTATTAAAGGGGGCCGGAAGGCCAATTTAGCTCAAAGGGAATGATTCATCGATTTGCAATGAATCATTGAACGAATCACTATGGAACCGAGCAAATGACTCGTTTAGAGTTCATTTGAACGGGCCGTAATTTTAACCTTGGCAACAGATATAAATATCCAATCTATAGTGAAGCACTATGTATTAGCAAGGTAACTTAGATCGACAGTACAAGACATTAAATGTGTAAGCACAACACAAGACAAATATCTTTTCAAATATATGGACGACTTTATTAACTATTCTAAACACATAAAACTAAGGTCTAAACACAATCACACACACACATTCATTCAAGGCGCAGAGGAAGAGAGAGAAAGAGTGAGTTTTCAGAGTGAGATGCACTTTGTAAGACATAAACCTGAACGAACCACCAAGCATTAATTTAAACCTTCGTTTCTTAGACAGGTTATTCAATTTAAATTAAAAAACACCAGTTCAGCTAGAGTCTGGAGGTTACTTGCTTGTCCTTTGCGTTGCTTAGGCCAGGGAATTCCCTATTTGAGGTGCTTCGTCAGAGGGGTTTCCCGGCTGGGTCCGCGTGGCTGGTTGTCTTTGTCTGTATGGAAGTTGGACGGCCAGTCACGTGGTGTGTTGGCGCGGATGAATGAAAGTCTTTGAAGTTGGAAGCTGGTTTTGTAGTTGAAACGTTAAAACGAGACTTTACAGCAAAACTTAACTTAGAACGAGACTTTTAACGAGAAAATAAAATACAACTAAGAAAAAGAAAGAAAAGTGAGACGAAAAGTTTGATGGCTTGAATGAAGCTGTTTTAAACTCCGATCTTGATGGGTTTGTCTGCTGGTCTAATTTGGGTCTAGTCGATGTAGAAGCGTACGAACATGAACACTCTCTTGCTGTTTTTTGATAGAGAGAGGCACCAACTTAATTTAACACAGAACCGACTCAAAACCGAACTGAACCGAACCGAAACTGAACTGCTCTCTGAACTGAACTGAACTGAACTGCTTTGTTCGGGTCTTTAACTTAAAGTTAGTCCAACCTCTTTTGGAGAATTCTAACCAATGAGACAATGGCATCATTTTAGGAGGTGGACTTGGTTTCTTCTTATCGTAAATCAGGCGTTATCTATGATCTGCTTGCTCTCCAACACTAGCAGAGAACAAGAGACCAGTTTAACATTACAGATTATTATAATCATACAAAGCATTTTACACAGATTTCACTCAAGCCATCTTAAGAATTAAGAATATATGATCTTACTGATATCAAACAAGACACACTTTCATTCATCCATCTAAAGTAACAACATTTGCATGACTTGTATGCTATCTAGTATAATAGACACATACATAGCTACAATATAGGATTAGGTAGTGGAACAATGTTTGATTATAAGTTCGTCAAGAATTGTTCTGGGATGAGTTTATGCATTTTTATATGAGAAGTCTCTTGTCTCTGTGGGTTTTAAGAGGTCTCAACAATGAGGTCATTCAAAAGTCTTCAAGCAGAGGGAAGTCTGTTTTACATCTCGGTGTCATGTTCAGCAGTGGTAATGCTGAGGGAGGTCAAAGGTGGTCAGCTTCCTTGGTCCCTGCGGGGCCATAAAATCCTTTCTGAGGGGTTCTTTTATGGCTATTTGGAGCCAGTTTTGTGACGTTGGAATGTGTTCAGATCTGGATTGCTGAATCACATTTGAATGAATCCCATGAGAGATTAGAAAGATTAATTTGTGTTTGGTTCATCCGTAAATTCTCTACAATGAATATGATTGTGAAACCCTTTTCTATGAGCATTTTTTTTCACTGTATTTAGGTACCTCCTTCCTGTGGTACAGGGGTGTGCCGCCGATAAAGGACAGGGATGGCTTTGGGAGCCAGCCGCTTTATTTTACCCTTAGAAAAAAAAATGGTAACTTTATACTGGTACATTACACATTAGGCTACTATACATTAACAGTGTTTATCAGGCTCTGTCTATACAAAACCTATACATTACTGATAAAGTGCAAACCTGCAAATATTTAAATAATGGAGAACAATATTGACCATACTTTTGATATTAGGTCCTCTGGCCTGAAATGATCTTCACAGACCACATATCCTCCCCTTTCTGCCTCTGTTTTTGTCATGTGGGAGGACAGATCTCCCCTCCTCACATTATGAAGCCATTTCTGTCTCCTGTGTTGATTCATATTTTAATAAAATACATCATCAGAATGCTTATTCTTCATGTGGTATTTCAGTGGGACCAAATGTATTTTGTTTTTATATTACTTGACATTTCATTGCCTAATATTAAGGCTAAAATGAGGTGCTTTATGCAAAGTAACTAACTCGTTCATGAACAAATCCATGTTAAATGCTTAACCTGTTACAGTCTAGTTTATTTTGTCATGTTTGTGGTTTCACTGTCTTTGGTTTTCATTCAGTTTGTACCTTGTTTCTCTGCCTTGTGTATTGTAGTCTGTTATCCCCTTTCATGTTAATTATTAGGTTCCTTGTTTCAGGTGTGTTTCCCTGTTAGTTGTTATGGCTCCGCTCGTTGTTCTGATATACCCCAGCTGTGTCTTGTTCCCTTATCCCCTCTGTGTATTTAAATCCTGTGTACTCTTTTGTTCCTGGTCAGCTATTGATTGAATGTGAGTTTATGTACGTACCACTAGTGTCTTATCTGTATCTTACGCTTATCACCGTCTGTTTTATTAAAGTCTTCAACTGCATTTAGATCCGACTACCGCCTTTGCTTCTATGCAATTCATAACATAACCAGAGTAGATCACCATAGAGATAAGAGTTTTAAATGTCTGCTCTGATAAGTGTATCTATACTGTGTTTTTAACTATGTGGTCTAGCTATGTGGCCAGTTAGCCTTGCAATATATACAATGACAATAGTAAGCAAGCTAACGTTACCGGGAGTGTAATGGTTAAAATATTTCAGATGTTACCTTTTATTCTCCTTTGGGAAGGCGAAAAACGATCGCCCACATCCCACTCTGTTATTGCACCCATAGAAGGCACATAAACGTGGCATTTGTACTTTATTTTACTTGTTATTGAGTAACTTTAGAAATCTAACGTTATTTTGTCCGCAACGTAAATAAGCACATCATTTTTTCACAATATATATTTTTCACAAAATATTTTTTACAAACAGTCACAATACAGCAGTTTATCAGAGACTAATGACATTTAGTCATTTACATTTAGTCATTTAGCTGACGCTTTTATCCAAAGCGACTTACAATTGCTATATTTCAGAGGTCGCACGCCTCTGGAGCCATTAGGGGTTAAGTGTCTTGCTCAGGGACACATTGGTGTTTTACAGTGGATTTGAACCTGGGTCTCTCACTCCAAGGGCATGTGTCTTATCCACTGCGCCATCACCACCCCATATGTTTTAGCTTTTTAATTAGGGCTACTTATCAGGTGAGTTGGACCTCACGGCCCTGAAATTTTGGTTAGCGTGTAACACATGGCCTTCATTTGGATTCCATGAGAAACAGACATCCATTATTGCACCCATTATTTCTTTATCAAGTTGTGCTTCATAACAGTGCAGCTGTCAGACAAACGCAGTAATTATTATTAGTATACAAATAATGATGATAATATGAATAACAATAATAATAAAAAATCAATTTAGTCTATTGAAGTGTGCAACAGTTTTTTTGAATGTTGCAGGTAACCCAAGAAATTTAAAATTAATCCCTAACCAATCACAGTTAGGCATCAATTTGAAATTAAACAGTATGACAGATAAGTTACTTTGCAGTACAGTATGTATGAATAAATACAATAAATATTTCCACAATAAAGATAATTGAATTATAATTGAATACAAAGGTATATTTATTTAAATACAAGATATTGAGTAATAATTAATTAAACATAATTTATCAATTTGCAACAAGAATATTTCATATTCATTCGGCGTCTTTGGCCTTTATTTTGAAAAAGCAATAAACATGAAAAATCATGAAATTCGTAGAAAGCTTTGTTTTCATACCAAGAGTTCAAAAAATAACACAATTCAATTTTATAAAAAAAAAAGTCAGAAATCTTTTTTATATATAAACAAAAATATTATGGATTCTTGATTTGTGATGCAGCTGACAGCTGTAACACACATATATGCTCGTTTTATGCGTTTATTAGAGGTTGAATTCAAATCAAATACTGCCAAACAACTCATACTACATCTGAATAGGATTTTTACTTCATAAATTGTATGCAAATTATGGAAATACTTGGTTCAGATCACTCAAAGCATATATGAAAATGGAGGCGTCCTTATATGGTCAGTAAGGAATCTTGGCTGTCCATCTAGTGACAAAGTTTGTTACTGCACCCAAATAAAATCTTACTGAAAGCTCATTTTTTTGAGATATCAACCTAAAATTCGGAACACAATTTGTCCATAGGTCTATTACAAAGCATTATTGAATTACAACCATTTAATTTTGGATAGTGATTTTCATGTCTATGCGAAAAAAGGGAGGAGAGGGAAGGGGTGTGGTGACAGTTAAAGGGTTAACTGCTCAAGATGCACAGTCAACGAACTCGACTTGGATTACTGCTTTTTAATTCTGAGATAATATAGACAGAGTCAACCGAAAAAAAGCTGGAATTACTTTTACCATTTAGGTTAGCCTACTTTGTACTGACGTTAGCGATAACTAGTTTATATGGATGGATTTGTGTAAGATCTGACATGAACACCTGCAAGAAGGAATATGGCTCAAACACGTATGGATTGTTGTGGATACAGCAGATGACGTGCATTGCTATGGATTATGGATTTTCCATGGATTATATAAGATTGCATGGAAAGGTAGGATGCATGTGTATTTAATAATTAGTTGTTGGCGTCTCTGAACGTTAGCGCTAATTTACGTGACACAGATTAAATTTAGCTAGCTCTGGGCTGTCACTGACATTGACAGATCTGAACCAATCGCCCTGAACGAAAAACAACATTTATGACAACCTATTAGCTTGCATCTAAGTATGGCTTGTTCACCTTTGTTTCTGTTTGCATACTTAGCAGTTTGTCTGGCCAGCAAAGTTGGTGGTATGTTGTTTTAGCAAACTAGCTGAATTAAGCAGAATGCAATCGAAAATGTATCATGTTTATAATATAATTTATGGTATGTTCTTACCAAAGATGTGTCGCGTGTATGTTACGTGGTTTGGTGACAATTAAAAAGCGGCAAAATTTCACAGTTTGATAAAGCCAGAGTACAGTAACATCACAGCGGCACCGTAACATCTCTCTTGATGCCAGGCTAAACAAAGCCAGAACACCTTAACTCGACAGCGTGCTAGAACAAAGGCAAAGACCCCTAACAGCTGTTACGGCGTTCTGCTGTGGTTTCTCATATGGTTTTGGATGTTACGGTTGTCATAGCCCTTTATTTTCTCGTTAAAACAATCAAATTGACTCACGATATTTATTCACATGATAAAGGAGGTCTCAAATACCACAAAAATGACACTAACTAATTTTTGACCAAACATGATGTTACGACGTTTTGCCTTTGTAGGGCAGCATACACATAACACATTATAGACTACTGTATAAGCACATCTGATCTGTTCTGGAAGCTGGTTCCAGCTACGGCTGGCATAGTAGCTAAAAGCAGACTCTCCTTGCTTAGAGTGAACCCTTGGTATTTCTAACTGATGTGATCCTAATGATCTGAGTGATCTGAGTGAGGGTTTATATTCAGTGACCATATCTGCAATGTATTGAGGTCCTATGCCATTTAATGATTTATATACCAGTAATAATACTTTAAAATCAATCCTATATGTAACTGGGAGCCAGTGTAAAGACCTGAGGACTGGTGTGATGTGTTCATATGTTCTGGTTCTGCTCAGCGTTCTGTATGAGCTGCAACTGTCTTATTGTGTTTTTAGGAAGGCCAGTGAGGAGTCCATTATAATAATCCACCCTGCTGGTGATAAAAGCATGCACAAGTTTCTCCAAGTCTTGACTGGAAACAAAGCATCTAATTCTTGCAATATTTTTCAGGTGATAGTATGCTGATTTAGTTATTGCTTTGACATGACTAATGAAACTGTCTGACTCTAGAGACACACCAAGATTCCTGACTTGATTTTAATTTGTTAGACCCCTAGCGTCAAGGTATGCATTCACCTTGAGAACTTTATCTTGGTTTCCAAACACAATGACTTCAGTTTTGTCTTTGTTTAACTGAAGAAAGTTTTGGCACATCCAACCGTTTACTTCATCAATGCATTGGCACAGGGAGTCAATGGGGCTGTAATCGTTAGGAGATAGGGCTAAGTAGAGCTGTGTGTCGTCTGCATAGCTGTGGTAAGAGATTTGGTTCTTTCTCATTATTTGGCTCATTCGGAGCATGTACAGGTTGAATAGGAGTGGTGCAAGAATTGAGCCTTGAGGGACTCCGCATGTCCATTCAGACTTATGGTCTCCTATTGTCACGGTGTGGGTTCATGTCTTGTTCCTGCCAGAGACTGCCCACGTCACGTCTGCACAGCCAGAGACTGCCCACGTCACGTCTGCACAGCCAGAGACTGCCCACGTCACGTCTGCACAGCCAGAGACTGCCCACGTCACGTCTGCACAGCCAGAGACTGCCCACGTCACTTCTGCCCAGCCAGAGACTGCCCACGTCACTTCTGCCCAGCCAGAGACTGCCCACGTCACTTCTGCCCAGCCAGAGACTGCCCACGTCACTTCTGCCCAGCCAGAGACTGCCCACGTCACTTCTGCCCAGCCAGAGACTGCCCACGTCACGTCTGCCCAGCCAGAGACTGCCCACGTCACGTCTGCCCAGCCAGAGACTGCCCACGTCACGTCTGCACAGCCAGAGACTGCCCACGTCACTGTGTCTGCTGTTTCTGAGCCGGTGTCTGCTGTTCCTGAGCCGGTGTCTGCTGTTCCTGAGCCAGCAGGATCGGTGTCGGTGCCTGTTCCTGAGTCAGGGTCTGTTCCTGTTCCGCCCTGGTCTTCACCGCCGTGGCCGCCCGAGGGTCTGCTCCGCCCTGGCCGCCTGCAGTTCCTTCTTCACCCTGGCCGCCTCCCGTCCTGCTCCACCCTGGTCGCCTGCAGTTCCATTCCCCTGCACAGACTTGGCCCTCCTTCCCTCCCCCAAGACCACCTCCGCTTCACCACCCTCCTGAACTTTTGAATTTTTGTTTTAAGGGGCGTCGGGCTGGGTATGTCACGGTGTGGGTTCATGTCTTGTTCCTGTCTGTCTTGTGTTCCCCCCATTATTGTGTATTTGATTTAGTCCCGTCTAGTTTTCCCGCTCCTCGTTTGTGTTCATGTTTACCACCTCTGTTAGTTAATTTACCCAGCTGTGTCTTGTTTCACTCATCCGTTCCCCTGTATTTAAACCCTGTGTTTTAGTTCAGTCCTTGTGAGTTCTTAATGTTGTAATTGTTGATGTTTCCGTGTTCCTGGTCTGAGTGTCTTTTGTTTCTTTTATTAATAAATGTGCTTGCAATTGGATTCACTTCTCGCTTCATTCTTCCCGCATTGTTACAATTCAATTCAATTCAATTCAAGTTTATTTGTATAGCGCTTTTCACAATACACATTGTCTCAAAGCAGCTTTACAGAAAGTGCATTTCAGAAATGTACAAAGAAAAATACAGTTAGTTAATCATGTATAAATTTAGGCATAACATATCGCCGGTGTTTAGTCGTCTCTTCACAGGCGTCGAGTCGTCTCTCCACAGGCGTTTAGTCGTCTCCTCACAGGTGTTGGGGCATCTGAAGACTCCGTGAGAGGCTGGATACAAACTGGAGCTGACGAACGCTATTTACCTAGGGACTAGCGTCCCGAGATAACAGCAGAAAGACAGATGGGAAATAATTAGCATAGCTGATGTTCATAATATGAATGCATTCGAACTGATTCAGAAGTAGTATAAAAGGTAAGCATTAAGTGAATGCTTGGTTAAAGAGATGCGTCTTTAATCTAGTTTTAAACTGGGACAGCGAGTCTGAGTCTCGAACAATATCAGGAAGGCTATTCCAGAGTTTAGGAGATAAATGTGAGAACGCCCTCCCTCCTTTAGTAGACTTAGATATCCTAGGAACGACCAGAAGCCTCGAATTTTGTGATCTTAAAGAGCGCGATGGATTGTAGGGCGATAGAAGGTCTGTTAAATACACAGGAGCTAAACCATTTAGAGCTTTATAAGTCAGTAGTAATACTGGTAATAATGATCATATTTTCTTGATCTAGTAAGAACTCTAGCGGCTGCATTTTGGACTAACTGTAGCTTGTTTATTGAGGATGCAGGACAACCAGCTAATAAAGCATTACAGTAATCTAGTCTCGAGGTCATGAATGCATGAACTAACTTTTCTGCATCTGAAACAGATAGCATGTTACGTAGCTTAGCAATGTTTCTAAGGTGGAAAAAGGCTGTTCTTGTAACATATGAAATATGATTTTCGAAAGTCAAGTTGCGGTCTATTATAACACCCAGGTCTTTTACTGTAGTGGATAGAGTAACAGGACATCCTTCTAAATTAAAGTTGTATTGTAAGGGATTTTGTGGGTAGTTTTTTAGACCAATAAGTAATACCTCCGTTTTATCTGAATTTAATAGCAGGAAATTACACGTCATCCAGCATTTTATATCTTTTAGACACTCTGTCAAGTTAGATAAGTTAGTGTTTTCATCTGGTCATGATGAGATGTATAATTGAGTGTCATCAGCATAACAGTGAAAATTAATTCCATGTTTTCTTATAATATTACCAAGTGGCAGCATATATATTGAGAATAGCAGAGGGCCTAGGACAGATCCTTGCGGCACTCCATAGTCTACTGATGTTATCTTTGATTTTTCCCCATTTAAACAGACGAAATGGTAACGGTCTGATAAGTACGATCTAAACCAGCTTAATGCCTGTCCCTGAACACCAGTGTAGTTTTGTAGTCGATCTAAGAGTATTTTATGATCTATAGTGTCGAACGCAGCACTAAGATCAAGTAGAACTAGTATTGAGATACAGCCTTGGTCAGAGGCTTGTCACATGTCTGTCCTGTCTTGTTAGCACATGGGTGTTTTGTTATGTTGTGCCATGTGCTGTTGTGATTGTTTGATCCCTCCCCCTTGTTACCTGATTAGTGTTTAGTTGTTCCACCTGTCCCCTCTTGATTTGTTCCCTATTTAAGTCTCCTCTTGTTTGCTGTCTTGGTCGGATCTTTGTATTATGTCTCCCATGTTCCTTGTGGTTCTCGATGTGTTTATGGTCAGTGTATTGTGTTTCAGCTCAGTTAAGTTTTATGTTTTATGAAGTATGTTTTCCCCCCTCGTGGGTTTTTGTGTTTATTTTCATTTAGTAATAAATATTCCCCCTTCTGTTGCACTTGAGTCCTCCTCTCCACTTTTTGTAATCCACCAGTGACAGAAAGATCCGACCACTGAGGACTCAGCAAAATGGAGGACGAGGAGTCCAACTCGGATGAGAATTATTTTGACGACGATTATTTGGATTGCCCGGACTATTTCGTCGCCACCTTTGGGGCAACCCAATTTTCATCGGGTTACAGGGACAGCTCGGGACCTACTTGTCACCGTCACAGACGGAGAAGGAGGAGGAAATGCCCGTCTGCCCAGCGAGAGACTGTCCACGGCCCGTCTGCCGAGCGAGAGACTGTCCACGTCCCGTCTGCCTTCCTGAGCTGGGACTATCTGGAGCATCTGGCCCGGATTTTGGACACGCCTGTTCCAGAGGCGGAGCCCACGCCTGTTCCAGAGGCGGAGCCCACGCCTGTTCCAGAGGCGGAGCCCACGCCTGTTCCAGAGGCGGAGCCCACGCCTGTTCCAGAGGCGGAGCCCACGCCTGTTCCAGAGGCGGAGCCCACGCCTGTTCCAGAGGCGGAGCCCACGCCTGTTCCAGAGGCGGAGCCCACGCCTGTTCCAGAGGCGGAGCCCACGCCGGTTCCGGACCCTGTGTTTGTGTCTGTGTTTTTTGTCTGTCCTTGTGACTGTTTCTGTTTTAGTGTCTGTTCCCGAGCCGGTGTCTGTTCCCGAGCCGGTGTCTGGTCCTGAGAGGGCTTCACCGCCCTGGCCGCCCGAGGGGTCTTCACCGCCCTGGCCGCCCGAGGGGTCTTCACCGCCCTGGCCGCCCGAGGGGTCTTCACCGCCCTGGCCGCCCGAGGGGTCTTCACCGCCCTGGCCGCCCGAGGGGTCTTCACCGCCCTGGCCGCACGATGGGTCTTCACCGCCCTGGCCGCCCGATGGGTCTTCACCGCCCTGGCCGCCCGATGGGTCTTCACCGCCCTGGCCGCCCGAGGGGTCTTCACCGCCCTGGCCGCCTGATGGACTCTGTGTTTTTCCCTCACCGTCCAATGAACTCTGTGTTTTCTCCCTCACCTCCCTATGGACTTTCTGTTTCGCCTAGGTCGCCTGATGTCTCTGTCCCTCCCGTCCCGCCCTGGTCTGTCCCTCCCGTTCCGCCCTGGTCTGTCCCTCCCGTTCCGCCCTGGTCTGTCCCTCCCGTTCCGCCCTGGTCTGTCCCTCCCGTCCCGCCCTGGTCTGTTCCTTTCTGCCCCGCCCTAGCCTGATGGAGCGTCTGGTAGCCGCTCCGTAGGGAGGGAGTTATGTCACATGTCTGTCCTGTCTTGTTAGCACATGGGTGTTTTGTTATGTTGTGCCATGTGCTGTTGTGATTGTTTGATCCCTCCCCCTTGTTACCTGATTAGTGTTTAGTTGTTCCACCTGTCCCCTCTTGATTTGTTCCCTATTTAAGTCTCCTCTTGTTTGCTGTCTTGGTCGGATCTTTGTATTATGTCTCCCATGTTCCTTGTGGTTCTCGATGTGTTTATGGTCAGTGTATTGTGTTTCAGCTCAGTTTATGAAGTATGTTTTCCCCCCCTCGTGGGTTTTTGTTTTTGTGTTTATTTTCATTTAGTAATAAATATTCCCCCTTCTGTTGCACTTGAGTCCTCCTCTCCACTTTTTGTAATCCACCCGTGACAAGGCTAGGAGTAAATCATTTGTAATTTTAACTAGCGCAGTTTCTGTGCTATGATGCGGTCTGAATCCCGACTGAAATTTTTCATAGATATCATTTTCTTGCAAGAAAGAGCACAATTGAGCGGACACAATTTTTTCTAGTATTTTAGACATAAATGGAAGATTTGAGATGGGTCTGTAATTTGCTAGGTTATTTGGATCTAATTGCGGTTTCTTAATGAGAGGTTTTATTACTGCCAGCTTGAATATTTTTGGAACGTGACCTAAAAATAAAGACGAGTTAATAATATTGAGAAGAGGCTCTTCCACTACAGGTAGTACTTTCTTTAAGTAGTTTAGTGGGTATTGGATCTAATAAACATGTTGTTGGTTTAGATGCAATGATAAGTTTATTTAGTTCTTCCTGTCCTATAGTTGTAAAGTGGTGTAGTTGTTCTAGAGGGGCCATAATTGAGGCCGAGTCATAAGACACCATAGAGGATTGTACATTTACAATAGTGTTTCGGATGCTTTCTATTTTCTCATTGAAGTAATTCATAAAATCATTACTACTATATTGTAACGGAATATTTTGCTCTGGAGATGTCTGATTATTTGTTAGTCTAGCCACGGTGTTAAATAAAAACCTTGGATTATTTTGGTTATTTTCAATTAGTTTGCGGATATGCTCAGCCCTGGCTGATTTTAGAGCCCTTTTATAACGTGACATACTGTCTTTCCACGCGATTCTGAAGACCTCTAAATTAGTTCGTTTCCATTTACGCTCTAAGTTACGAGTTTCTCTCTTGATAGCATGCGTAGCACTGTTGTACCATGGTGTTTTAGTTTTCTCTCTAACCTTTTTTAATCTAATTGGTGCAACAATATCTAGTGTACTAGAGAAAATGTTGCTCATACTGCTAGTCATTTCCTCTAGTTCATCTGTTTGTTTGGGTTCACTGAGCAGCTGAGATAGATCAGGTAAGCTATTTGAGAATCTATCTATAGTGGTTGGAAGGATTGTTCTGCCTGGTCTATAGCGTGGTGCAACATGACAAATTTCAGCAGTGCGTATTATGCAAGTTACCATGTAATGATCAGTGAGATCGTCACTTTGCGGTATAATATCTATATCGGTTGGATCGGTTCCATATGATATAATTAAATCTAGTGTATGATTTAGACGATGAGTGGGACCACTGACGTTTTGCTTCACCCCAAAAGAGTTTAATAGATCTGTAAACGCAGCCCCTAACGCATCATTTGTATTATCTACATGTATGTTAAAGTCGCCAATAATTATTGCTTTATCGACATTGACCAATAGGTCTGAGAGAAAGTCTGCAAAATCTTTTAGGAAATCAGCATATGGCCCTGGAGGTCTATATACGGTAGCCAAGGCTAGAGATAATAAGGATTTCTTTCTTACATCTAAGAGCGTAACATTTAGCACAAGTACTTCAAACTAATTAAACCTATGACAAGTTTTCTGAGTAACATTAAAGGGTACCTATCATGGAATTTTGAAAACTACCTTTCATGTAGTGTGTAACATAGATCTAAGTGAACGAAAACATCCTGCAAAGTTTTAAATATGAAAGTTCACCGTATACAAAGTTATTGTCTCTCAAAAGTAAGAGTCGACTCTGAGTCGCTGATATGAATCGATAGACGAACAATGCATTTTCTCTAACTTTCGTACGTCACTTGTACAAGCTATTTGAATAAGACACGCCCACTCATTGCACGCGCCAGAAAACAGTGAAAACAACATGTCGACGAGCTGTTCTGAAGTGCGAATCAAGAGCGAACTTTTTTTTCACTGCCCAGGAACGAGCATGTGAAGAATCTGGCTAGAGTTTATATTTACAACTATACCACACAGGTATAGCCACCTTGAGCTGTGTTCGCGTTATTTTAATGAGGATTCCTTTACAAACATAAATGCTTTCAAGTGTGGATTCGTGAGTCGCCTGATACTGAAGGCACGTTCAGTACCAAGTTTATTTGGACCGGCTTCATCCTCCGAATCACAACCTGTAAGTACTGTTAATAATTGTTGCTTTTAAGGGTTTTGTAGCATGCTCAATAATGTGTGTGTGTGTGTGTGTGTGTGTGTGTGTCAGTTACGCTCAACGCAGCTTAGGTCTCCAAGCTGTGTGTGTGTGTGTGTGTGTGTGTGTCAGTTACGCTCAGCGCTTAGGTCTCCAAGCTTTGTGTGTGTGTTTTTTGAAATATGTAAAATGTTTGTCGTTGTTATTGGAGTTGTCATAAAGAATAGAGCGTATTGTAGTACTACAGTGCTTTATCAATATGTTTAAGCTTTGGGTTAACGCGAAAAATAACTGACTGGGTCATCTGACCAATCACCACAGATTAGCGTCACGCAAAGGCGGGGTTTGAAAAATGAGTCGTCAAACGAATCATTTGGGAATCGTTGAGCAAATCAGGTAAAAATAAATGCATATTATAAGACAACAAAAGTGTTTTTTGTCATTGCATGCATGTAAAACTGTTGTTGGGGACTCCCAGAACAATATTAGGAACATTTTAAATGCCATAATATGTACCCTTTAAGAATATCTCTATAGATTGTTGCAACACCGCCGCCACGACCGATCAGACGGGGCTCATGCTTATAACAGTATCCTGGTGGAGTAGACTCATTTAGACCGAAATATTCATTTGGTTTAAGCCAGGTTTCAGTAAGGCACAGAACATCGAAATTATTATCTGTGACCATTTCATTTACAATAACCCAATAAAAGCCTTAGGTGTGAGCGATCTAATGTTTAGAAGACCTAGCTTTAGAAATTGTTTTTGTTCACTGATATTTAGATTTTCTGGTTTAATTACAATAATATTCTTGCTAGATCTTACAGTAGATTTGTTGTTTGGCTTCACTAAGCGAGGAATAGACACAGTTTCTATATAATGTTCTACATTGGTACTTATATCAATTAAGTTGGGACAGCAAAGACTGTGATTTGGACTTTGACTTACTAGTTAGATGGTCTGTAGCGTCTTGGAGATGTTGTCCGACAGAACAGCCGCTCCGACTCTGCTGGGGTGCAGACCATCAGGACGGAAGAGCCTAGGTCGCTCCCAAAACAGATTCCAATTATTTACAAAGAGCAGTTTCTGTTCATTACACCATGACATTAACCATTCATTTAAAGCAAATAATCTACTGAACCTTTCTTGTCCAAGTCGGTAAGTGGGAAGCGGTCCAGACACGACGATCGTTGCTCTAGGCGATGTGCTGCGTACCGTCTCGATCAGGCTCCTGTAGTCCTTCTTCAGAACCTCCGTCTGCCGCAGCCTGATGTCATTCGTCCCTGCGTGCAGCACGACAGCTCCGACGCGCTCGTCACCGTTCAGGATCTCGGGAACCTGCGCAGCGACATCAAGAACACGAGCACCAGGAAAGCAGTGAGTGCGCACCTTACCTTTACCCGAGGTAGCACGGACATGGCGGACCATGGAAGTGCCGATGATCATGGCGTCGTCGCGTTCCGACTCGCGAAGAGGGGAGAAGCGGTTCCGGGTGGAGATCTCGAAGACCGGGAGGGGCGGAGAGGTTCTTGCTTTGGTCCTGGCTTGTGTCGTGACCCAGGGTGCAGGAGTGATTGAAGGCAGAGATGATCGCGTCCTCCTGGGCAGAGAAACGCACGGAGTAGACGAAGTCGGAGTCAAAGTCACAAAGTTACTAACCACTGACTTGTGAGCATCGGCGCGTGATGTTTCAAGCGCTGATCGCCGATCTCGCAGCTCGGCTTGCTTCTCCAGCAGAACACGAATCTGCTTCTCCACCGACTCCAGTTCCAATTGTACCGAAATCAGCTCGAATGTGTCCTCACCTGCACTCAGAGGTAACGTTAGACACACATCCGATATGTTCGCCATTATAACAGATGAACAGTAAATTAAGTAAACAGTAAAGCAATCCGATTGTTTTTTTTTTTTATAAGGAATAGTATTGAGGATAAGTTCACATGATATAAAAATAGAAAGTGCCTGTTTACAATTGAGTGGTAAAGAAGAAAATCAAGGATTAATGAATCAATTCGACGGAGCTCCAAACACAAACACAGACCGCACGCGCATGTGCTTATGCCCCGTTGATGCGGGCTCTAAGCACAATCAACGTATGTCTGTACTTTCAGAGAAGGTTTCAGAGAAACGGGTGTAAAAGATGAGACGACGCTCGATAGGCGCGAGGCCACGCGTGAAATGCTAGCGGGCTAAAGGCTAGTAGCCGAGATTCGGAAAGTTGGATCTAAGTAGCGATATCAAAGCAATCCGATTTTTTTTTTACAAGGAATATTATCGAGGATAAGTTCACACGATATAAAAAAAGAAAGTGCCTGTTTATAATTGAGTGGTAAAGAAGAAAATCAAGGATTAATGAATCAATTCGACGGAGCTCCAAACACAAACACAGACCGCACGCGCATGCGCAAGTCCAATGCGCAAGTCCATTATTCACATAAGTAAGTTCAATGATGATTCATTTTTGTTGTAATAATTTAGTTAATTTATATAAATTAACTAAATTATGACAACAAAAATGAATCATCATTGTATATATAGCCACTCTGGAGTAAACCGTGATATCATCGTCCAGCTCAGTTCACTTCTCATGTAATGGTGTCAATGCAGGCAGATCTCCCCAACTTAGCAACGGTTAGAGTGCTGTTACTGGGTGAATATTGCATGGCTGGAAAAGTCTCTCAGGCAATCAGATTCAAGAACCAGAAATAATTGTTGTATATAAAAATGTAAATATATTGAACGTCTTTGTATAGAAATTACTTTGTCAATAAAATAGCACTTTTGTTTAGGAAGAAAATGAGAGATATATTTTCAGGTTTTTACAATCACAATACAACAGATTAAATAAACAATATACATACCATACAGTATATACTGCACATGGCAATCTCAAAAAACTAAAAAATCCAATTCTCATCAAATCTTTTAGAGAACGGAATTAGAAATTAGTATATGAGGATTTGGCCTTTGTTGTTCAATCAGATTAATTATGGCCCTTATTTTCCTTTTACTATTACTAATGTTGCTATTGCTGCTGTTATTCCTGCTACTACTCCCCCTCCTACTGCTACTGCTAATGTTCCTCCTCCTACTTCCCCTCCTAGTGCTGCAATTTCTACTATTGTCACTACTAGCCCTCCTACTGCTGCTCCTACTACTAGCCCTCCTACTGCTGCCCATCCTACTGCTGCCCCTACTGCTCCTCCTCCTCCTCTTACTACCCCTCCTACTGCTGCTCTTACTGCTGCTGCCGCTCCTCCTACTACCAGTCCTACTGCTCCTCCTCCTACTAACAATCCTAATCCTCCTCCTACTAGCAATCCTAATCCTACTCCTACTACTACTACTACTACTACTGCCGCTCCTACTATTGCCGCTCCTACTGCCACTCCTACTACCACTACCCCACCTCCTGTTGCTGTTAGTGCTGTTTGCACATTGTGTTTCAGTTTTTGTTTTGAAGCCTTTCGTTCAATCCGTCTCTGGGCTTCTTTAAATCTCTCATTGGTGTAGTGCTGTCCTCCATTGATCCTCACCATTTCATCAATCTTCTGCAGCAGTTCTGTGACTTGAAGCGATTACTCATTTCTTCATTGTTGAATGAGTGAAATCTGCCACCGCACTCATTAATAAGAGCCTTGAGATCATTACTTTCACTGATATATTCATCTAATGAAAGCCCCTTCAGATGATCAGTGTGAGTGAACAGAATGATGGTGTGATGAGAAGCTTTTTCTCCAAAGTGTTTCTGGATCCATTTTACTGTTTTCTTCCCTTCTTCTGTGAATCTCACACCCAGTCTGATGACCAGCAGAAACACATGAGGACCAGGAGCTGACATGCAGATGCACTTCTCAATCTCTTTCTTCAGTTCTTCTTCACTCATTGATGTATCATATAGTCCTGGAGTGTCGATCACTGAGATGGTTTTATCCTCCACTACAGTCACATGTCCTTGACAGTGTCTAGGAACAGACTCAGCGGACACACCTTGATTAAACACACGGCTGCCGATGATGGTGTTTCCTGTTGAACTCTTTCCTGATCCAGTTTTACCCAACAGCACAATCCTCAGATCTGTTAAACAGAGAGGAATTTAAATGTTATTTACGCTTTAAGAATTATAATAACTTAGCATTTTGTCTTTGCTCAATAGGGGCCCTTTACTCAGTGGGCCTCAAGATGACTTCAAATAAATACAGATAAGACAGAACTAGTATATAAAATAAGTTAATTAACATTGTTTTAATTTACCCTCTTAACAATTATTTTCCCATCAAAGAATCAGGGTTCCAATTGTGTTGAAAAACCTGGATATGTTGTATGAGGTCAGCTAATTTAAAAGTGTGATTTAAGTCATAGTAATGGTACACCATTAGGATAATTCATCGGCAGGTGTTGGTGGATCTGTGCCTCAATATCGTGCTTCCATAAGTGCAGCTGGTAATGCTGTTTGTGGGGTTGTTTAATCAGATCTTAAGAGAGTTAATGTCTTTTTTCTTTTGTTTTCAGTGCTTGTTCACAGCATGTGTTTGAATGATTGAAAGGATGTTTCAGAAACATCATACTAACTTTTAAATAACATTCAGGAAACTGGACATTTTTATGTTCTTATTACAAATTAACTTTTCTAGAATGTTGAATTTTAAATCAAAATTAAGTTCAAAGAACGTTTCAGGAACATCATACCTAATAAAACACGTTCCTCTAACGTCAAGAAAACTGGACATTTTTAAAGTTCCCAGAATCAACACTGAATATATTTGGAGAAAGTTCTTATAACAAAAAATCTGTTAGCTGGGAATGATTTAACGTTGTTTTTACAGGTTGTAACCTGACCAACATAAACTTGGAGTACTTTTAAGAAACTTTACTTTAGACAAAATTAGAAGCATTTCTGGCCAGTTAAGGGAAGATAAGTTTATTATTTTTCCTTGAGAAATGCATACTAATTTTAAGCGTATTTAACATTATGCATTTACTTTTTGTTTTGTCGAACGTAGAAGTAAAATACTATATTTGCTATACGTTGATCGGACAGTATCAAGTTGAAAAGTGTTTACAGTCAGCACGATATGGCTAACAGAAGTCTGCAGTCATGGGTTCAGTGGTAGTTGTATGAGAGGATATTAGTGTGGCTGATGCAATACTTGCAGTGAACTCTAGCAGGACTTCCATCTACTGGATATAGGAAGAAACGCTTTCAAATTAACTAGACATATAACGGGGTGGTAATAGCGCATATAGCCCTATATCAAAATAAAAAACTATTTCACACTTTCCTGTTAGATGGACTTACTTTTGAGCCGATCTGAATCTTCGCTCACTGCAAAACAACACAGTAAAACACAGTTAGTGAATCTACTGAACATTATGACTCGCACTACAACAGAAATAATATCAACAACCCTAAAGTTTAAGACAAGTCTCTTCCATGTTCACTTTTTCTGCATTTAACTTCTGCACTAGCATAATCATTTATCAATGTCCTCATATATCACATACTACCATACAAGACAAACAGAAAACCAACCAAAAACATTTAAAGATTCCTCACAGGAGAAGAGAAAAATTAAACACTGACCAACTCTGAAATGCTCATTTAATATCCTAAAACATCAGTAAACCAGTGCTCGAAGTGGGGCGGTATTCACCGGCACTTCTACATTTTACTCTTAAGCGCACCTGCACTTTTTCTTGCGTACCGCTACTTCTCGCATGTAGCCGGTACTCTACCAGAAAAAGCGTCAGTGTCAAGCCCGTTTCACATATGCGTTTCATATGTGGCACATATTTTTTTCCGCACCATGTTAGAGCTTTCACACTGCACACGCATGCTCTCCGGCGATCCGTTCCAGGAGCGGTGCGTATACAGCAGTGCAGAGATCGTTTACGTCTATTTCTGCTGTGCTGCACGTGCTGAATTAAAGTTACAGCGCATGGTTCGTGGTCAAAAAGAGAACAGATTGACATGAAAATATAATAATCTTACCATAAATGGATTTAATTAAATAAAATAATCTCACCATAAACGTATTTTTGGACTTGCAGACTTCTTTAAATAGGCTACATTTATGTTGTTAATAAATAGGCTAACATTACCCTAAAATGTTGTTGTACCAGCAATATCTCCAAGTTTTGTTTTTCATTTGCAATTTTTGTTTTTGCCAATGCAAGAGAGTACCGGCACCTTTTCAATCCGTGTATCATTCGTTCAGTCGATTTTTAATTTAATATTGAAATTAGAAAAATTAGAAAACGGTTCGTTTTTCGTTTTTTCATTTTTACCCAAAAAAACGAAAAAACAAGATTTCAGCTTGATTTTTCATTTTTCGTTCTGGGGTAGAACAATGAATAAACAGCTGGAATATTCGATTTCCACACATGGGCGGAATGAAACGCCCCTTTCCTCTGATTTGTCATCAGTTCTTCCTCAGTTCCGCACTGCAGAATAAGAGTCCTCCGCTGCTGCAGCTGATGTGCGGATTCTTAACGTGTTTATTGCAACTATATTTCATCTTTTCCTCATCAAACAAGCTTAGCTCTTAAGAGCGCTCTCTACGTGCAAGGTTACGAACGCTCGTCGCAATTCCACGCGCGTTTCCCAAAAATGCACTTAACATGAACGCGCGAGAACGCGCTCTACGTGCTACTTAAGCATCGCTGTCCATTCGCGAAGTGCTGAAATATAACCTTATATGGAATCGTATTCTGAACGTTTAACCTAATAATCGTCATTTGTTGTGGATTAGAAATCAAGACAAGTCTATATGGATATAAAACACCTATACAGGCTGACAAAATGCTGAACAAAAACAAAAAAACAAGAGAAGATACCTTTCAAAAAGATAAAATTAATGTCCTTCTAGAGGAGATGGGAAACAAAGATTTTATTTTTAACAGATTTAAAGGACATACAAATAAGGAAAAACAAAACATCTGGAAGGACATTGTCACATTGCAAACTAACTGCAACCGTATTCAAAGATCAGGGAAGGAGGTCTGCAAGAAATGCCCATGGCTGGTTGTCGTGCACGTCAGCAAGTCATTGACAGATTTTTTTTTTAATTCATCCCAATTTTGCCCGGTCTTTAAAGCATATTTCCCAGATTACTTATTTTATGATTTTTTTTTCCCATTTAATTTAGATGTGTATTTCTATTTTTTCTTCCTTTTTTAATTATTTAATTTATTCATTTAAACAAAGTGTACAATAGAGTACAATCAAAACTTATATATTATACTCACGTTGCAGTGTAATCTGGTAAATCTAGATAAAAAGTGTAATCTGCGGGTTGTCCTGCAGGTGACCTCATAACTCTGTCTTCTTACGATGCACTTGGGGATGTACGATTACTCCAGAGCACTCGTAGTTCTACGAAGATTTTTAAGTGCTACTTAAGTTACTATGCTTTTGGGAAACAGACCATAATATTAAGATCAGTCGTACGATCGTTTTTACGATCAATTTAGGCTTACGATGCTTTTGGAAAACGCAGCCCAGGAGTTCTCAAGTGCCAGGGTCCGTGAAATAATTTGTATTGTTCCTATTTTCCGGACTGTAAAGTCACGTATTTTTTTTATCATGAAGCACGATGTGATTTATTCATATATTATATATATTTATTCATTATTTATATATATATAATGTATTTTACTTCAAATAATCTAAATATTGAATTATTTAGACAAGAAGGCTATTCGCTGTAGATGTTCAGGAGACGGAGACGCACTAAAGCTGCGCATCATGTTGTTTTCTTTATTTTTCAAAGGCATGACAATTTGTAGTCATTTTGAATGTACACAAAAAATATATATATATATATATATATATATAAATGTTACTGTTTCGAGTGACAGAGTATTAAACAACAGAGTAAGTTATTTCCCCTGCTGAGCAATAAATCCAAGTGATGGCATCGGCGCATCGCTCGCTCACACAACATATTATGAGTTCACTTCTGGCATTGCTAACTTGACATCGCAGCCTGTTCATTATTTAGATAAAACAGTCAACCAAACATATACAAAGTTATTCTGCTTAATTTAATTGGTCTGTTGTGTAGTAGGCTGTATAGGCTTACACAATAAAGGCAGCTGTCAGTCACTGACTTGCTGTTATTCCAAACTCATCGCCCTTGCTGTGAAAAATGCTGATTTAGCATACGTATATTGGGACTCGACTGAAGTAGCCTACGAAGCCTTCTTTACATCAATAGTTAGCATCCAAATGTTACATTACAAATATGGAAACTTTGGACCGAATGAGAGATGCAGAAAACCAACGTCGGTACAGTTTCAGTTTCGATTCAAATAAATTCGTTTAGGTTTGGCGTTTAAAATAGGCTAAACTTTCATTTTTATTATAGGCCTACGTGCCGTGGATACTTTTTCAGTCTGGTTGTTTTCTGAATACCATTCTTTTAGGGATTTGACATTACAGCAAGGGGAAGTAACATACGCATACATGTTAATTTTGTATTTTATTTACCGGTCTTTTACACTATTTCTAAATAGGCTACTAATAAAATGCGTTTTTTTTTACAGCGATGTGACGTGTTACAACGTGTTTCCCTCTCAACATGACCGGTCGCACACAAGCGCGCATCCTTGAGATATTGTAGTTTAATAAAACACAAGACCCATAAAACTCATAGATAGTCATACTGAATGACAGTTAATATAGGCCTATTATATAGTCAATGTATTATTCTTTTCTTTTTGCATTAGTGTTAGTGTTTTTTACTGGACGAGGGTGCAGGCTAGCAGCCGTCATTTACCCTGGTCCCTGCGTACCGAGCTGATGTAGGTGAATTTATATCTACACAGAAGAAAGCTCTTTCTAGCTATTCCCCTGTACGGGTTGTGTCAAGCCATTAGTCTGGTTGTTTAATGAGAAAAAGATTAAATGTAGTTGCAATAAACGCAATAAGAATCCGCACTCTTATTCTGCAGTGCGGAACTGAGGAAGAACTGATGACAAATCAGAGGAAAGGGGCGTTTCATTCCCGCCCATGTGTGGAAATCGAATATTCCAGCTGTTTATTCATTTTTCTACCCCAGAACGAAAAACGAAAAATCTTGTTTTTTCGTTTTTTGGTAAAAATGAAAAAACGAAAAAGGAACCGTTTTCCTCATTTTTCTAATTTCAATATTAAATTAAAAAACGACTGAACGAATGATACACAGATTCTTTTCCCCCACTTCAAGCACTGCAGTAAACTAACTGATAAATGCTTCACAGTAAAGAGTCAATTCATTTAATGAACTTACTGTTGGGGCGATCAAAATCTGGACTACCTCTGTCTAACACACACACACACACACACACACACACATACACACACACACACACACACACACACACACACACACACACACACACACACAGTCAGAGTATCTGGTGAACATTATGCACATCAGAAAGCACAATTTGTTTTCACAGATGAATTGAAATACAACATGACAGAAAATAACAAAAATATCCAGAGGTGTAAAGTCCAGGTTCAGAAAGTAAAAGTCCTCCTCAGTATTATGTTCCAATGACCTGGATTTGCTAATTAGCAGTTTTTCACAGCCAGAAGATAGAAATCAGCTGACTGAGGTCATGGGTGGAATAAACATTTGGCAGGACTTTTACTTTTTTACTTTTACTTTCGGACCCCCGGACTACCCACCTCTGCACACAGTGTTAAAGTGACACTTAGCAAAGAGATCGTCACTGAAACAGCAACTACACAGTTACTGCCTTTAAATAAAGTAACATGCAGCATCACATCAGTTTCTCTGTTCATCCTTGACTGAAGCAAATTGTCACATACTGATCAGAGACGTGAAGGCTGAGGATTAAAAAAACTGTGTTTAATGAAAGAGTAATTCAGGCAAAGGTCAAATAACAGCAAGACTGTTCAAACAAGGAAAAAGGCAAACAGGGAAATACAAAAACAGGCTGAAAACTAAGAACTGAGACACAGGTGACCTGGAGAACAATGTCTAAGAAATGCAGTTGACATTAGCAAGACGTAAGAAAGCATGGGTGAGTGCATCTGGGTTTTAAATACAGAGGAAATGAGGCCCCATCCACAATACTGCGTTTTAGTTTAGAAACAGAAAATTAAAACGAATACGATCTCCGTCCACACCAGCGTTTTAGCTACGTATCAGAATTCATCTCCGTCTACATTAAAACGACTGAAAACGCGGATCACGTGACCATTCACCTATACCGGTCGATACCGGCGCTGCACACGGCACGGGAATTGTCACAGATCGCTGGAATAATAGCTTGCCTCCGGCGCATGTTGGCAGTTAACGTTATAGCATCAGGGAAGGATACGCTATGACTGATGACACCCAGAGAGCCGAGCGCGAGCGTCTGCGTCATCGTTTCCAAAGTCCTCCGGTTTGACCCGTCTTCACTAAAACGCCCTCCGGAGATTCAAAACGCAAAACGGGTCTGCAGCGTTTCTAAACTTCTCCGTTTTAGGTCTTCGTTTTTGCCGTTTTAGTCTGGACGGGAGGTGCAAACGTAGCAAAAGGTCTCCGTTTCTAAACGAAACGTGTGGATGGGGCCTGAGATAATGAGCCACAGCTGAATGCAGTCAGCATGGTGAGAGATTAAGGCCCTGTTTACACGCGGTGAAAACGTAAAAATATTTTATCAGATGTGCCTTTCGTTTATACAGCGACGGCGTTTTTGGGGCTTAAAAACGCAAAAAAGTGAAACCACCCTCCAGAGTGGAAATCTTAAAAACGCTCCACCATCGCGTTCCCGTCTAAAGGGTAAAAACGCAAAAGTCTGCTAGACAGTGAAGGCACCGATCTGCTCTTGTCACGTACGCGTTTACGTCACAGGCATGTGCCAGTACAGGAAAATAACAACAAACATGTCGGATTATTTCCATAGGTCGGACCTTCAAGTTGCCCTCGCAGCTCTGATAAACATACAAGAGTCTTTTTGATTTTGCGCTACTAGGGAGAGAAGTAGAAGGAAGGTTGTACGCAGACGCACAGACTTGGTGTTGTTGTGTGGCAGTGACATTGCATACTGGAGTGCATACTACATCGAATTTCACACACTTTTGCATCACCATATGCATGCAGATCCCCCCCCCCCCCCCCCCCATAAAGCTCGTCTAAACGCAGAATAAAAAGTGATAACGCAACGCCACTTTTGTGTTTTCTCTTCAGATCGTTTCCGTGTAAACATAGCCTGAGTCTTTGAGGGAGTGAGAACAGTCTGTGATGAGGCTTCCGGTCGCAGTGGCGGAACGGAGTTTGGAGGATTGAATTGTCATCCGGGAGGATTGAGGTGTGATCCGGAAGGATTGAGGGAGGAAGTGAGGTGTGATCCGGGAGGATTGAGGTGTGATCCGGGAGGAAGTGAGGTGTGATCCGGGAGGAAGTGAGGTGTGATCCGGAAGGATTGAGGTGTGATCCGGGAGGATTGAGGTGTGATCCGGGAGGAAGTGAGGTGTGATCCGGGAGGATTGAGGTGTGATCCGGGAGGAGTGAGGTGTGATCCGGGAGGAGTGAGGTGTGATCCAGGAGGATTGAGGTGTGATCCGGAAGGATTGAGGTGTGATCTGGGAGGAAGTTAGGTGTGATCCGGGAGGAAGTGAGGTGTGATCCGGGAGGATTGAGGTGTGATCCGGGAGGAGTGAGGTGTGATCCGGGAGGAGTGAGGTGTGATCCAGGAGGATTGAGGTGTGATCCGGAAGGATTGAGGTGTGATCTGGGAGGAAGTTAGGTGTGATCCGGGAGGAAGTGAGGTGTGATCCGGGAGGATTGAGGTGTGATCCGGGAGGAAGTGAGGTGGATGAAGGAAGTGAGGTGTGATCCGGGAGGAAGTGAGGTGTGATCCGGGAGGATTGAGGTGTGATCCGGGAGGAAGTGAGGTGTGATCCAGGGAGATTGAGGTGTGATCCGGGAGGAAGTGAGGTGTGATCCGGGAGGAGTGAGGTGTGATCCGGGAGGAGTGAGGTGTGATCCGGGAGGAAGTGAGGTGTGATCCGGGAGGATTGAGGTGTGATCCGGGAGGAAGTGAGGTGTGATCCGGGAGGAAGTGAGGTGTGATCCGGGAGGAAGTGAGGTGTGATCCGGGAGGATTGAGGTGTGATCCGGGAGGAGTGAGGTGTGATCCGGGAGGATTGAGGTGTGATCCGGGAGGAGTGAGGTGTGATCCGGGAGGATTGAGGTGTGATCCGGGAGGAAGTGAGGTGTGATCCAGGAGGAGTGAGGTGGATGAAGGAAGTGAGGTGTGATCCGGAAGGATTGAGGTGTGATCCGGGAGGAAGTGAGGTGTGATCCGGGAAGATTGAGGTGTGATCCGGGAGGAAGTGAGGTGTGATCCGGGAGGATGTGAGGTGTGATCCGGGAGGAAGTGAGGCGGATGAAGGAAGTGAGATTGAGGTAGACACGGGTAACGAGGGAAAATCAAACAACAAAGAATGGAGGATAGTGAATCGGGAAAAAATGCAAAGAAAGCAGAGAGAATCTGATGGAGAAAAGGGAGGGGAAGAAAAAAGTTCTGAAATTAAAGTTATTCTGCGATTTCAATCTCCTTGTACATCAAATCCCTTGAAGGTTAGTGATGCTATTCACAAGCTGGTAGGTGATGTACGGTTTGTTAAAACTTTACGAGATGGGAACCTACTGATTATATGTAGAGATAGAGTTCAGCAGCATGGATTAATGAAATGTAAATCATTGCTTGGGAAGGAGGTTAAGCCACAAGTATGGGAAGATAGAGGGAAGGTTATGGGTGTAATATCTGGAGTGTCAACTGAGATAACTGAAGAAGAAATCAGGGCTAATGTCAGAGGAGTGTGAGTAACGAGAGTTAAACGTTTACCTTTCACAAGAGATGGTGTTAAGGGGCCCAGCCTGTCTGTATTGTTGACTCTAGAGGAAGATAAAATTCCTGAAAGAATCAGAATTGGGTATGTCAGCTATATAGTAAGGCCATACATCGCTCCCCCTATGAGATGCTTTAAATGCCAGCGTTTTGGGCACATTGCAGCAGCCGGTAAGAGTAAACTCCGTTGTTACAAATGCGGAGGGGAACATGAATACGGGAAATGTGTTAAAGCTAAAATCAAGTGTTGTAATTGTGGAGGAGAGCACAGTGCTGCCTACAAAGACTGTGTTGCACGTAAAAAAGCGGTTCAAATTCAGAATGTGAAGGTAAAAGAAAAGCTTACTTACGATGAAGCAATTAGAAAGGTAAAATCTAATGACAATAGTAGATTAGCACCTGTGACTCAACCCCCAGTTCAAAGCATACATAAGTGCTGCAAAGCTACCAAGGACGGATACACTTATAGTGGAAAAGAGAAAGTTTGTAGCGTTTATGGTGGAAATCATTAACTGTTCTGCCAAAGAATGTAGCCGAACAGAGAGAACTAAGATAATTGCAAAAGCAGCAGAAAAGTATTTGGAAATGGAAGAGATGTCAGTAGTGATTGTAGCGGCTGTAGACAACGCAAAACAAAACTTGCAGCCGCGAGGGGCTAAACACTGAGAGATGGAAAACACTGTGACGCACAGAAACTCAGCTCCACTCGACGATCTCATTTCAATCATTTATTTCACTTCAACACATAAAAGTACAGCTGGCACTGCAGTTACCAAGTCATTAGGATTCCATGTAAGTGCGGAAGTGCGCGAGTGCGAGTGCGGGTGCAGTCAACAGAAAGTGTTCGCTCCCAGGCAGGCTCACCCCCTCTCTCTGTCAAAGCCATAAAACCCAGGTGATCCAGTGAAGCAAACATATAGACCACTATCACTTCCGCCCAAACTCCGGTGGACACGCCCAGCACCTACAATACGAGTGCGGTGAATATTATGAATGAGACCATAAACATAGAACACATGGGAGACTTACGCTGGCTCCTACAGTGATCATTAAAGGGATAGTTCACTTTGAAATAAATTTTTGGTATGTTTTAGCTTACCTCAAGGGCATCCAAGATGTAGGTGTCAAGTTCGTGACTCTCCTGTTCGAACTCGTTTATCAAAATGAACAAATCTTTTTTCGAGTCATTTCATTCATTCAACGAACGAAATGACTCGAAAAAAGATTCGTTCATTTTGAATTAGTCTTTTTTCGAGTCATTTCGTTCATTCAACGAATTAAATGAACTAAATGACTCTAAAAAAGATTTGTTCATTTTGAACGAGTCTTTTTTCGAGTCATTTCGTTCATTCAGCGAACGAAATTAACTAAATGACTCGAAAAAAGATTTGTTTATTTTGATGAACGAGTTCGAACAGGAGAGTCATGAACGTGCATCACAGAACAGAGCAAGACGAGCATTTGTGTTTATAAAACTTTAAACTTTTTTATTTATTTTTGAATTGACCGATGGTTTCGCTAGATAAGAACCTTATTCATCGTCTGGTATCGTTCAAAGCTTTTTGAAGCTGTATTTTCTACAGTTTGTGGTTGTAAATTAATGTACAGTATATTACTGTTTTTCCTTGATTTTACGGTGTTGTACTGGCAGCTGTGCTTGTTTTTCTACAGTTTTTACCATACATGCATTTACATGATAGGCTAATAACACACAGTTTATGGTTTATGGGGAAAACCTAAAACAACATAGCATATTTATTATTTATAATAAACCTTAAGGGTTTAAACCGAAAAGAAAACCAATTTCTTTTGAAATACTGAATTATGGACCAAATCGCGTTCACATTATTAACGTTGCAAATTTTAGTTTCATCCCGTTTTGTTTTTGTATTTTGTCACGCTTCTCCATTGGGTGATCTGATGGAGTTTTAGGACACCATTGGGTCACTTGATGGAGTTTTTCGGTTCCTTGCCACTGTTGCCTTTGGCTTGCTCAGTTGGGGATATTCAAATTAATTAAACAATCATACCATTGATCAGCTCTACCAAACTTGGATGTCCTTTTTGGATGTCCAGTAATAAACAAACATTGTTGAGTTGTTTTGATTGATACTGTAAAGCAGCTTTGATACAATCTGTATTGTGAAAAGCGCTATATAAATATATTTGACTTGACTTGACTTGACTTGACTTGACGCTTCAATGTTTTGAATTTGATTTGGGTGTCTTGTGATAAATGGCCGAAACACCCCAAAAGTTTCAAGTTTATATTTATTTATAAAGCACATTTAAAAACAGCAATCCAACCGCGATGTAATGAGACAGAAGGTTTTCTCAGAGAGGGAGGATTTAATCTTAGAGATAAGACGTAAATGAAAAAAAAAAAAAAACAAGAACTAATCACCGCATTGATTTGTTTTTCACATTTGAGGTTCTGATCCCAGAGAACACCTAGGTTCTTAATGCAAGATGAAGTTGGATAAAGATAGTCCAGATCAGTGTTACTGCTATTAGAGATAGAGAGCGGATGGAGTCATTGAGCCATGGTTCAGTCTTAGGTTTTGACTTCTTAGCAAGTCGGGTTAGGGACAGAGCCAGACACACCCCATTAAAGGAGTTAGTGAACAGGGAGAAAAGGAACGAGTCCATTGTGCAGTATAGGTGAAATGTGCGATCTTGTAGGAGGAAAGGACAGAAAACAGTACAGACATATGTTCAGAGATCAGAGAGTTAAAAACCTGAACATCAGTAATGCAAACACCATGAGAGAGTTACCAGGTCCAGAGTATGTCCATGAGTATGTGTGGGATCTTTCACCCACTGAACCGTGTTAAATGAGATTTAAAAACTCCATTTGTAGAGGCTTTGACTGACAGCACACATGAATATTAAAGTCCCCTAGCAGAAGAATATTGCTAAATACAATCAGTTACAAATTACAAATATCTTGGCATTGTGCTTGACCATAAGCTTAAATGGGATCTGTGGTCTGACCTCATAAGCACAAAGACACGACAAAGAATTTACTTTTTAAAGAAATTGTCTTCTTTTAATGTAACAGGCTTCAATGAATTATGTAATATTTTAAAATACGTGATATGTTGATATTTAATTGAATCAACACACAAACGTTACCTTTTATTATTGAAAAAAAAGGTTAAAAAAAATAGTGGTCGAGCCATATACACACATAAAAATTATGGGTTAAAAATAACACAACTTGGGTTGTTTTATAACCCAACCGCTGGATCAATATTGCACCAAACCAACAGTAGTTAATTTGACCCAGCAAGATGGGTTGGCCATTTTTTAACTCAACAAATGAGTTAAATATTCTACCCAAATGCTGGGTCAAATTAAATACAATTCTGGGTTGATTCAACTACATATTTGTTATATAGTGTACCCAAATGCTGGGTCAAATTAATTACAATTCTGGATTGATTCAACTACTTGGGCCCTATCTTGCACCCAGCGCACGATCTGAAACGCAAGTGTCAAAGCGCAAAGCGCAAGTAACTTTGTGGGCGGATCCCGGCGCTGTTGCTATTTTCCCGGCAGGATAAATGCGTCTTGCGCCTGGCGCAAATCTAAAAGAGGTTGGTCTGAAGTAGCTTCATTATTCATAGGTGTGGTTTGGGCGTAACGTGAAATAAACCAATCAGAGCGTCATCCAACATACCCTTTAAGAAAAGGTGCGCATGTTGCATGGCGGATTGTTATTATTATGACGCATTTACCCGGCGCGCTTCAGAATCGGTTCACAGCTGAGGAGATCGATGTTCTCGTCAGGGCCGTAAAAGAAAGAGAAGTGACATTGGGGATGGGACAAACCCACCCAAATCAATAGAAAAAAATATGAGAAAGCTCAACTTAACTGGTAAGTTAAAGAGTAAGGTTTTTAATGTACTTACATTATGGTAAAGGTGATTTCGCAGTCTTCAGATTTTTTTTTCCCTTGTTCTTGACGGACAAACTAATTTGTCAGATGTCCTTATATACATATGTGTCTTGACACTATTGGGCAAACAGGTCTGATCCGTCATTACTACAATTTGCCTGAAAAATTTGGGTAAATGTGTAAGCTAGATTTATGCCTATTTTTTCACATCTTCATGGACACCACACTGATTTCCCTCGTGTGGTAATATATTTCCTTGTTATAATGTATGATTTGCAAAAATAAAAACTGCTGCATCTGTGTTGATGAGAGAATCAAAGTGTATGCGCGTTGTGCACCCGCTACATTATGGCCAAGCATGCGCATTTAAAATAGCATTATGAACAACGCGCAACGCGCCACTGACTTTAGACCAGGTTTTTTTTGGTCAGTGGCGGAATTGTTTTCTGGAAGTGCAAAATAGCACTAGGGAATGTTTGCGCCGAAACACGGCTCATTTTTGTGCCGACCCGCCCAGGGAGCGCAAGTTCATTTCCTAGTTTACCGACGCGCGTCTGTGGAGGGAAAAGTCCGCTTTGCGCGGGTGCAAAATAGGAATGATACTTGCGTCAGTGAACAAAGTCATTTGCGCCGGGTGCAAGATAGGGCCCCTTATGTTATATAGTGTACCCAAATGCTGGGTAAAATTAACCCATATGCCATATTAATTCTAACATATTACAGTACAATTTAAGAAAATAAATTGCAATAGACTGTTATTTAGACGAGCGCTCGGTGTGTGGACTCACTCTGGTGATGATGTGATGACGTTAGAAGCACAAACAACCCACGTGCTGGGTCAACCGTATGTTGGGTTGATGGATTTTGACTCAATACATGAGTTGCACAAAATAACCCAAATTCCATATAAATTAATATTATACAATATTCTACATAAAAAATATTTCATAACCCAGCGGTTGGGTTGATTAAATAACCCAGCTGTTTTTAGTGTGTAGGCCTAACGTTACTCACTGAAAGAACCATATTTGGTTAGAGAGCAGACTGTGGAATACCGTTATACGTGTACACCAGTGCATTTTCATTTTAAAACGCATAACTTTCGCTACGGTTGCGCCACAGAGTTTTCGACCCTCGGAAACGGAGACTGACCTCTTCAGTGAGTTAAGTCCGAAGAAGCAAGACAGTCAAACAAGTGACCCAACCCACAGCAACACGTTATGGCAACGACACCGCTCAGACTGACAGTACAAATAAACGTGAATTAGGGTAGGCTACTTTGGTCTTGTAAGCATTGTCATGTATTTATAATCAAATGCATTTTGTTTTATTGACCACAATATAATTTGTTTGAGAAGGGCACTTTTGATTAATTTTGATCCCACTTATTTTGAAATCACTTAATATATTTAATTATTGTTATTATTTATCTTAATAGGCTATTCTCACCGTCATTCCTATGGGTTTTATATCAGAACTTGTCTTAAACCTGACTGCTCATTATACTGGAATATTCAGCATATGAACGACTGCAGCCTGACGAACGACGGATTTTAATAACAAATATTGATTTCCCCTCCGGAAAAAAAGACAAAATTACAAGCTGCACTGCGAGGAGGATTGTATGAATTTGGTCTGTAGCTTATTATATTTCAAAGGTTTTGGTTTTTCGTTCCGCCAAGTCATATTTCCCCCTCATCACATCGTCTCATAGGAGCTCCGCGGTTTTTACTTTAATACATCCTGTGGGATATTCTCTTATGTCTCACACTGCAGAAAGATCACAGCGCGGGCAAATACTCCCTAAAACAACAATAAATAGCCTACATTCTCAATGTACGTTCGTCATTCCTTATCAATAAATCAACACATCTGCATAAAACCCGTTGCAGGAAACGCAAACTCACCATTAGTCGAGCTCATGCTGAAGTTAGTCTAAATCTCAATTAGGGAAATTAGATAGATATTAGATAAGCATTAATAACTGGGTGTGGAGCTTCGCCTTCTGCAGTTCTGCGTCATTGAGTCATTCATAAATATAGTGTCCTTAAGCCACGCCCATTACTCGAGCTGCAGCGTGACGTGATACCAAAACTGAAAGAAAATCTGATCATAATCCACAGTCCATAATCTAGTATTGCTTGCTCATATTATTGTTGAATAACTGGTTTTCAGTTTAATTCTATCAGCCCCAACACTCACAACCTGATACACACCTATAATCCTCTTACATTTCTCTTACATTTTGATTATGTGAGAAATCCATGTAATTATCCTGTCAAAACACATTCCAAGAAATCACTTGTTCTAATTCCTTTTTATGATATAATTTTAGATTTTTATATAAAAATATATTCCAGAGAATTTAAATTACCCATTTATAAGACCAATCCCCAACAGTATTTTATTAGCAATATAATCCACATTTCTGCCTCTAATCCAAAATCATCTGTCTAGGGAACGATGGTTTATTAATAACTGTCATAAACACTGTCAGCATTTGATCTGTTTCTGACACTGAGCCCGTATGAGTGTTTCTCTGAGTGTCCGACAGGAGGCGCCAAAGCATTCATGTAAAAAAACATTAATGGCCTGATACAAAATATGAAATGTTTTACTTAGACAACAGACAAGCATCATAGCATAAGATAAAGAAAATATAAAGAAATAAAGAAGTAAAATAAAGAAATAAATTAAAATACATTCGAGTAAAATAAATTTAATAATAAAAAGACTATGGGTTTTCAGCAAGTTTAAGATCCTCTATCAAAGTAGGTAAGATTAAGGGATTTTTTCCCCCATTAATTTTAAAGATAAGAAGTAATGACACAGTTCCTTGTGAAAAACGTAAAAGTTTGGAAGTGTTTTCAGGAATCTATTCTTGTGTAAAAAGAATTTCCCAAGAATAATACATTTACAGCCATAAAACAGATGTTCTGTTGTTTCAATCTGATCAACACAAAAAGAGCAACTGTTAACATCAAGACCACATCGACATCTTAAACATTCTCTGGAAGAATACACTCCATTAAGAGTTATCCAATTTAAGATATTTTGTTCTTAAAATCTTAACTTCAAACCTGGAAAAATATTGAAAGATTTAATTTTGCAGAAAGTGTTCAAGTAAACTTTTGTAAAATATAGTGGCTTGAATGTAATAACATTAAATGCAGATCACAATGAAACAACACAATTCAAGAAAACTGTTGCTTTAGCTCACTTTATTTAAAGTGTAGAACAGCATGTTTATCAGATATTCTGCTCCAATCTCTCTCAGGAAAGATATATTAATAACTCTCCAGCATAAACACCAGCGTTTGATCTGTTTCTGACACTGCATGTGTCAGAACTGATGTCCATATTACAGAAATATACAGTTCAAGATCACACAAATTATGCAGTTGTATTAGCTTAAACATGTGTAGCTGCTGTTCATAACAATAATCAATCATGTGCATTTGAGCTGATATACCAGTTAGGGTGTAACGTTTCGTTTTAACAACGATTCGATTCGTATCACGATTCGTGGTTGTCGATACGATTCAAGAACGATATTGGTTCACTTAGAACGATACGATCCGAAACGATTCAGTGATTTGAAATCGATTCAGTAACTTTTTAGCCAAAAATTCAACCAATGTGACTGAAATAAATACCTGGATACTGGACAGTGCGGGTAAAGTTTCCTATTCATGTTGTTTCTTGTAAGGGAATCAATCAGGTATCAATTAATTATATATATAAACTAGGGCTGCACGATTTGGGGAAAATGTCATATTGCGATTATTAGTGGTGTCAACAATAATCGATTCGGCAATGCATCGCAATGCGGGAAATGCACGATTCAGCATCGATGCGGCAAAGTGCCATAATCGATTATGTCACTGTTTATTTTCTGGCCTTGGACAATAAAGTTTTGAAGTTTCAATTACTTCCGGGGCATAATAACAACAATAAAGATAGCTGAGGTGGAGGGAGATGACCGCGTTTGTACTAGGGGGTGTAACGATACGCGTATTCGTATCGAACCGTTCGGTACGAGGCTTTCGGTTCGGTTTTCGGTGCGCATTTACAAACTGAACGGTTCGTTGGACCATTTTTCCAGCCGACCAAAATTTCGTCATTTTAAATGCAGGCGCGCGCGGCAAGCGCACGAGATGCTGGTGCGACCACAACATTGCCCAACATCAAATGGCAAATGTAATGTAAGCGGAACGAAACTGAGCTACTCGTTATTATGTGGTTGACGAACTGTTTATCAGACCAATGCAGCGCGAGCTGAACTCTGTTACTACACAGCGCTGAGACATCCAGTAAAGAAAGCATTTGAATTCACTATTGAACTTAACATCGCTGCGAGATCACGAAACCAGTCGTTATTGTGTGGTTGACGGACAGTTTATCAGTTTGGACCAATCTTAGTTATAGCAAGCCGATCTTAATCGCGCAGCACTGTTACTACACAGCCAAATCCAGTGAAGAAAACATTTGAATTCGCCACTGAAGTAATAACATCGCTGCGAGATCTAGTGAGAAACATTCACATTTCTCCGTTATTAACGGATCAAACCGCGCTGACGTGAAAACCAGGAAGAAACATTGTGCCATGAATGAACTATCCAGTGTCCACAGATCAGCACATTCACCATGGATTTACTGTAGTAACACTCACTGTAACCATGTAAGTTTGGCAGGAATAGTAGCCTATAATGCTTTCAAGTAACATTACGTCGGTTTTATTTTGACATTATGAATACAATTGCTGCCCTCAAATGTTAATCTGAACTAAAATAAACCTTTGTTTGTAACTACTACAATATAACATTTCATTTTGTCTAAGGAGCTGCTTTGTTTTATATACTCCTAAGAAGTGTCAAGTAGCCTATAGCTCCATCATTGCTTAAAGTAAAAAAATATATCATATTTTATGATGTTAGTTGTAATAAAAACATAATAAAAAAATCAAGGAAATTTCTCTGGCATTTCTTTCTTTTTGCTGCATTGAAAACGTACCGAACCGAACCGTGGCACAAGTGTATCTTATCGAACCGAACTGTGAATTTTGTGAACCGTTACACCCCTACCACCAATTTTATTTTATTTTATGACATTGATGTCAAAGATACAGGAGTTATAATACACACATAGCAGCCAATAAAATCGGTTGTTCAATATGCTTGTATTGCCTTATGATTGATGAAAAATGTGCCTTGTTGTGTGCAGTAGAATTTTGATGCATCGCAATGCATCGTAGAATCGAATTGAATCGAATCGAATCGTTACCTGGTGAATCGTAATCTAATCGAATTGTGAGGGCAGTGCCAATGCACACCCCTAGCGATTATTGAGGTCAATATTGCGATTGCGATATGCAATTGCGATATAATAAGCAAATGATTTCATGAGTGAACTTGCTGTGTTCTCAAGGAAAATGCACACAGATTAGTGATAATGCTAAAATGTGTAGGCTATTTCTCAACTCAAACTTGCAACAACTAAATGATTAATAAAACATATAATGATCAATAAGCCATTGATGTCTGGATAAAAATGTCTGAACATTCCTGTCTAACAGGTAGGACATACAGACATTGAATTAAGTTCAAAAGTCTGCACTGCAAACATTATAAATTATAGAATAATCCTTATTAAAGTTACAAAAGTTATTTAGTCAAGAGCATTGAGTGTTTTTCTCTGTTCCCTTTGTTCTTTGATTAACTTTAACGACAGAGATAATTAGTTGCTACTGTGTACTGTCCCTTTAAGACCAGCCGCTCTTCTGACAGAGACGCGGATCACACTCTCATTCTCTCACGAGTCACAACTCTTTACGGCCATCGTAAGACTGATCTTGTGTTAAGATACTCGACAAAAAGACATTTTGGCATAATTGTGTGTGTTATTGTTCGTTCAAGCGCGAAATAGAACTGTGTTCTGGCATGCTGTCTTGTGCGCACGCACGATACTGGCGCGAGTCTTTCTCTGTGTGTGTGTGTCACAATCAACGCGATCTTTTTTGTCTTGTCACGAATGAATGACTGAAACGTTTCGCCTTTATCATTAAAAGTGATAAGAAAAAACATCCATATAAAGTCTGACCTGCTAAAATCCAATGCTTTATTTCCTAGTATCGATAAAATCAATTGATTACCTTTTAAAACGATATTAGATCGATATATGTCGTCCGGAAGGCCAACTTGCCGAGCACAGATCGATGTAGTTGGATCATAGGAATATAAATCGATTCATCGATGTAGTAGATGAATCGTTACACCCCTAATACCAGTATAAGGTTATGAGATGCATTATATGAATGCTAGGATAAAGAGACACGTCTTTAATCTTGATTTAAACTGGGAGAGTGGACTTAGATATTCTAGTACTATCAGAAGCCTTTTGATTATTTCACAGATGGTTTCGATTTATCAAGAAATAAATAAATCAATGGTAAGAAATCAAAGTATTGGGTTTGGTTGAAGTCAGTTGGGTTTAGGCAGTCATGGCCTAATAGTAAGAGAGTTGGAATGGTGACCCAAAGGTTGCTGGTTCGATTCCAGTACCGGCAGGAATATGACTGAGGTGTCCTTGAGCAAGGCACCTAAACGCCACTCAAGGCTGCCCGCTGCTCCGGGTGTGTGTATCCACGTTTGCAGTGTGTGTGTTCACTACTCGTCTCCTAATGTGTTAAATGCAGAGGTCAAATTCCAAGTATGGGTTACCATACTTGGTCATCACGTGTCGCAACATGTCTAGATGTAAAGTGCTGATTTGTCTGAGTGTAACGGAGTGTAAAATGTTAAATTACTGCATAAATGGGGACAGCGCCATCTGGCTGATGCGTGATGGCATTTAGTGTACGGAATAGGGACCGCCCACAGCAGAGATAACGAGACATGCTGTGGGTAAGTCACACTTTTCGAGCAGTCGGAGAATTATCAGTTAAAAGTGTCTAAAACACACAAAAAAATGCTTTATTGTGGATTGATCTTGTAATGAACTTGTTAGGCAACCTTTGATACGTGTTTGGCGTCGAGTGTGTTATTTTATATTGAGTTATTCCGCCTTTGTATTACGAGGCACGATCGTAATCAATTTGTGCATTGTCTTGTGTTTTATGTAGAACTGATTTATTCTCCATGAAGTGAAACCCCTATTTCTACATTTTATATCTCCATTGTGCAGGTAATGTGTATAAAGTATTATGTTATAATGTGTTAAATGGATTAATTGTTTTATTTATGTGGTATTGTGCATATTCACCACTAGGTGGGAATGTTTCTTCTCACATTTAGTTTAATTGAGATGTTCATCATTTCATTGAGTTGATTTGTGATTAATTCACTGAAAATGTATTATAATTGTCAGTCTGCAAAATTGTACTCACTATACGATCACAACGCAAAGGTTAAAAAAAGAAAGAGTACTGTTTCAAATAAACAGACACACATCTTCTGTCTCGCTACATTTTATATCTCCATTGTGCAGCTCCATCCAGCAGAAAGACCGCCCAGGCAAGACCGTCACATGAGCATTACTGATTCTCTCACTGAATCACACACATCTCGCAAGTTTATCTGTCGCTCTGACTGCAAGTGTTGCTACGTCTCTACGTCTGATTGCTCTACTCTCAGCCTCCTTTATGGCACTCTCTTTCTCTTCATGGGTCACTGTCATCTTCCCACATACTCTGGCAGCAGCTGTTATGACCCCAGAGAGGCCAAGAGGAGGTATGTAATCAGCAAAAGACAGCTCAGCTTCCTCTCGTGACTCCTCTGCTAAACGCCAGTATATTTTCTGCCATTCTGTCTGAGTGACCTCTTCATGCTGCTGTTTGTACAGCTTCACTTTCTCATCTAACTTCTTCTTCTGAATCTCCTGAATGTGTTTCTCTGTTTCCTCAAACATGTCATTAGTGAAGTGTGTCCCTCCATTCTCTTCTACCATCTTCTCTACTTTACTGATCAGATCTCTGAACTGAGGGAAACTGGCAGACTCATTATTATCTATACAGAAGAACCGGTTTCCACAACTCTCTTCAAGTTCTTTAAGATCTGGATGACCGTTCTGCAGAAACTGCTCAATGGTTTTATTCTCCTTCTTTAACTGATCTTTGTGAGTAAAGTATTTTTCCATCTGTTCTCCAAACACTTCTTTGAGCTGCTGTATTGTGTTTTTCTCCTCCTCAGTGAATCGATCCACTTTAATCATGATAATAAAAGCATGTGGTCCAGGAAAGCGTAAGGGCCAATCCCAATTCTACCCCTTACCCCTTCACTTTCCCCTTCCCCTCTGTTTTGCACGTGCACGTGAAGGGGTAGGGCTGTCCCAATTCTCTTTTGGTTGGAGGGGGAGGGCTAAGGGGAAGGGCCAGATAGCCCTTCAAACGAAGATTTTTCGGGACCACACTTCAAACGAAGGGGTATGAGAAGCGTCACTGCATACACCGGCTACAGACGCAAAGTGGCTGCCCAAGCAAAAAACAAGACCCATAAATGTACGAATTTTTGGCTTTAATAAGTATTTTAACAACAAACAATGATTTGCTTTATGTTACTTTCAATCTTGTGTTCATATTTACGGTCAGTTTCTTCAAAGAAAGGTTTGTAAAAAAAAATCGCTAAAATCGCTGTAGTTTGCTAACGATAGTCCCGCAACATATTTACATGTCTGATAACTGGTGAATGTAATTTCGGAAGGGAATTTATGGAGCCAAAACAATCTCATTAATAATTCACGCACAAAAAATTATTCGCACATGCGTAAACAATTTCACATGCATGAAACCTAATTCACGTACTCAGAAAAAAAATTCACGTGCGTAAAAAAAATGTGTATTCACAAAAAGCAATTCACATGCGCAAAATAAACTTAAATATTCATAAAATACATTTCACAAATGCAAAACACAATTCGTAGATATACAACTGTGCACAAAAACCTTTGAATGTTTAAAATGTACGAGCTTATCCTTGAATGTGAATGTGCAAATCGTCATTCACGTACGAATCGCCTTGGATTTGTGTGTGTGTGTTTTTGAGACTTTCCTGCCAGTGCTTTACTCGTAACACAGAGCACTCGTACTCTTTAGCCAATCAGATTTAAGCTTATCAACCGACCAATCAGTATCACGTGAGGGCGGGCCTACCTGCATGTTACGTCATCAGCTTTCGACCACAGTTCATGGCTGAGCAGAGGTAAGTGCAGTTGATCAATTCATTTCTGTTTACTTAAGTTATAGTTCGAGATCAGTTGAAGCAAGTTTATTAACTGCTATTTAGTCCACATGTGAACATAAACATTTATTTTTAGTATTGATGGATTTTCATGTCCTGTCCACCACACATTCAACTGATGATAATGTAGCCTATGTAATGACGTGCATAGAAGACATCGGTTTTGTTTTAAGCAGCATATATTATGTAGTTTTATCGTTTCAGATTTCCGAGACGGATGATGTATAAAGTTGCAGACAACCAGTACTGTGATCTTACCGTTCCTACTGTAATTCTTCCAAAACAGTCACGTTGAAGCCATCCATTTTGACAGTTGTTTCAACAAGAGGTTGCTATGCATGCATTATTAAATGTTCTTGTCTGAATAAAAATATTCAAAGACATAATTACATTGATGTACACGTTTTATTATTTTAAAATGTTTCTAAATCATTTGGGAATAAAATATATATAAAATGACTTGATCATGATTAATGTTCCTGTTATATATAAAGATCATGAACTGACAATCTTAAGTATGAAGCACAGCATTCAGTACAGAGAAATATACATATCTTCCAGAGTTGTGAGATCCAGTCAGAGTTTAATTTGCTTTTAGAGTATATAAATATAATACATCAAGTGAAAAGTTAACAAATGAATGGTGTTCAATCCAGTCATCAGTGGACCTCTGTTAGGACATATCAGATTTTGGTCTGATATTTATAATAGTAAAAACTAATGTTAACAAGATTTTAATGAAGTAATAGTAAATGTTGAAATTAACATTAACACAAATTAATAAATGCTGTATACATGCAGTTCATTATTAGTTAATTTTAATGAAACGTTATTGTAAAGTTACCAATTAAGACATTAATACTAAAAAAAAGAAAGTATAAAAGAGAATAAAGAAACCACATGAATTAAGATGTTTGTGACTGCTATCCAGATGTCATGCCATAGGTGAGTAATCCTGAAAAATGCAGAGAAACAACAAGTGTTTAATAATTTAACAACAAATTGCACAAATGGTAAATAAACAATGGGTGCTCATTAAAATAGGTATATTCACTATTTAAAGAACAATCTCGATGGGTATTGATTGACACCAGATGATGATTGTTTTGCGATCATTAGCGTGATTGTCCTAACATTAGCTGAGAGCTGCCTGTACCTGCAGCTAAAATATAACAAAACAGGCATATTTTTTGACACGATATGGGACATCTGATTACCACAACACTTGCTTACATCGGTTAATAATAGTTAATAAACTATTGCTTCAACTGATCTCGAACTTCAATAAACACAGAAATGAATTGATCAACTGCACTTACCTCTGCTCAGCCATGAACTGTGGTCGAAAGCTGATGACGTAACATGCAGGTAGACCCGCCCTCACGTGATACTGATTGGTCGGTTGATAAGCTTAAATCTGATTGGCTAAAGAGTACGAGTGCTCTGTGTTACGAGTAAAGCGCTGGCAGGAAAGTCTCAAAACACACACACACACAAATCCAAGGCGATTCGTACGTGAATGACGATTTGCACATTCACATTCAAGGATAAGCTCGTACATTTTAAACATTCAAAGGTTTTTGTGCACAGTTGTATATCTACGAATTGTGTTTTGCATTTGTGAAATGTATTTTATGTATATTTAAGTTTATTTTGCGCATGTGAATTGCTTTTTGTGAATACACATTTTTTTTACGCACGTGAATTTTTTTTGTGAGTACGTGAATTAGGTTTCATGCATGTGAAATTGTTTACGCATGTGTGAATCATTTTTTGTGTGTGAATTATTAATGATATTGTTTTGGCTCCATAGGAATTGGCTTATATTTTACCGTACATCTGCTATGAACACATTGTTTTCTTGTGGTTATATGTGAACACGATATAAACGAACAGTGCTTACAGTTTCGTGCTTTTTGCAACATGATCAGATCAACCAGTCTGACAGCGAGCAATGTTTCCTTAAAGGTATTGTAGGTAGGATTTTTATAAAAAACTTTTTTTCCAAATTTGTTAAAACTTTCTGTATATATCAATGCATAATTAAAATGTAAGTACTCTGAAAAAGAAAGTATAAAAATCGAGTGTCTGTAGACCTCTCACGACTGTTTTAAAGACAGCTCATTATTACCATTCACTCCACCCCCTCCCTTCTGAGCTCCTTCCAAAGCCACGCCCCCAAAACACATGAACGCGCGACTCCGACGGCTGAGCTGAAGACGCATTATTTACCTGAGACGAGCGGAGAGGAAGGAGCGCATCATTGGTTACAGTCTATATCAAGAGCGCAATGCATAGTGACATCATGTCAGAATCACATAAGAAAATCTAACTTTATCATTATGAAGATAAACAAATAAGATGTATTTTAGTACTCACTATCAAGCTAGCATATTGATATTGGTAAAGTTTAAAATATATATTTATTGATTCGATAACGAGCTAGTTATCTATAAGGCAAAGCTAAAAACAGATTGCATGATAGACGTTTTTCCATTGCCATCATTTACACTGTGATGAAGATGAATTTCGTGTAAGATTCATAACATATATGGTGTTCTGCATGTAAGAGTTTCCATGATGAAAGCATTGTTGACTCTGATGAGGACTACACATGAGGACTGTTCTCTGTGGCGTGCGCAGTCTTCACTCGCGCTCCACAATCTATCGCAGTTGTGGAGACTCTCTATTCATTCCGGTGAAATCACAAAATAAAATGCCCACAAACGTGTTCCTGCTTGATATAGACTGTAACCAATGATGAACATATTCAGTTTTGATGAGAGAGAAAAAAAACTCTACCGAGGGCGGATTCGAACCCGTAACCTCTGACATGTTTGGCAAACGTTCTACCACTAGACCATTGAGGAACTCAGCCTAAGCCATCCATTGTTTCGTCCCGAATTGGAAATAATGAGCTGTGTTTAGTGCAGATTAAACGGTCTAGAGTCACTCGATTTTTATATTCTTTTTATCAGAGTACTTACATTTTAATTATGCATTGATACATATAGAAAGTTTAAACAAATTTGGAAAAAAGTTTTTTATAAAAATCCTACCTACAATACCTTTAAGTCCAAATAAGTCCATTATGCAGCCATAACGTTACCATAAACTGATCCACCAGCAAACTTAGGCGTCGAAGATATCATCGTCTGCGAACTTCACAAGACAAATGCAAAAAAATAGCTGTAACACACGCAAATGAGATGACTGCAGCTGTCGACGGCATTTTGGAAGTTTGTGATAAACATCGGCGCATCTCCTATGACGTAGGCGCTACGACGTATAATGACGTGTAACGGTGTAGTAGTGGACGCGTGTTTACGTCACTCATTGTTTCAAAAATTCAACGTTGTCTTTTGGTATATAGAAATCGTCTTCCATTGCGATCCTGTATATCTAAATATTTTTAGATCTTCACAGTGTAAGGTAAAACTTATTGGGAGCCCTTCCGGGCATTCCGGCGAACGCCGTACACATGCGCAGACCGAAGCGCCCTGCTCTCAGATCAGTTGGACGTGGATATGCTTACACGAGGTAAAAAAGATATAAATACTGTTCGTTTTCTCACAAAAACCACTCGTTTCGTGTCTTAGGGCATCAATGTGTACTTACATTTACGAGTCATTAAATAATGTTTAATTTTGACTGCTCTTTGAGGTGGACCCCCTTCACCTCCATTGTATGACTGACAGACAACAACGGTTTTACCTAAAATGATCAAAATTGAAGATACTGTGGAAACAAAGACACCTACATCTTGGATGCACTGGAGGTAAGCTAAAACATATCAAAAATTAATTTCAAAGTGAACTATCCCTTTAAGGCCCTGTCCACACGGACACGGGTATTTTTATAACCGTGACTTTTCTTACGCGGTTCGGCTGTTCGTCCACACGGAAACGCAGTATCAGGTCACTGAAACCCAACATTTTTGAAAACCCCTGCCAGACTGAGGATTTTCAGAAACCCCGGTTACAGTGTTGTCGTGTAGACAGTAAAACCAGGGTTTTTTGCCTTGCGACGTCAGAGCGTGCGCAGTTATCCGCTGTGTTTGCGTCAGATTTGCGCCTACCGGAACGGGTAATAACTCTTTGTTAGGCTTCTGATTGGCCAACGTGGCTTTACGCTTAGGGTTATTTCACCGCCTGCTGGTGTGGCATGCTCTTGACCGCGCTTGATAGCGTGTTTTTGCGTTTTCATGTAGACGAAGACCGAGCATGTGTGGACGTGATTTTTTTTAACGCTGGAGGAAAAACTCCGGTTATAAAAAATACCCGTGTCCATGTGGACAAGGCCTTAGACTCTATAAAATCACTAATATAACAATTACTATTATAAGACAATCATATTTTGTCAGAGTTTATTACTTCATTTACTGACACTTCACATCAATGCTAGCAATGTGGTAAATCATGGTAAATCACGCTAGAAACATGGTAAATCATAGTAAATAATACTAGAACATGGTTTGTCATGCTAAATTATGCTGAACATGGTAAACCATACTGGAACATGGTAAATCATGGTGAATCCTGCTAGAACATAGTAAATCATGGTGAATCGTGAGATATTGTGAGATATTTTCACCAAACTCGGTACACATATGTAAGAGCTCAATGTGAAGTCATTGGCCACTAGGTGACGCTATAACATTAAAAAAAACGTATAAAGGGCTATGACCACCTGACCGTTAGTCCGATTGACTTTTGTGAAAATTGGTATGCAGTGTCCTGGTCCAAGGCCCCATGTATGTGTAAAAGGATATTGGCGTATCTCAAAAAGCACCTTTTAGACAAGGTTAACAAAGGCCAATCGGAATGAAACTCGATGGGCATGTTCGAATCATGACCCAAGAGGTCTGTAAGAGTTTTGAAAGAAAGAGTTTTGTGGCCACTAGTTGGCGCACCTATAATGTCAGTGGTTAAATGCTTGCTAAATAAAACTTAATATTTTTAATGCTTATGTGCTTAAAGGCCTAAAATGCTTGAACCCCGCTAAATGCTGCTTGTTTATTTCATGTTTGTTAAAAGATTAAAAACTGATTGTTATATTGCTGGATCACAGGGTTTGGGATGTGAATATATAAGTGGAACAACATAATTGTTAGATTATAAAAACCTCAGTGAATCAGTAAATATATAATAAGAGTTAAGAGCCTAACTGATGGAAACACTGATCACTGTTATGGTGACTTCAAATGAAACAGAGTTAAACCTCTGTTAATTCTCAATAAGAGCTTCTGTAGACGTCTGACACAGATAAAGTGAGTCTTGTTAGTAATAAGTGAAGCTGGTAATGCTGTTTGTGGAGTTGTTTATTCCTCCTCTGCTGAGATATTCACAGATTTAATGTCTTCTTTTCTCTTCAGTTGATTTAATCTAAGACTGTGGCTGAAATGACTCCATATTTAATATACACAGATATATTGGCTACGATAAGGTCCAGTTGTGGTTTATTTCTTCGCTCTTGGCTGACATGTGGCATTGCTTTGCAGAGGTGTAAAGTCCAGGTTCAGAAAGTAAAAGTCCTCCTCAGTATTTTGTTCCAATCACCTGGATTTGCTGATTCAGACAGGGGACAGAACTAATGTGAAGTGAGTGTAAAAAGAGTGAAATCAGCTGACTGAGTTTGTGGTGGAATAAACTTATGGCAGGACTTTTGCTATTTGACCCCTGGATTACCCACCTCTGGACGGAGGGCTACTAATATAAAGGATTTCCTGGAATGTCATAAGTTCATAACTTCTATGAGTCTCTATTGAGCCATATTTTATTGCCTGTAAGACTGTATGTTATTGTCTCCTCGGTTTGTTAAAATTGAATTAGAAAAACTGCTACAAGTCTCACTTGTGGACTTTCTGCTCGAGGGCGCCCTCTGGCGTGAATGAAACAGGCATCACATGTGTACTCACTAATGCTCACAACACCTTATTTTGGGCAAACAAATAGTAATTCTTTCTAAAGAAATTTGAAGCAATTTTTTTAAGACACCTTTTAGTCTCCCAGTAGATGCATACAATTTCCTGACAGAAGTTAAGATATTAGAGTTACTGATTTTTTTCCACAATAATTCAATAGCCTACTTTACAATAAATCTTTAGACCTTTCTGATTTATAGAAAATGAAGCAGTATTTTCAAGTGCTCAAGAAAACGGATGGATGTTGTTTGGATTGTCATTATGATATTGGGCTATATACACATAACTGAGTTAATGTTAAGAGGTGTTGTGTTCCTGCACTCTGCCGTTTTTGGCAAATAAAGAAAATGTTTGTCTAAAAGAATTTCTGGATAAGGTTTGCATTTTGAGTGCCCTGTATGTAACATTAATGTCCTTTATCAGTCACGTGTTTAAAGGGGGGGTGAAATACTCAGTTTCACTCAATCTCATGTTAATCTTGAGTACCTATAGAGTCGTATTGCATCCTTCATATCTCCAAAAAGTCTTTAGTTTTATTATATTTATAAAAGAAAGATAGGCTGTACCGAGTCTTTCCGGAAAAACCCGAGCGGGTGGAGGCGTGCCGTGTGGGCGGGAGCGCGCTAAGCTTTTGCGTGTGTTGTAAACAGACAGACTCGTGGTTTATGAGGACATGATTTATTTTTACAATAAACAAACTGACACCTACAGTGGCCAGCTGAACAACTGTATTTAAACACACAAACACACACCATACATCGCATGCTCCATCGATACATTAACTGTACGTGATCATGTTGTTTACTTGCTAGCTTACACGCCGATAGTTAACAACATACAGACATTTGAAGCAGTTTTACTCACCGCCTGCTGTTCCGTGAACCTTTATCGTTGGGACTGCTCCATCTTTAAGTATTAGGCGATCTGCAAATCGTCGAACTGTGCCTTGTTTATAAAACTATTAGCAGCTACCGCCGAAATGAAGGGAACAAACAAGAACACTTGCGCAACTCCGTTGCTGCTCTGGAAAAACAAAATCCATCCACAGGTCCCTTAATGCTGGGTTCTTTGGAAATTTGTGCAGTGTTGTCTTGCCCTGGCAACCAAAAACACACTTTTTGGTGCCATTTTTTTGATTGCAGCGCAGCCGAGCCCAGCGCTCTGACGGGCAGAGTACTCTCGTACGCTCTAGGCTACAGCTGCGCGCGCCCTTCCGGGAGAAGTGCATTAAGACCCGTATAAGGAAATTCCGCCCACTCTGACGTCACGTAGTCCCGTATTCGAAAAAAACTGTCCGAAACTTGTGACAAACCGGAAGTAGTATTTTTGGAACAGAAATACTCCATCAAACTTACAACTTCATTTTTGAAACTTTGTCCATGTTTACCATGGTAATCCAACTCTTTAACAGTGTAAAAAACTCACTATGCATGAAACAGCGTTTCACCCCCCCTTTAAGTGTTGATCTGCACTGCTCGTGGTTGTTTTCAGAGATCTAGCCTCTGCAGCATCAGTGCTATATATGTGTAAAACACAGGTCACGTACAGCCCTGTGTGGCCCAACTCATCATGCATTATTGAAATAATTCACATCAACAGAACAACTTACAATTCATTAAAATGTCCTTGCTGTTGCTCCTCTTCATCTGTTTCATCATATATTTCCCACCGTTCTCCATCATCATTTCTTCATTCTTCTGCAGCAGTTCTTGTCTCTGATCACCCGATTTACTTTTGTTATTGAAACAGTGAAAGTTTCCTCCACATTCAGTCACCAGTCTCTGGAGATCCTCATGATCTTGTAGATATTCATCAATGGTCTGATCCAGATCCTCCAGCTCATCTTCATGTGTGAACAGAATCATGATGTACTTCTGAACTTCAGGACCTAATAAACACCTGATATAATCCAGGATCTCCTCCTCGTTTTCCACAGGTTCCTCCAGAGGAACGGTGAGCAGAACTGCACTGAGTCCTGATGAACATCCAGAGATCAGCTGATCCTTCATCTTCTCCAGCTGCTCTTTAATCAGATCTGGATCTTCATCAGCTTCATGTTTCTTCTTAACTTTAAACCTCTTTTCTCGCAGTACAGTGTTTCCAGATGAGCTTTTCCCAGAACCGTTTCTCCCCATCAGAAGAACCCGGATCCCTGGATCATCTGGACCAGCAGACATCTCTGAAAGAGACAATATTGAGTCTGACTGTACATATAATGTCAAGTGTAAGTGTATGATTTTATAGCCCAAAATTACAGAAATTGCTGTGACTTTTGTCAAAACATTGTTCATTTTGTGTTGTTGTTTTGCACTGAAGACCCACCAATAATCATTAGTATAAACATTTTTACACATTTACCTGTGTAATTTGTCTTACTGTTAGTGAGAGGATCATTACCTGTCAATATAATTACTGGAACCCCTTGTTAAAAACATGCATATCCAGCAAAATAATACACTTATGTAGATATACCGGTATACTGGTGAAATCATTGTGAGGACAAGCAAATGTTCACCCCAATATTTATTCAATTTAGTATAAGTTTAACACTTATATCTTAATAAAAATTAATAAGTGAATAACATTTTGTCTGGTGCACTTTTAATCGCTCTTGCCCGGTTTGGAAACGAAGAGGTTGAAAAAATGCTGAATGATTTGGAGAATTTTTTTTTTAATAAATATTGACGTTGAAATATTAAATATTACCCACTCCAGCATTTCTATGGGTTTCATATCTGAACTTGTCCTTCCTTTTAAAAACTTGTATAAACTTATACATTTTTACAGTCCAATATTCCCTAGTGAAAAAAAGTATACTTTATTGTATTTGAAGTATATTCCTTTTTTCAATATTACATTGCAAATATACTAACAAAATCTTTATATATATTAAAAATATATTAACATTGTGGTTTTACCTATTTCACATTACAACTTTTAACACACTTTAAAATAATTGTACTTTAGTATAATTTTCTTAAAATATATTTTATAAAAATATACTTGAAGTGAAAATTCTGTTTGTTTTTTTAAATGTGTATTTATTTGCACTTTAATCAAACGTATATATGTTAGGTATATTTTAACTATGTAATGAAATTATCATTGTAACACTGCATTGAAAGTATACTTTCAAAAATACATTATGAACTATCCTAAAGTTGAAGTATATTTAAAGTAAAATTTTAGAGTAACTTTTAAGTTGACTTCTTCATGCTTGGTATTCACTTCATTACTTTGGACTTAACTTGCTTTCAGAAAGTATTAAAGCATATATGCATAAATGCATCGAAAGCCCATTTAATACCATTTATAACATCTTTTTCCAAGATGGCAGCATGTCTCTCTGTCTGTGATTGACTGAGTGGTTGATATTTGTTTGTTCATGTGATAATTGCCAACTGATCATTTTGTGAGCTTTCGTACAATATAACTATAATGTAGAGTCGGTATTTGTCATACTCGATGGTTGTTTTATGACGCAAATCCGTATAGTTTAAGTCGGGACTGACATCCTCAGTGAACTGGCTCTGCGCTGGTCCTAGCAGGAAAATCCCAGTCTGAACAAGTGATTACAACCATCAAGCTGGTCCAGAAATGTTGCTGACGTTGAACAAAATCAAGCTGATGCTTTAGAGATGGCTGGTCTTGATTTGAGCTCTTTCACCCGCAACATTACTTCACTCGCCGGGCTTCCTGTTTACGAGCAGTGGTGAAGGAAGTACTGAATCTCAGTACGTGAGTAAAAGTACAAATAACCAGTGACAAATTTACTTTAGTAAAAGTACCACAATGACAACCAGTGTTGGGCAGTAACGCGTTACTAGTAAATAATACATTAACTCCGTTACCGTTACCATATGGTGCGTTGTCCGTTACTTTTTTTAATTAATTAATTTTGGCTGAAGTGTAGCCTACAGCCTAACCTGTTTACAGCAGCGACACATTGTAGGATTGGTGGTAGGGTTGCCACCCGTCCCTTAAACTACGGAATTGTCCCGTATTTACAAGTAAAACGATGCGTCCCGTATCAAATCAATAAGGGATGCGATTTGTCCCGTATTTTACATAAGACCCACACATAGCCTAGTTGGATAAAAACATAAGGATTTACTATACTAATAGCAAATAGCCTATGAAGAAATCAATTTCACAATAATGTTACATTATGATTAGAATCAAATTAATTTTGTCCATTTTCTAAGCTTAGAAAATGCACATTTATACGGGCTGAATTTTATAGGTCTAAAATATTGTTTAGTAATTCTGTGAATTACACTACATAAACCAAAGTAATACTACCCAGCAGATTAAGAAGGTTGGCTCTCAGTCTCCACAGAACAAAATATTCATTTTATTTTATTTTATTTTTATTGTTCGCATTTATGAGGAAAAAACAATGTTACGGACGCAGTTCTCGGTTACGGACGTGAGCGCCCTGAAGCGGCACTAAAAGATGCTTTAAAACTTTCACAGAGACATCAAACAGAAAGCACAAAACCTTTCTTTAAAGTGAATTTCGTTTAGAATTAATTGTATCTTAACCCTCAGAGACCTAAGGGTATTTTTACAATAAATTTTCCGTCTGGTGTTATTAACTAAAAAAGCTTGTAAAACATCAACCCTTTTGTGCACAGACAATTGACACACCTCTTTTTTTTCAGGACAAATTTAACTTTCAGCATATTTGTGTTACATTGATGTCACCTGAATGTAAAATAAGTTATGGGACCATAAAGACAAATGAAAAAATAAATCGGAAATTGAATCACTCAAATATTTATTGAAATCACAGACAAATAAATAAAAGCTAAGCAAATTTCCTCTGGAAAACAGTTTGTTCATGTCTTTGGAGTCCTGGAGCACAGGAATAAACATTATAACTTGTACAGAACCAAAACTATTTACATTTTTCCAAAATAAGTCCAGGCGTTTTCATGAAATTCACTGGTGCCAAGCCTCAAAACAGTTCCTAGTATCAGCAATCACAAAGAGGGCCACATCACAGGCTTTGCATTTCTATTTTATTTATTCTTTTATTTATTATATTATTTTTATACTACATTTATACTAGCCTACTATAATACTTTTTACAGTAAATAAATAAATGGCACTTCAGCTGGGTCTGTCCTGGTAATCTAGTTCCACATCTGTCAAAAAGCTCTGTTCTCCTGAAACAGATCATCCTTCATGGCAAAAAAGGCCAGCGCTGATATACATCAATGTCTCTGTGATCCTCTGTGAAACCTGCGTCTCCGTGCGTATCTCTCTCTCTCCCTCCCTCCCTTGGAGAGAGCGCATTGCGCAATGACCCAGTGACGCACCCAATGTTTACGACGGATCAGCCTGTAATTGGTCAAAAACCATCACGTGATATCCACAATGGCAGCTTGCATCGAGCTAGCGGCAAATATGACGGAATATTTATAGATTATGGACTTCAAGTGTATCAAAGTTGGATATAAACGTTTGGATTTATTGCTGAAAAACTCCGAAAGGATGCACAAGTTCCAGGCTGGATAGAAAACCTTCTGTAAAGGCTAGAAAGACACCAAAGACACCCCCGTGATGGCTAGCTCGTTAGCTTTCTGCTGGAAAAAACGGTAAGAAAATCGATACATCTGTCATTTAGTAATATCAAAATTTCTCGGAGGTGATTTGTGGCGTCGTCGACGATGCCGTCGGGCTCAGAGGGTTAATGTTTCATCAACCAATTGCCTGGATTTAATAAATAAGAAGTAAATTTAGCATACGATAGATAACCAGGAAACGGAGGCGCCGGCGCGTGAACTGGAGCTCGTCTCATAAATTAACCGAAAATCAGCGTATAAGGTAACCTACTTGCCTCACAGACATGTCTACTTTTAAACAGTACAATTCAAAGCGAAAGATAACAGACTACAGACTGCTCTCTGCTTATGTAATCCGTATGAAATGTGCATTTCTCTCTGGCAAACTACTGCGAAGATCACGAGTCAGCATAGCGAGTCACCTCAGAAATCCTTGTGATATATTCAGTTTGTGCTGGTCTGACTTAAATAAAATAGTGTTTAAAAATTACTTTCTGTTTAAGTCAGTTTTGTGTTTGTATAGAATATAATGCAAAAAATGGCATTAATGGGAACATTAAAGAATGTTTTTTTTTTAAGTAACTAAAAAGTTACTTTTAACAGTAATGCATTACTTTTTGGTGTAAGTAATCAACAAAGTAATTTAGTAACTTTTTGAATGAAGTAACTAGTAACTGTAACTAGTTACTATTTCTTAGTAACTAGCACAACACTGATGACAACCCTACTTAAGTAAAAAGTACCTGATTTTAAATGTAAGTATTAAAAGTAAAAGTACTTGCATAACATGCTCAGCTCATCTGGTTCTATGTCGAAAACGTGCAAAAGAAACAGTTCTCGGTTCTGTAGGCATCTGGTGATCCGAGAACTGCTGTGCGCGCATGCTCAGTATCAGCTGCTCGTACCTCATCACTTCTCTCAGCACAACAAGTCTCAGTTCAGTGAACTTTGAACTTTTGGAGTTACTGGAGTAAAATATAATCCGGGATATTGGTTTATTTAGAGTCAGAGGGACTGTCAGGAATGTCTGAAAGTGAGTAACTTTAGTAACTTGTGGATCAGCGCTGACGCAAGACGCGAACGGTTTCGAGCGATTCAGTCCGATTTAGTGTAGTGGTTCAACCGGTTCACTAAAGAGAACCGGTTCAAAAGAACAATTCGTTCACGAACCGGACATCACTAATATCTATGGCAACCAAACTTGGTGAGACAAATGTGCAACGGACGGACGGTCAGGAAGACGTTTTGGCAGGGGGAAAATTGATCAGAAAATGTAACGAAAATGTAACGGAACGTTATAGAAATGTAGTGAAAAATGTACTTAAGTAAAGTAACAAAGTATTTGTACTTCGTTACATTCCACCACTGTTTACGAGTGACATCACGTAACATCGGCTGCCACCAAGACTCCAATTTTGGACAGAGAAACAATGAATCTTACAAGAAATCACTTAAGCTAAAATGTTTAATTGCTTTATTACTTGTTGATGTCAGGAAATGTGCAGCCAAACCCAGGCCCAGACACCCCTATACGCTTTAGTAGTAGTATTAGTAGTAGTAGTAGTAATTTTAGTTACTAAAACTGTACTAAAACTACTATTTTAGTTGTTCCTAAAATGGACATGTTGCGTGTCTGGGCTCGCTCTACAGATACTGATGTAATAGTCTTGTCTGAAACCTGGTTAAGTAAACTAGTTTCAGATAAAGAAATCAATATAAGCGGTTATAATGTTTTTGGTAATACGATATGGTACAACTACAGTGCAGTGCAAATAGTAAATATAAGATACAGTGAGTAATAGTAAATAGTTTAGTCAATAAAATAAACAAACAGTATACAGCAAATAAAATAGTAATGAAAAGGCTATATAAAATATAGGTTATATAAAATAAAAAGACACAACCCTGTCTATTTTTGTTAAATTTCAGTTTTATTGACCAGTAAGAGACATTATAACAGTATAAGTAACCTAAAAGGTATAATAAGTTATACAAGACAAGAAATAAAGTAAACCGTTCAGACACAGCAGGATACAACGTTAAAATAGCCAAAATACAAAGTTATGAAACTTCACTTTGCCCTCAGCCAAAACGATTTGCCAGGGAACAAATGATACGATTAATGATACCAAAGATCGCCCGTTAGATATACACAAGACGAATTATATCTCATGTTTAACCACTACTAGAGACGTCAGAAGCACTAGCCGAGGAAAGGCTGTTCCAGGCGGGGTGCAAAGCGCTGAGACCCGGTGAAAGACTGGTCCTCACAACTCCAAAAACGTCAGATCAAACTTTTAAATAGGCGCTATCTTTATAAATAAACCACAGATTTGAGCTTTAAACAACTACATTGTCGACTGAAAAACTATTAAAACTAAATTGTGACAATAGCAGTAGTTTTTTTTAATTTCGCGGCTTCTCTCGTCTGTCTATGCGCGAAAGCACCAGTGAATGAAGGATTGCCGTAAAGCAGGTTTCTGGTCGTACGATGTATATGACGTCATTGACATTTTAAAAGACTTTTTAAAGCAAATAAGTGACTCTAAAAAAATCTAACTCCCAGTTGTCACGGGTGTGGTGCAGGTAGAAACAGGCAGGCTGAGGCAAAAGCTCCAATTCAAAAACATTTACTAGTTATTCCAAAATACAGATACAAGGATGACAGGCAGAAGGTTACACACACACTAAATCAGGTAACATTAACGAGAACCGACAAAGACAGACTGAACACAAGCAAACTAAATACAAGTCCAAATGAACACTAACGAGGTGAAGACAGGTGACACAGATGATGATGACGAGGGACAGGTGGATAATGAGGGAGTGAGTTCAGGTGTGGAGACAAGAGGATCCTGGGAAGTGTAGTAAAGACAAAAGACACACAGGTGCAGACGAGGACTGTGACATTACACCCCCCTCCCGGTAGGCGTGTCCTCACGCCATAGAACATGGGTGGGAGGGTGGGCATCCTGGACCAGGACGTGGGCGTGGCCAGGGCGGAGGAGGACATGGGCGTGGCCAGGGCGGAGCAGGACATGGGCGTGGCCATGGCGGTGCAGAGGGCGGAGCAGACCCTTCGGGTGGCCGTGGCGGTGACGTCCCTTCGGGTGGCCGTGGCGGTGAGGCCCCTTCGGGTGGCCGTGGCGGTGAGGCCCCTTCGGGTGGCCGTGAGGCCCCTTCGGGTGGCCGTGGGTCCTTGGGCGCCCATGGCGAGGGCCTATGGCCCCCCCAAAAAAAATGAATGGGGAGAGTGACAGAGTCTAATAACAGGTCGGGGACAGGCTCAGGAACAGTATCTGGCAGGTCAGACGGGACGTGGCTGACGTGAAGGTCTGGCTGGACGTGGCTGACGTGAAGCTCTGGCTGGACGTGGCTGACGTGAAGCTCTGGCTGGACGTGGCTGACGTGAAGCTCTGGCTGGACGTGGCCTCCCGTGCCACGGGAGGAAGCTCTCTAAACATCTGGAGAGAGCTTCTCTCCAGTCCAGACCGGAGAGGTCTGGGAGCTCCCTCGGATCCACGGCTTTCGCGGCCAACCGGTAACACGTCTTGATTGCCTCATCGTCCAGAGAGCTTGAGGCAGCGAGAGCAACAAACCCCCAGGTGAAGTTGTACAGATCGCAGCTATCCAGAGCTAAAGCCGTGATCTGTCCAGCGAGCTCCCAGCTCATATTGGTGTGGTTGGTTCTTCTGTCACGGGTGTGGTGCAGGTAGAAACAGGCAGGCTGAGGCAAAAGCTCCAATTCAAAAACATTTACTAGTTATTCCAAAATACAGATACAAGGATGACAGGCAGAAGGTTACACACACACTAAATCAGGTAACATTAACGAGAACCGACAAAGACAGACTGAACACAAGCAAACTAAATACAAGTCCAAATGAACACTAACGAGGTGAAGACAGGTGACACAGATGATGATGACGAGGGACAGGTGGATAATGAGGGAGTGAGTTCAGGTGTGGAGACAAGAGGATCCTGGGAAGTGTAGTGAAGACAAAAGACAGACAGGTGCAGACGAGGACTGTGACATTACACCCCCCTCCCGGTAGGCGTGTCCTCACGCCGTAGAACATGGGTGGGAGGGTGGGCATCCTGGACCAGGACGTGGGCGTGGCCAGGGCGGAGCAGGACATGGGCGTGGCCAGGGCGGAGCAGGACATGGGCGTGGCCATGGCGGTGCAGAGGGCGGAGCAGACCCTTCGGGTGGCCGTGGCGGTGACGTCCCTTCGGGTGGCCGTGGCGGTGAGGCCCCTTCGGGTGGCCGTGGCGGTGAGGCCCCTTCGGGTGGCCGTGGCGGTGAGGCCCCTTCGGGTGGCCGTGGCGGTGACGTCCCTTCGGGTGGCCGTGGCGGTGAGGCCCCTTCGGGTGGCCGTGGCGGTGAGGCCCCTTCGGGTGGCCGTGGCGGTGAGGCCCTTTCGGGTGGCCGTGGGTCCTTGGGCGCCCATGGCGAGGGCCTATGGCCCCCCCAAAAAAAATGAATGGGGAGAGTGACAGAGTCTAATAACAGGTCGGGGACAGGCTCAGGAACAGTATCTGGCAGGTCAGACGGGACGTGGCTGACGTGAAGGTCTGGCTGGACGTGGCTGACGTGAAGCTCTGGCTGGAGTCACGAGGACAGTGACACTAGTAATGTGTAATTTTGTTGCATCTTCTTTCGAATACAACATTCAAATTACTAGACAAAACATTATATCCTGAGAAAAGTGGATTTTTAGGGGTATAGCTCCATAGACCTCCATTCATTCTGCACTCCGCCTGTGAGCGCCCTCATATGGACCTAGAGTGGAACTGCAACCAGTTCAGACCCCGGAAGTTTAATGTGAGTGGGATGTCTCTCCAAGAGGTCCTCGCTGCAGCCTGTAGCACGATGACGTAGCTGGATGGTCCAATACGTAGTGGATGGAGGTGTGTTTTGGTGACGTCATAGACGCATGCGCACTAGTCAAGTCAAGTCAACTTAATTTATAGAATAATGTAGATTGTTTCAAAGCAGAGATAAACATATAATTTAAGGTAAATGAGATTGTTTTGGCTTTATAGCGGTTCTTAAATAATGTTTAAGAACCTGTGATAAACGCTGATGGCGTTCATATGCGCATTAAGAATTGATTCGTTAGAGTAGGTGTAGAGAGAGTAGAGAGTTGGTGAATGATCGCACGTGCTTTGATCTTCCAAGAAGAATAAAGTTAAATATAAATGGTCACTTGAGGATGGAAGCTCTTTTCCGCCACCGAATAAAACATTTAAAAATATATAATTGCGACTTTTTCTCATCACAATTGCAAGTTTATTTAACGCAGTTCTGACTTTATATCTCACAATTCAGAGAAATAAAGTCAGTGTGCAAGATGTAAGTCTCAATTGCATGTTATAAATTCAGAATTGCGTGAAATAAAGTCAGAATTGCGTGCTATAAAGTCAGAATTCTGACTTTTTTTCTTGCAATTCTGAATTTATAATAGGCCTACATAATTGGGAGTTTATGTCTCCCAATTCTGACATTTTTTCTCATAATTGTGTTGTGACATATAAACTCGCAATTCCGAATTATAAAGTCAAATTCTAAGGGAAAAAATTACTTATTTTTTTAACCTCAGAATAGTTTAATATCTCACAGTTCTGACTTTATAGGCTATAACACGCAATTGCGACTTATCATGCGATTCTGACTTTATATCTCCCAATTGGTATTATAAAGTCGAAATTCTGACTTTTTTCTCGCAATTCTGAATTTATAACACATAATTAAGATTTTATATCTCCCAATTCTGACATATTTTCTTAGAATTGTGAGATATAAACTCGCAATTGCGAGCTATAAAGTCAAATTTGACCTCAGAATAGTTCTCTCAAAATTCTGACTTTATAACACAATTGCGACTTTATATCATGCAATTCTGACTTTAGCCTATATCTCCAATTTGCATATTATAAAGCCAGAATTTCAAGTAGCTTCGCAATTGCGAGTTTATATCTCATAATTCTGACTTAATAACACGCAATTGCGACTTTATATCACGCAATTCTGACTTTATAACCTGCAATTGCGACTTCAATTCTGAGATAAAAAGTCAGAATAGTGAGATAAAAAGTTACCTTTTTTTAATTCTCACTCTGTGGCAAAAACAAGCTTCCATAGCCTACCATATGTATTGCAGACACTGAACAGCAAATTAAGAGGAACCTTATGTAGGCTACAGATCACTGTGGAAAAATGAGTATATAGCCATTAAAGAAGGAACTCTTACCAGGCAAAATATCAAGCACTTTTTTTCTTTTTCTTTTTTACATCTGACAAGATTTATTTTCTTGATGCTGTTATTATTTTTGCATTTTCCCTTGAATGTGTACTGGTATTTTAAAATGTTTACAGACCTTATTGTATTGTATACCTTTAAAATTACAAAGACAATTAGGCTACTTGATTCATTTTTGCTTTCACTCAACAGCAAATATGACCTGAATAAAATAAAATGGCTTTAAAAAAAAAAAGACGGCTATCTCTTTCTCCTGCTTGTCGATGAATAAACATAGATTTTATTGTTGATTCCACAAGTTCAATATAGATCTAGACCAAAAGTCGAATGAACGAGTACTTTCGATTTCTTACAGGTAGCTAGCATTCTGCTACTGTGTGACGTCATCACATTTTTGAACGGCTTTTTAGAACAGATAAGTGAACTTAAAAATGCAATTTTCAGCTGAGTGTATTATCTTAGTCCCCCCTTTTGAATGCAACTTTCAGATTACTTGACAAAAAATTACATCCTGAGAAAAGTTGATTGTGTGACTCCCATTCATTCTGCACTCGCCTGTGAGCGCCCCCGCATGGACAGAGACGTGTTACTGCAGCCAGTTCAGAACCCGGAAGTAACCAGAGAGTGCCAGTTCTCTCATATTAGACATTCTCTGGCTGTACACTAGAAAGGCCTGGCTAGCTCGATGCGGTGATTGCGGTCATGCTAATGCCTTATTTTGGTGATTACTTTTTAAAACAACAGTGAACGATCCAGCATGGACAGTTACCAGAGTGAGGGAAGCATCACCTGTCTGAGAAAGTAAACAGTTTGAGTTAAAGTTTGTGCAATTTGTTTGTTTTTGTGTAAGAATGCCTCAGCCTTGTTATATGGCATTAAATAATTACTGACTTTATCACAAAGCACTGGTATCATGCAGTTTGTGTTAAAATATGTTTGGGTGGTTATTAATAATAATAATTATTATTATTTGTAATTATATAGTGTCTTTCCAACACCCAAGGTCGCTTTACAAGATATGTAAAGGCAGTGGTTCTCAAACTGTTGTACGTAACGTTACTACATGAGGTGACAGAAGGGGGTACGGGAACAAAATGCTGAATTTTGCCGTTCATTTAAGTCGACCTCACCTTAAAATAAGATTTAAACTGAGCATGTTTTTCTATCAGGTAAAATTCTGTAAATACATGACATCCTCGTGCAGATTGCTGCCTTGGCAAAATCGCACTATACTACCGTTCTAGGCAATGTACCTTTGTAAAGAGATTTAGCACTTACTAGCATGCAGAACAAATATAGACACAGGCTGTGCATGGAGATCGATATAAGATTCAAACTCTTCGATACAGACACATTCCCTGTGTGAGTTCCTGTGTTTAATGTTGATCACATTATATGAAGGTCCACATGATTGCAAATGTGACATTGATTTTTTACAACAGTTCAACAAACGAAATATTAAGTGATGTTCATTTAGGCTACAACACAGTTGTCAGTATTTTTTACAACAAAATAATAGCTCCAACGAAAGCCACAGCAGAACTGCAGCACACAACAGTGTTTGTGAACAAATCTGCGGCTTTGAACGAATCATTAGAGTCAATGATTAAATTATTAATTCATAAATACACCCACTTGCTTCGTTACTGAATGAATGACTCGATGACTCACCACCTATTTGCAGTTTTAATTTAACATTTAAAAGCATCACTTTGTTTTTACCATCATTGCGCATTTCTCTATTGATTTTTTTATTTATTTAAATCGATTTAAGGGGGCAAATATTGTCCCTTACTGAAAAAGGTGTGACTGAAGAGTGGGGGTACGAAGTAAGATGTCTCATGGGGTACAACTCTAAAAAGATTGAGAACCACTGGGTTAAGGAATAGAACAATCAACATCAAAGCACAATACACATACCAAGGGCAGAAAGTAGGCCTAATATACAGAGGTCACCTACAAAGTTAGGTTAAAGATACAAACAAAGAGGGATTCAAACAAATAGCATATCAATAACAATGTTTAATTTACAGACTGTGAGCTATACAGAATCAGATCAAATATGTGTTTTTGAAGGAGAGAAGGATGGATGTTGGACGGATGTCTTGAGGAAGAGCATTCCACAACCTCGAAGCCACTACACTAAAAGACTCCCATTACCAGACTATTGAAACCGACAGAATATGACACAGCCACACCTCAGATATTTTTCACCAGCTGCCACTGATTATATCTTACATTTTGTATGACTAAATCTGTCCATATTTCCTCAAAACTCACTAGAAGACAGCATTTGAGGTACAATTTAAGTATAGAGATTGCTAATGTGACGTCATCGTGACGTATTACCAGTGGTGAACGCAAAGCATTTTGGGAATCCGCGGCACAAGCAGAAAGCGCCAGACTTGATTGCATGGAGAGAAGAACACAGTGTTCAAGATGCCGTCTACCTCCTCTGTTATAAACTGCAATAGTCCTTCTTGCACAGTTTTGAAAACTAACGTTAAGGGTTGTTTTAAGGACATGTTTGTGTATGCTCGCAGACAGCCACTCTGAAGCGCTCAGAGGCGATTAAAATATTCAAAAAGTCGAGACAGGACCCATCGTCAACATATACCCACCACTCTAACTTAGTTCATCTAAAACACACTAGAAAATAGACTCAAAGTGCTAAATACCGGAATTATACTTTAAGAACGGATTAAAATATTTGTTTTCCTTAATTTTAATAAATAATTGATTTTCGTATAAAATAATACTACCATTAAAAACACAACGAATTGCGCAGGTGTTCCCGATTACCGCTCCTGGCGCCAAGCAACGGTGCGAGAGTAGCCTATGGCTGCCATCCTGATAAATCATTTTATATGACTGAATAAACATTATTTTGTTTATATTTTACTGGAGGACATGGTGAGGATTTTTCAGTCATGTATTTTTGGCTTTAATAGCCGGATCATGGCCAGAGGTTTTCTGCGTCCCAATTCAGAAGCTGCTTCCTGAATTGCCAGATTAAACTTTAAACTGTTCAAGTATTGGGTGTTAATTTACGTAAATAGTGTAATGAAAAGAAAAGAAAACATACATGGGCATATGGTTCAAATGTTCACTTATATCTTACCTTGATGCGATTTTGTAGGCTAGTGTATTCTTTTTATTATGTAGCATAAATGGACAATATAAATGATGAATATAAATATATATTTAAACCCCCTATTGTGGGAAAAAACAAAGCAATCCGTCCCTTCAGTTTATAAACTGTACTCACAATATTTTTTATGTGTACATAAAAATACACAATTTTATTGGTGTAAACTCACAATAACAAGAAAACTTTGTGCTTTTGTAAAAATAAAATAAAAAATCAGGTGCGCTTTCATGATCTCCGTGAACTGGAGCGCGTCTCAAAAATGAACTGAAACAAAATAGCCTACCTATACAAGCTTGAAATGTCCACTTTTAAATGAACAAATTCGAATCTAATTTCCAGGTTCTAATTTGGCCTTAGAAAACCAGTAATATCGAAAAAAATTTCCCTATCAATTTGTGAATATTTTAAATATTTAATAAAGGGGAAAAAAGTCAAACAAAAATCTGAAAATACGTCAATTTTTTTTTTTTTTTTTCTCTTCACATACACAATTCAAGGATTGAAATTATTTCTAAAGAGACAAAATCTCCACTCAAAACGAAGTCCGACTCATAATTTACCTATGAAAAAAGGCTTTTCACGACATCAAAAATAGTCAAGTCAAGTCATCCTCATTTATATAGCGCTTTTAACAACGTAGATTGTTTCAAAGCAGCTTTACAGAGATAAACATACAATTTAAGGTAACAGAAATTGGTGTGGTTTTATAGCGGTTATTGAATAATGTTGTTTCCAGCTAAAGTTAGTTTTGATTGATTCTTTTCCGTCGAAATGATCATTTTTTATTGAATTAGGGGCCGCTAAGACGACGCCATTCTCTCTAAACGCAAACCTGTGATAAGCGCTGATGGTGTTCACATGCGCATTAAGAATTTATTCTATAGTTATGTTTTATGTGTTTGAATATATGTGCGTAGGTTTGTAATTCGCTAAAAACCATGCCTAAACAAACTACTTGTCTTGCCTATAAATTTGATGCAGAATTTTATTTTATCATTTCGGGTAGGGACGCGAAACGTCTCGGTTACATATGGTAACCCTCGTTCCCTGAGGGAGGGAACGGAGACGTAGGTCATGACTGACCAATAGGAATCTCGCTAGAGAGGCCAATCTACTTCGAGTGAAACTAAAACAAGCCAATACACATTGGCGTGCAATCATTTGCAACAGCTGTGCAGCCTCGCAGCGCGGGTATTTAACAAGCAGCTGGTGCGATTGCACAGTTAGTTTTTTGCTGAGGAGCCAAGCCTGAGAAAGCTGGCCGTCCCCGGCGGGCGGCAGCAGATGTGGCGACGGGACCTACGTCTCCGTTCCCTCCCTCAGGGAACGAGGGTTACCATATGTAACAGAGACGTTCCCTATCGGTCAGTCACTACAACGTAGGTCATGACTGACCAATAGGAATCCCTACCAAAGCGCCACAGCTGCTGCACCCCATCCAGCTCCCTTGTGCAAGCCTCTACACCTTCTTGCCTGGAAGGACAATAGGAAGAGGCTTACACAGAGAAAGTCTGACACTGTTGTTCCATGATAACCCATACAGTGAGATATTGGATAACACTGGGAAATCGTGCCCTTTCTGTTTAGGAAGGAACTCTGCGGAAGCCACTTCTTCAAAGAGTTATGTGGAAATACATATGGACTAGCCCTAAGGTTGTACTGCATATGAATATATGATATAATATGATATAATGATATAATGGGTGACTTAACCCAAGGGAAAGACACGGGCTTCCGATAGGAGCAGCCGTGGAGAATATACACATATGGGATCCCCGTAGGGTACACATATGGAACCCAGCCCAGATCCGGTTCTCAAGGATTCAGCGGATAAGGGCCTGGCGCCGGACGCTCCGCCAAGTCCGGGCCGAGGGGTTTTGGAGGACTCGACAGGTTTTACTCTGGAGCAATAAGGGTGCACAGTAGGGTGCAGCAAGCCGACAGAGCCAGGCCTCTCAGTGCTTCTATCCGTCTAGGGTGAGAACACGGGAGGAGACCGGCTCTACACGTAGGCTATAATATCTAGCAAACGTGTTAGGTGTCGCCCAGCCCGCAGCTCTACAGATATCTGTTAGCGAGGAGCCACGTGCCATCGCCCAGGAGGATGCAACGCCTCTCGTGGAGTGTGCATGCAACCTGAGCGGGCAGGGCACGCCTTGGGCTTGGTAAGCCAAGGCGATGGCATCCACTATCCAGTGGGCCATCCTCTGCTTGGAGACAGCCTTTCCCTTCTGCTGGCCTCCGTAACAGACAAAGAGCTGGTCTGAGGTCCTGATGCTTTGAGTTCTGTCCACGTACATACGCAGAGCGCGAACGGGACAGAGCAAAGACAGGGCTGGGTCTGCCTCCTCCAAAGGCAGCGCTTGCAGGTTCACTACCTGGTTTGTGAAGGGAGTGGTAGGAACTTTGGGCACATAGCCAGGCTGGGGTCTTAACACCACATGGTTGTCACCCAGCCCGAACTCCAGGCACGATTCGTCGACCGAAAATGCGTGCAGGTCTCCTACTCTCTTGACAGAGGCCAGTGCAACCAGCAGCAAAGTCTTCATGGAAAGAAGCTTTAAGTCTCCTGACTGCAGAGGCTCAAAAAGAACATCCTGAAGTGCTCGAAGCACCAGGGAAAGATCCTAAGAGGGTATGGAGGGGGGTCGAGGAGAATTTAATCGTCTCGCCCCCCTAAGAAACCTGACGACCAGGTCGTGCTTTCCAACTGTTTTGCCATCTATGTGGTCGTGATAAGCTGAAATAGCGGCAGCATGTACTTTGAGGGTGGAGGGAGACAGCCTTCGATCCAACCCTTGCTGCAAGAAGCAAAGCACAGACCCTATCGAACACCTTCGGGGGTCTTCTCGGCGAGAAGAACACCACTCGACGAACAGGTTCCACTTCAGGGCGTAAATACGTCTCGTGGACGGCGCCCGTGCTGAAGTGATGGTGTTAAGTACCTCTGGGGGTAAGTCACCTAGAACCTCCGCGTCCCGTCCAGGGACCAGACATGGAGTTTCCAGAGGTCTGGGCGCGGGTGCCATAAGGTGCCCCGTCTCTGAGTCAGAAGATCCTTCTCAGAGGAATGGGCCAGGGAGGGACTGTCACGAGGAGCATGAGTTCTGGGAACCAAGTCCGGGTGGGCCAATAGGTAGCCACCAGAAGGACCTGCTCCTCGTCCGCCCTGACTTTGCACAGTGTCTGCGCAAGTAGGCTCACTGGGGGAAACGCATATAGTAAGTCAAAGTCCAAATCACAGTCTTTGCTGTCCCAACTTAATTGATATAAGTACCAATGTAGAACATTATATAGAAAACTGTGTCTATTCCTCGCTTAGTGAGGCCAAACAATAAACCTACTGTAGGATCTAGCAAGAATATTATTGTAATTAAACCAGAAAATCTAAATATCAGTGAACAAAAACAATTTCTAAAGCTATGTCTTCTAAACATCAGATCGCTCACACCTAAAGCGGTTATTGTAAATGAAATGGTCACAGATAATAATTTCGATGTTCTGTGCCTTACTGAAACCTGGCTTAAACCAAATGATTATTTCGGTCTAAATGAGTCTACTCCACCAGGATACTGTTATAAGCATGAGCCCCGTCTGATTGGTCGTGGCGGCGGTGTGTTGCAACAATCTATAGAGATATTCTTAATGTTACTCAGAAAACTTGTCATAGGTTTAATTCGTTTGAAGTACTTGTGCTAAATGTTACGCTCTTAGATGTAAGAAAGAAATCCTTATTATCTCTAGCCTTGGCTACCGTATATAGACCTCCAGGGCCATATGCTGATTTCCTAAAAGAGTTTGCAGACTTTCTCTCAGACCTATTGGTCAATGTCGATAAAGCAATAATTGTTGGCGACTTTAACATACACGTAGATAATACAAATGATGCGTTAGGGGCTGCGTTTACAGATTTATTAAACTCTTTTGGGGTGAAGCAAAACGTCAGTGGTCCCACTCATCATCTAAATCATACACTAGATTTAATTATATCATATGGAACCGATCCAACCGATATAGATATTATACCGCAAAGTGATGATCTCACTGATCATTACATGGTAACTTGCATAATACGTACTGCTGAAATTTGTCATGTTGCACCACGTTATCGACCAGGCAGAACAATCCTTCCAACCACTATAGATAGATTCTCAAATAGCTTACCTGATCTATCTCAGCTGCTCAGTGAACCCAAACAAACAGATGAACTAGAGGAAATGACTAGCAGTTTGAGCACCGTTTTCTCTAGTACTCTAGATATTGTTGCACCAATTAGATTAAAAAAGGTTAGAGAGAAAACTAAAGCACCATGGTACAACAGTGCTACGCATGCTATCAAGAGAGAAACTCGTAACTTAGAGCGTAAATGGAAACAAACTAATTTAGAGGTCTTTAGAATTGCGTGGAAAGACAGTATGTCACGTTATAAAAGGGCTCTAAAATCAGCTGAGCATCTCCGCAAACTAATAGAAAATAACCAAAATAATCCAAGGTTTTTATTTAACACCGTGGCTAGACTAACAAATAATCAGACATCTCCAGAGCAAAATATTCCGTTACAATATAGTAGTAATGATTTTATGAATTACTTCAATGAGAAAATAGAAAGCATCTGAAACACAATTGTAAAAGTACAATCCTCTATGGTGTCTTATGACTCAGCCTCAATTATGGCCCCTCTAGAACAACTAAACCGCTTTACAAACTATAGGACAGGAAGAGCTAAATAAACTTATCATTGCATCTAAACCAACAACATGTTTATTAGATCCAATAAACACTAAACTACTTAAAGAAGCGTTACCTGTAGTGGAAGAGCCTCTTCTCAATATTATTAACTCGTCTTTATCTTTAGGTCATGTTCCAAAAATATTCAAGCTGGCAGTAATAAAACCTCTCATTAAGAAACCGCAATTAGATCCAAATAACCTAGCAAATTACAGACCCATCTCAAATCTTCCATTTATGTCTAAAATACTAGAAAAAATGGTGTCCGCTCAATTGTGTTCTTTCTTGCAAGAAAATTATATCTATGAAAAATTTCAGTCGGGATTCAGACCGCATCATAGCACAGAAACTGCGCTAGTTAAAATTACAAATGATTTACTTTTAGCCTCTGACCAAGGCTGTATCTCAATACTAGTTCTACTTGATCTTAGTGCTGCGTTCGACACTATAGATCATAAAATACTCTTAGATCGACTACAAAACTACACTGGTGTTCAGGGACAGGCATTAAGCTGGTTTAGATCGTACTTATCAGACCGTTACCATTTCGTCTGTTTAAATGGGGAAAAATCAAAGATAACATCAGTAGACTATGGAGTGCCGCAAGGATCTGTCCTAGGCCCTCTGCTATTCTCAATATATATGCTGCCACTTGGTAATATTATAAGAAAACATGGAATTAATTTTCACTGTTATGCTGATGACACTCAATTATATATCTCATCACGACCAGATGAGAACACTACCTTATCTAACTTGACAGAGTGTCTAAAAGATATAAAATGCTGGATGACGTGTAATTTCCTGCTATTAAATTCAGATAAAACGGAGGTATTACTTATTGGTCCAAAAAACTACCCACAAAATCTCTTACAATACAACTTTAATTTAGAAGGATGTCCTGTTACTTTATCCACTACAGTAAAAGACCTGGGTGTTATGCTAGACCGCAACTTGACTTTCGAAAATCATATTTCATATGTTACAAGAACAGCCTTTTTCCACCTTAGAAACATTGCTAAGCTACGTAACATGCTATCTGTTTCAGATGCAGAAAAGTTAGTTCATGCATTCATGATCTCGAGACTAGATTACTGTAATGCTTTATTAGCTGGTTGTCCTGCATCCTCAATAAACAAGCTTCAGTTAGTGCAAAATGCAGCCGCTAGAGTTCTTACTAGGTCAAGAAAATATGATCATATAACACCAATTTTATCATCTCTACACTGGTTACCTATAAAGTTCCGTATCAATTACAAAGTATTACTACTGACCTATAAAGCCCTAAATGGTTTAGCTCCTGTGTATTTAACAGACCTTCTATCGCCATACAATCCATCGCACTCTTTAAGATCACTAAATTCGAGGCTTCTGGTCATTCCTAGGATATCTAAGTCTACTAAAGGAGGGAGGGCGTTCTCATATTTAGCTCCTAAACTCTGGAATAGCCTTTTTCGAGACTCAGACTCGCTGTCCCAGTTTAAAACTAGATTAAAGACGCATCTTTTTAACCAAGCATTCACTTAAAGCTGCTGTAGGTAAAAATATTTTTTACATATTTGTTAAAACTGTCATTATGTCCTGACAGTAGAATATGAGACAGATAATCTGTGTAAAAATCAAGCTCCTCTGGCTCCTCCCAGTGGTCCTATTGCCATTTGCAGAAATACAACGCTCCCGTCAGAAACAACCAATCAGAGCCAGGAGGAATGTTTTAGCAGTGTCAATCACGCTCGTGTACGCGCTGATCACACCCCTCTCTTGCACAGCGCAAGCGCGCGTCGTTCAAACTCAAGATTGCCGACGAGCTGCAGCTGTGCTTATGACGGAGAAACAACCTAAACTGCCAATTCTCGAGTGACACCTGCTCATAAAACAAAGAGGTAAAGGGAAAAAGACTGATGACGATAAACAAGCGAAGAAAGAATTAGACAGAGCCCATTGACTCGGTTTCAAAACTCTAGCCACATAACATGTAGATAAAATGTCACGCACTCTGCTAAGCAACAATTGAAACCTGCTAATTCACTGGCTTGTCATGTTGCTGAAATAATGTACTAGCACACCTTATCTAGCATTATATATCACTAGAATAATTACTTACATACTGTAACATTAGTTACCGTTATATTAAAAATATCTTACTAGCTATTTATAACGTATAGAGTGAAGTATAAAGAGTGCAACGTTATAAAGTTACATGTATTGTAAATACATAATGATTTAGGACCAAGTTTGTAGTCAAAGTATGGGCAGGCCATAGTCAATGTAAAGCATATTGTTGATGTTTAGTCCCTATTAGTGAATGTGCCATATAACTTTCAATCCGCCGTCATCGGTGTGTTTACTAGCCTGCGCGTTCACGACATGCTCCGATAACGAGCTGTGGAGGGAGGGCTGTAGCGCAGCAGAGAGACAGGGGGTGGGACCTGTAAGTTGTGCTTGTTCAAATTTTCAGGCTAAGTCAGCATTTTCTCAAAACTCCCTACTGCAGCTTTAATGCTTACCTTTTATACTACTGCTGAATCAGTTTGAATGCATTAACATTATGAACATCAGCTATGCTAATTATTTCCCATCTGCTTTTCTGCTGTTATCTCGGGACGCTAGTCCCGAGGTAAATAGCATTCGTCAGCTCCAGTTTGTATCCAGCCTCTCACGGAGACTTCAGATGCCCCAACACCTGTGATGAGACGACTAAACGCCCTAAATTAATACATGATTAACTAACTGTATTTTTCTATGTACATTTCTGAAATGCACTTTCTGTCAGTCCCTCCAGGATTTCGCGGGCCTTTTTTGTGATTGTTGCGGCCTAAAATGCCTGATGTTGCGGCCGCTTTTCTAAAAAGTTGCGATGAAAGTTGCGATGTTCTTCTGCATTTGTTTTTAGGTTAAAACAGCAAAGGTAGATAGATTTTTACTTAAAGTACTCATATTATGCTTTTTGGCTTTTCCCCTTTCTTTTATTGTGTTATATATCTTTTTTTGTGCATGTTATAGGTTTACTAAGTGAAAAAAAAGCCCAAAGTCCACCCCAAAGAGACTTATGTCCCACAGAAAACACTGTTCACCATCTGCTCTGTAGTCCAGAATTTACTTCAGAGACAAACGTGCTCACTTTGTAACACACGTTAATGAGCACAAAACCCGTTAATAACCTTTAGTAACCTTATAAAGGCAAAACAAACGATTTAAAGACACAGCAAAATCTAACAAACTAAGCTTTTTAAAAAAAAACAAGATATGCACCTGCAAAAATGTAAATGTGCAGAACCTCACAAACATTAAGTAGCATTTATGTTGAAAGATGCCAATATAGCCTACTAATAAAGTGCAAAATACTGTTTTCTAGCCACAAAAGTTAAATGGTGGAAAAATCAAAAGTTTAATACTGTATTTTAAAATAATATAATATTATATACCCGAATATCCAATAAAGCGGTTCTCATTTCCTTAATCTTTTTGTCAGACAATAGAACGAGTAGCTATTTTTTATGTGTAAAATTATCTGAATTGAGAGAGTTCGGGAACTGGGTGAACTAATGCACTGTGATAGTTAGTAGCCTATTACAAGTGATAAACACAAGAAAAGAAAGGAAAATAAAATGGTCAAACTCAATTCTTTAAATATAAAACAAAAGAGAAGCAGATACGTGATAAGTCCGTGGAAACAACACTAAACACTTTGCTGTTTGAATGTCATGCATGAACAAAATAAACGTCATTTTGTTCATGTTTCCACTGTTTGATCGCGCCACACACACACACACACACACTCACACACACACACACACACACACACACACAAATTTTTTAATTTTGATAGGCTACTTTTTAATTCTTCTTTTACTCTGTCTTTGATTTTAACTATTAGCAATTTACATAATAAATTGTTTAACATGTAAGCTATATGAATGACACTATCACAGTGTGATAAGCAAAACATATAAAAGTCAAGTCAAAACTATTTATATAGGCTAGCGCTTTTCATTGTCATTTAAAATAACATGGTCTCTCTCTCTCTCTCTCTCTCTCTCTCTCTCTCTCTCTCTCTCTCTCTCTCTCTCTCTCTCTCTAGTATGTTTTGCTTATCACACTGTGATAGTGTCATTCATATAACTTACATGTTAAACAATTTATTATGTAAATTGCTAATAGTTAAAATCAAAGACAGAGTAAAAGAAGAATTAAAAAGTAGCCTATCAAAATTTAAAAACCATGTAACTGAAGAGGAATAAAATAGGCCTATGCACATATTTTAGTCAGACATGCTTATAATCTAAATAAGATTTAAAACTGAATAAAAACCAAAACATTTATTTTAAGGTCTTTTATGGAAACCTTAAATAAACGATGCTGCAGATTTAGTTACATCAGATAAAAATACAACAGTTAAAACAACATAGCATAATGCAAAATAAACATTGCTGTAAAACAGACATATTAAACTGATAGTTTTGTGATATGGTTTAAAAACTATAGCATAATGAGCATAAACAATGTTTTACATTTTTTAAATCATACTTTGATAAATATAGTAGAGACATTTAATATCTGTATCATAATGCAATCCCCCCATATTTTAAAATCATACTTTGATAAATTAAAATAGTAGATACATTTTAATATCTGTATCACCAATATCATCATAATACAATACTTCATATTTTAAAATCATACTTTGATTAATTAATATCTGTGTCACCAATATCATGATAATGTCCCATGTTTAATATAGTAGATACATTTAATATCTGTATCACAGCAATATCATAATGCAACCCTAACATATTTAAAAATCATGCTTGGATCAATTAATATCTGTATCACCAATATCATAATAATGTACCATGTCTAAAAATCATACTTTAACCAATTAATATAGTAGATAAAAATATCTACATCTCATCAATATCATAATACAATGTCCTATGTATAAACAATTTTCAAATTAAACATCATTGCATGGTACAGATAAACAGCAATAGTATATTATAGAAATAGAAACTACTTACTGTTCTGCATTTTTGATGAGATGTGGAGAGAGGGTGCAAAAGTTTTTTGGTCCAGGGGTATGGCACACGTTTATAGCCTTTTACAGTAAGAGCCTGTGGAAAACTATGGGGAAACGGCAGAGCTGTGTGTCCACTAGATTCTTTCAGTACTCTATGAAGTGTTTAGGTTCAAGACCAATTCGCATTCCCAGGGGGTAGGCAGACCTTTAGATTACACGAGCGCCATATATCACTGACAACTGTCACTCCTGAAAATAAGTCCTATGGAGTTGCAACCCAGTCTCACGGCAGTTCTGTCCATGCTGGCAGGCACTACCTGTGTGATTTTTTTTCTTCAACTCTGTAAAACATGCAAGATGTATTTATTTATTTATTTAGAAATAATTGGTTCAGTAAGACATTTTATTTTGTATTATATATTTTATTATATATTATTTATATAATTTTAAATTAAAACAATGCTTTTTCAACATTAGTCTGATAAAATTCCAGCGGCCCCAGCAATGTGGGAGTGTAAAACTTTAAAGATTTATTTAAGACAATCTTTTCATTTTAAAATAGCATATTTAAACTTTTACGATTATGCTTTGAAATAAATTCTTATATCTATACTAATGTCCTATAGCCACCGTATGTAGAAACATGTTTAGACTTTATGCTCTCTTAGCAAAACAGGAGTGACAATGATGTAATGCACGCCTTGTAAGATTTAAGGCAGAGACCTCCTCATGAAACTGACGCTCATACTGAACGCACGCGCACGCGCGCACACACACACACACACACACACACACAGACAGAGCCCCTTCGAGCTCAGAGACTGTCATGTACTGAGAGAGAGAGAGAGAGAGAGAGAGAGAGAGAGAGAGAGAGAGAGAGAGAGAGAGAGAGAGAGAGAGAGAGAGAGAGAGAGAGAGAGAGAGAGAATCACTCGTCATCTTATGCATCTTAACCATTCATAGGCTGTATGGACATCTGAGATAGGAGCTACTTCAACTCGGTGAAAATGTAAACTGTATTTATTTCATCTGAAATAATTGAATCAGTACATTTTGTTTGATATTTATTTTTAAAATGAACGATTAAAGCATTTCATTTATATACTTTCAAAGAACAGCATGTTCTTCAACTTTAGTTAGTGTTAAATATTTTATTTATATTTCATTTATATACTTTGCGAGATCAATGTTTTTTAACTCTAGTTAGTGTTAAATGTTATATTTTGTATATGACTTTTCAACTTTTTGGGAGATATACACATATTACCCAATAATTTATATTTCATTTATATACTTTTAAATGACTTTTCAACTTTTTGTGAGATACTTCCAAAGCGTGCTCAGCAATGAGCTCAGGAATGCGGAGGTTGCTACCAGCGTTGTGATTTATTTGACAGTGAATTACTATAGCCATGTAACAGGCACACGCACACACATAGACAGAGACCCTTAAACTCAGAGACTGTCATGCACTATGAGTATGAGAAAGAGAATCACTTACCGAGTCTTTTCGTACACTGTATGAAAATTCATGTGTTAGGAACTACTTCTTCAACTCTTCAACAATTTTTGGAATTATTGGTTCAGTAAATTTCTAGTCAGATATTTTATTTTATATTTTTTAATTTATATTTCATTTATTTACTTTTAAAGATTAATGTTTTTTCAACTCTAGTTAAACATTTAATTTATATTTTATTGATTACTTTTAAAGATCAATGGTTTTCAACTTTATATACTTTTAAATGAACAGAATCTTTTTGTGAGATAAACTCCAAAAGTGTCCTCAGCAATGCGCTCATGAACGTGGATGGTGGGAGGGATCGTGTGACACACATATATTGCCTGGATCAAAGACAACTATCATACCGGGATCCACTTGATCCATCAGGATCAAAGACAACTAATTAAAACTAAATGGCAACTTGATCTATCATGCCGGGATCCACTCGATCCATCATGTCAGGATCAAAGACAACTAAAGTGTAAAACTAAATATCCATCTCATCTAGTAAATCAATTTAATCCATCATGTCAGGATCAAAGACAACTGTCAACACCGGATCAAAGCGAACGGGTAAACTTGATTGATCGTACCCCGGGCAACACGCCAATAGCTAGATCAAACGAGCAAGGGGCAAAGGTTAATCCTACATCAAAGCAACTCCGGAGGTCACCGGAAGGACAGGGGGCGGGGCAAGGTCAAAGGTCAAAGTCGTAAATCATTTTGACATTTGCCGTAGGGTAACAACTACTTATGTCCTGAAAAGTGACATTATTATCTATAACATGTTTTCCACATGTGCCACGTGTTCCATTAAGTTCACATGTGGTGACATGTTGTTCACATGTGGGAACATGTGGAAAACATGTGATAACGTGCAATTCATGTGTTTTTTCTGTAAGGGTGGCAACAACATAGTGACATATTGATGTGAAATAAGCATAAAGCATAAAGCATAGTGAAATGTATGATTATTGTGGGCAGAAGGATGAGAATGTTATTTGACTGACAATGACCAAGTCTGTACAGCATGACCTGACTTGATAGAAACAACTGATGACTTTAAAAATGTTTGTAGATGACTGAATTAAGAGACCAAACAACAGGCCTGAAAAGCAGGATACTCGGTGAGACTCAGGGCCTTTGCCCTTCAAATACTTCGATAAGCAGATGAGATTGTGGCTTTAAGTGAAGAAAGTAATATCTTGTTTCAGAGACAGCAAGAGATGTCTGGAGGAAATTTGGCTGAAGGACAGTGTTGATGGCTAACTTTGTTTATCCAAACACCATTATGTTAAATTGATGCACGAGTTGAGTCGTGCATCAAAAGAGAGGACAAAATATGGTTTTACTAAGGGACAATATATGTTGGGAGGACACTGGGTTTAATTGGGTAAAAGGCCGTCCCAAACAAAATTTGCTGTCTGTAAATGTATTTGCAGGACTTTTTCAACAGGAAACGCCAGGGCAGATGTGGCAGCGAAGGACACGGCAGCACAGTAGACAAAATAAACTACGTGTAGTTTACTATCTGAAAATAACCTCGACATTTTTTTTTTTTTTTTTACAGAGAATGGAGCGGAGCATAACTTAATTTTTTTTTTTACAAAGTACAATTTAAGTATAGAGATTGCTAATGTGACGTCATCGTGACGTCTTACCAGTGGTGAACGCAAAGCATTTTGGGAATCCGCAGCACAAACAGAAGGCGCCAGACTTGATTGCATGGAGGGAAGAACGCAGTGTTCAAGATGCCGTCTACCTGCTGTGTTATAAACTGCAATAGTCCTTCTTGCACAGTTTTGAAAACGAACGTTAAGGGTTGTTTTAAGGACATGTTTGTGTATGCTCGCAGACAGCCACTCTGAAGCGGTCAGAGGCGATTAAAAGATTCAAAAAGTCGAGACAGGACCCATCGTCAACATATACCCACCACTCTAACTTAGTTCATCTAAAACACACTAGAAAATAGACTCAAAGTGCTAAATACCTGAATTATACTTTAAGAACGGATCAATATATTTGTTTTCCTTCATTTTAATTAACCCTAACTTTATTCTCATCTGAATGGTAAATAATTTATTTTCGTATAAAATAATACTACCATTAAAAAACACAACGAATTGCGCAGGTGTTCCCGATTACCGCTCCTGGCGCCAAGCAACGGTGCGAGAGTAGCCTACGGCTGCCATCCTGATAAATCATTTTATATGACTGAATAAACATTATTTTGTTTATATTTTACTGGAGGACATGGTGAGGATTTTTCAGTCATGTATTTTTGGCTTTAATAGCCGGATCATGGCCAGAGGTTTTCTGCGTCCCAATTCAGAAGCTGCTTCCTGAATTGCCAGATTAAACTTTAAACTGTTCAAGTATTGGGTGTTAATTTACGTAAATAGTGTAATGAAAAGAAAAGAAAACATACATGGGCATATGGTTCAAATGTTCACTTATCTTACCTTGATGCGATTTTGTAGGCTAGTGTATTCTTTTTATTATGTAGCATAAATGGACAATATAAATGATGAATATAAATATATATTTAAACCCCGTATTATGGAGGGGAAAAACCCTCCATCTGTGGGAAAAAACAAAGCAATCCGTCCCTTCAGTTTATAAACTGTACTCACAATAATTTTTATGTGTACATAAAAATACACAATTTTATAACTGAGGAACAAGTTGAAATTATTTTCCTGAGATAATTGACAGGTGTCACAGATGTTTACAGAGCTTAATTTGTAATTAACCAAGAATATTCTTATATGATTTTGTCTCATATTAGAAGCTGAATGTATCATACCTCTGCTTCAATCCACGTTTGAGGGTAATTGAAAACCTTGAAGCATCTGCATCCAAAGGCAGTCCATCCTGCCCAACAGCCTGTTAAATGGAAGGTTTGTGTGTTATTATAATAACCTTCAAAAAAGGTACAGTATGCAACTTTTGTCCCAGTTAAAAAACAAAAAGGCATGCAACATTGTTTTGGTCGTGCCTCGGTTTTGCATGACAGATGAAGGCGACCCTTCGCAATAGATGCTTTACTGTGAACTCTGTTAGAGAGATACATATGACAGTCTATCTGTTCAATAAAACACCTTACTCACCTGTCGAGTAATAAAACACCATCATCTCTTCATCGCTTTTACAACATTTCAAATCCCTCAGTTCTTTCCATCTCCTAAAGCTAAGCTGATGTTGATTCTTGTTTTATTACAAGCTCTGTCTCGTTCTCTTTTCTCCAGCAGACACTTGTCTGTTCGGTTTTTGTTTAAAACGGGTGTGAAAACTAAAAAAGAATGACTGTTTAATGTTATTTTTATTAAAAATTCAAAATAATTTCATAATGTATTTTGTGAAGTCAAGAGTATGTTGTACATGTGTGCTGATGAGAGATCTGGGATTTTGCTTATGTAAAGGTATGTGTGCAATGTAACATCTTCACTGAGCAGAGATGTTTCACTGATGATGATACTTCAGTTGTCATGTTTCTTTGTTGTGTGGCCAAGTAGTATAAAGATACATTGTTTCTATTTTGTGTTAAAAATGTTCGTGGCCCCTTTAAGAAATCTCTCTCTTCTCGCGATATTATTCACTAGTTTTGGATGCGTGCGCGCGAGCGGCGCGACCAGAGAGCCATTTTTCAGAGTACAGAAGAGCTCCATGTTGTTGTGCGTGCATCGATCTGATTTACTGGTTTAAATTCGTCTTTCTGGGTAAATATTACTCTAATATCTTTAATATGCACAAATATGTTGTGAAGCGGAGTTTAAAGGTGCCCTATAATGTGAAATTGAATTTATGTTGGCATAGTTAAATAACAAGAGTTCAGTACATGGACATGACATACAGTGAGTTTCAAACACCATTGTTTTCTCCTTCTTATTTAAATCTCGTTTTTAAAAAACACCCCTGAAAAACAGGCGAATCTCCACATAATACCGACTGTGACGCAACAGTCGGGGATCACGCCTCCAAAGATTTGCATATCCCACCCTCAATGACAAGCACTGCTCAGCTGAACCATCGGAACAAGCGAGGATCAGAGAGAAAATGGCAGATCATGGAAATAAATGTGTTCCAGGCTGTGCAGGGGATGTGAGGACTTTTCATACCCTTCCCACAGAAAAGAAATGTCAGCAGGCGTGGATGATGTTTATATATAATCGGATACCGCAACAGTTTAATTCGAAGTTGTTAGTTTGCTCTGCCCATTTCACCACAGACTTATTTTCGAACCTGGGACAATATCAAGCTTCTCTCAGCGTCTCAAACTGAAGAAGGGGGTAATTCCAACTATATTCCCGCAACCGGTAAGTAGTGATTTTATTAACGATAATTTACACTGTGTTAGATCCAGCGCAAGATCCTAGTACAGTAACAAATAGCAAACTCCAAGTAACGAGCATACATAACTAACATTAAATAGGCTAATTCTCAGTGAATAAACTATACAGAAAGCGGTCAAAGAACAATCCAGTTAAAAGTTAGTTAAAACGTATAAACGTATAACAGCTGTAGTGAAAGTATTCGAGAGAGTTTCACATGTCATATTTCATATGCAAGCATGTCAGCCAATCACAGCAGTGGCCGGTTCTCACAGCAGACACGCCCCTTCAAACAGAGTGTTCAAATCAGAGACTAAAATCAGGCTAGGAAAAATGCCTTTTATTTCTAAATTATGACTATTTTTGATCTAAAAAACATACTAACATTATAAGGGCAACCCAGGAAACATTATAAAATAATAATAAAAAAAACATTCTAGGGCACCTTTAAAGAACATTTGATGTGTACATTTCTTGTAGATTTATTTGGAGCGCATGTGTGACGAGTGAACCTCGTGGTGATTGGTAAAGGATTGGGTATGTTCTTTTCATGATTTATGGGGTAAAATACTGATGCCATGTTTATTTGATAAATCTGTTAATGATTTTAAGCTATATTCTTTGATTATACAGTATAACTGTATGGCTTAATGCATATTTCTGGTACTGCATGATTAATATGTGAAACGTAGGTTGTGGCCTTGTTAATGTGCTTTTATTTCTCTTGTACCTCAGCCACTGCCGTATTCCAGTTTGCGTTATTGTATTTCAATTAGATCTAACACATTTTTGGTTTCGGTTTTGGTTGTTTTCAGACCATAAAATGCAAATGAAAAACTGAAAAATTTAAACCAGGCGTTCATTTTTCCATTTTCTCCAGTTATATTATCAATGGATAATTACATTTTCTCCGCTATTCTTTGCTTTTTTACGTCTTCTAAATTGTAAATTTAAAATCGTTTTTTCAAAAAAAAAAAAAAAAAAAGTTTCGTTCTGGTCAAGGTCAGTTTTCAATTTGCAAGGTAGATGGGCGAGTCCATTGTCATTGATAGGGAAGGTGGGCGGGAACCAGGGCAGAACGGAAGTGGATGGTGTACTGTAGGTAATCGCGAGAGTGTTCTTCTTAAGCAAGTCGTCTTACGCGTAAAAATATGGATGACCTGTTGCAGTTCAGCTTGCATCAAGGTGCTAAACGGCTGACTATGATGGCCAGAGATATTTCTCGGGATCGGCTGGAATCAATTTTTAAGGTAACGTTAACGTTATTGTTAATAAATCTTTACAGCTAGAATAACTAGCTGCTATCAGGACAATAGTCAGTCGCTAAGATTGTACCATTATTTTTAGATGGAGCCAGAGAGTATATATCTGGAGGATGACATAACCAGGGAAACCTATTTCCCAAACCCAAATGGCGTGTTTCAGACCGACATAATGCGTCACCGAGGATCATTTGCTGTATGTGGCACTACTAAAGAACACGCCACCGCGTCCGCCATGACACCAAGCGCTGGCCCAGTTCCTGGGATTTCTCCTCAATGCCTCAGTGCACCTTTTAGGCCAAGAGGGCACGTTAGCAATCCAGGTAACTCTTTCCAGAACCCGCTGAAGCGCACAAGATCTGTAAGAAAACAGATTTATGTTGCCGACATTGAAGACAGTGGGAAGATTTCACCATACAGTAAGTGTATTATTTTCTGTGAAATAAATATTGTAATTTTTGAATTTTTTATGTCTATTAAGCAGTTGCAATGATTGATAGTGTGTTATTGTTTCTCACAGCCACTGTGCACGTTACAATCTCAGAAGGTCATGGTGTGCAACTCGTGGGGCAAACTGTACAAGAGTACTTGAATTCTGCTGACTGTTACACCATCTGTGACGTCAAGGGTCTTGCAATAGCAGATACCTCTGAGACAAAAGGTAATACAATATTATTATTATTGTTATTGCTGTATTGGTAACATGGCTGATACAAATTACAGTTAAATAAATAAATGGTGTTAGAACTACACAACTGTGGTATAACTGAGCCCCTGGTGTGATATAAGGGTTAGTGACTGCATCTACATTTGATAGTAGAATCCTGTTATTTTTTATTTTAGATTTGGAGTTTTGGAAGTCATCCAGTCGCAAGATCTTCGCCATTAAAAGCAGTGACCTGGTGAAACTTAAAAGACAGGAAAACGTGTCTCAAAAGAAAAGGTGGGTTTTATTTATAAATGTATATATTTTAGTCCTCACCAAAATTAAAATGATCTTATTTACTCATGTTATCCCAGGTGTATATGACTTTTTTTTTATTTCTTCAGATAAACAAAACATTTCAGGAAAGTAACCTATAACTGTGAGTCCATATAATGTAAGTTAATGGGGATTGACAATTAAAAAATATTTGTCACTTCTGGCCAACTGTCATATTGCACACTCATGAGATAGATGTTGTGAAGCGTGATGCATGTAACCATTTCTGTGTATGGTTCTTGAATCATAAATTCATAATTGCCATAAATCTAATTGCCTTTCACTTGCATTACATGGGCTCAGAGTTGGTCTTTTTTTCCCTACAAATCTGGGATGACATGAGGGTGAGTAAAGGACTAGAGAATTTTCATTTTTGGGTGTGCTATCCCTGTAATAATTAGGGTATGAATATTTTAGGACAGGAAATTGTGTAAGTTCAGACATTGTTTTGTAGAATATAACTATGCAATCCTACAAGTTTTAAATTGCAAACAAAGCTGATTTTACCGCAACCCACATCAACTGTTGTAAGATATTTTACATATTGTTAGATATTTTGCATATAATGTCTTAGAAATACTAACGCCCGTTTCACGCATACTCCGTCTGTGTTGAGGTACAGGAGCAGTAAAGTTATAGTGCTTTCACATATGCTGCTCTTGCAGTACGTAACTGATCCACAGCTGTACCTCAAACGCGTATAGCCTTCTCACTGTTTTTATTTCAAATCCAGAAGTTATCAACTTTTATTTTAAAAAGTTTGGTCAGCATGGGGATTCTTTTGTACACTTATACACTCTTTAATAGAAGCATTGACGTTTGAACACAATTTAAACAACATATTATTCAATGCATTGTTTTTATAGGTTATATATTAAGTTGCTCAAGCAAGTGATAAAATAGTTAACCATGTAGCTACTTGTATTAAAATTGCATACATTTTAAATTATAACTTTAAAAAATTTACAAAAACAGCAGATTCATACCCTTTCTTTTTTATAATTTAAATCGTTGCATGTTACAAATAACTTGTTTTTCCACCTCCACGAATGAAACTAGTGTTATGTTGCCTTAAGTAACATTTAAAGTCATTTTGACCACAAACCATGCTGTCACTTTAATTCAGTGTTTGCAGAACAGCAAAACATAGACTAGGTACGGAAACGATAAATGCACTGCTGTATACGCACCGTAACTGGAACAGATCGACGGACTGCATCCGCGTGCAGTGTGAAAGCTCAAAATTGTTAACATGGGTATGGGAAAAAAAATACGCATAAGTATGTGTGAAACGGGCGTAAATGTGTTTGCTTGTATGCTAATTGGACCTTTTTCACTTGTTTAGAGTGGAAGCAGAGGAAAGTGAAGTGCTGGAAAGCATTCAAGAAGTTGAGTTGGAGGTCAAGAATGCTGCAGCACGCATAATGGAGAAAGTTGATGAACAATGCAGTGAACTGAACATTGTTGTCAACCAGGTTAAGGGCAGTGTTGCACAAGTGTTTGATGTTCTAGATGCAGTGAGTCAGAAAATCACTGGTTTATCTGACTCCTTTCAGATCATGTCCTCTCTGAAAGAAGCTCTCAGCTGCAGAATGTGTACCAGCATTCCTAGTACGACCATTGTAGTTGCTGCATGCTGTGGCCAATTGGCTGGGTGTGGGGAGTGTGTGCAGACCTATCTAAGTGGCAATGATGCCTGCTTTTTCTGCAAGACTGCAGGGTTATCCAGCAAACTTGTGTTTCTCAGGGGTCTGAGTGAGGTGCTGGAAAAATTGAGATGATCATCTTCTAAACGGAAGATCATCCAATACAGTTCAAGTCATTACATGGCAGTATTCAATTTCGTTTAGATTCTGTCAGAAGTTCTGTCTGTTCTCTTAATATGACAAACTTTTTGGGCATCGTGCACTTTATATATATTTTTTTTGTTTACTTTCTGTGATATTCAAGTGAACTTGTTCATCATAGGATAAACGTGATCATCACCAAGAATTATGCCAAACTTTTTGGGCATCATGCACTTTTTTTTTTTTTTTTTTGTGGCAGATATTCCAAGTGAATTTGGTCATCATAGGATAAACATGTGATCATCACAAAGAATTATCTTAAAGGGTTAGTTCACCCAAAAATGAAAATTCTGTCAGTATTTACTCTCCCTCATGTTGTTCCAAACCTCTATGTGTTTATTTGTTCTGCTGAACACAAAGGAAGATATTTGGAAGAATGTTTTAATCAAACAGATCTCATTCCCCATTGACTACCATAGTATGTATTTTTTCCTACTATGATAGTCAATGGGGAATGAGATCTGTGTGATTAAAACATTCTTCCAAATATCTTCCTTTGTGTTCAGCAGAACAAATAAACACACAGAGATTTGGAACAACATGAGGGTGAGTAAATACTGACAGAATTTTCATTTTTGGGTGAACTAACTCTTTAATATGAAACACTTTTTGGGTATCATGCACTTTATTTTATTTATTTATTTTTTACTTTGTGTGGCAGATATTCAAGTGAATTTGTTCATCATAGGATAAACGTGATCATCACAAAGAATTATCTTAATATGCCAAACTTTTTGGGCATCATGCACTTTATTTTTTTGTGTGTGGCAGATGGATAAACATGTGAGTTGTATTTACAATCTTTTATTTTGAGTGAATGCTTTTACTTTCAAACTTTCTTGGGCATAACTGCAAACTTTCTTGGGTTAACTGTTGGAAATAATATTTCATCCATATTGCTTTAATTTTACTTTGTTCACCTTGTCATTTCTGGAAACTGTTCATTAAATGACCGAGTTCTGATTTGCAAATGGACTTATTGTAATCTTTTTTTTTTTTTTTTACTGTCTTAGTGATGTGTTTTTTTTATTTATTGCCTAATTCTTTTCCCACGAACTCTCGCTGCGTTGTGACCTTAAGTCCCATCCCCCAATAAAAATGTAGGCTATCTGATTAACGGTAGCTGACTTGATGTAAATTGTCCGCTAAAATGTCTGCCTGGAGTTCACTGGATAGTTATGAAACTGTGATCCGTAGATTAGTTGAGGAGTTTGGATACACTTGTTCAGAAGTGCAAAGTCACTTGAAGACACAATATGGATTAGAAAGAGGTGCAAGTATGTCGTCTATTTATCAATTTTGCGCTTCAAGAAACATCCATCGCTTTGATTATGCACGGCTTGGCAGAAGTGGAGTGGATGCGGTTGTTGGATCAGCGGTCACTGCATGCGGCCCGGTGTGTGGGAGAAAGGTAATGACAGGAATGTTACGAGCATCGGGATTCAGGCTGGGAGAAAGGAGTGTCAGGCGAGCATTGGCTCAAATGACTCCAGTCTACACTCAAATGAGAAGAGAGGGAACCGCTCGTCAAACAAACCCTCATGTTTACTACGCCGAATACGCCGGACACAAGCTTCACATGGACCAGAATGAGAAGCTAATTGATTTTGGTGTGACCGAAGTAGTTGCAAGCGATGGGTTTAGTGGGAAAATATTAGGATACTCTGTCATGCCGATTAAGAACAATCTGACAATATATGATGAGGTGTATAGAGAAATTAGCTTGAACCATGGACTGTTTGACCAGTTGAGAGTAGACCATGGTCGTGAATTTTATTTGTGTCTTTATCAGCAGGATAATCTCGCAGCCCTTCGAACCAATACCCACCGTCTTCCTTTCATTCAAAGCCAGTCCAGGCAAAACCATGCCGCCGAAAGAAAGTGGGTAGAAATAAACGCACGCATAAACTATCCTATCAAGCATGCTTTGTGTTATCTTACGAACAATGGTTTCTTGGACATGGATGATTCATGTGTCAAGCACTGTGTATCTCGCATTGCCTCTAAATGCTGCTTGGTGGGATTACAGAACTTCGTTCCTGCGTGGAACGCACACACGATTCCACACAAGGGCGTTCCAGATGTTCTATTCGCAGCCCATCTGAGGACCGCACGGATCCAGTCTCACCTTATACCACCTGACGAGGTTGCAGCAGCAGACTATATTAGCAATGGAGGAAGTTTAACATATCCATCTCCGTATGGACAAGACCCCCTTGATGGCTACCCGGACCGCCAACTGCAGAGGGAAAATTTGTGGTCGTCGACATACCAGTGTGACCATATTTTTTATGACACTCTCGTGGGTAACAGTGGTCTCTTTTGGGATGCTTTGGACATGTATATGAACATTACACACCGCTTGGAGCCATAGGTCATTACAATGATAGGCTATAATTCAGTGGATGCGTAGCCTATTCCAGGAAAAATGTATTCCAGAAGTTATCAATGTTTAGACTTGATTTTAGTTTTTTTTCTCTAAGTTTTCTATTTTTCTCAATAAAGCAGTTTTTTTTTCTGCCAGTAGTCATGCTTAATTTGTAATATGGGAGGGGTTAGATAAAACCCAGCTTAGGTAACGGAACAAAAAAAAAAAAAGAAATAAGTAAATGTAATATAAAACCTAAAGAAAGATAATAATAAATGGCAATGATTAAAACAATAAATAAAATAATAATAATAAAAAAAACAAGTCTGCTTACATTAGCCAAAATCTTTTCCCTTTTCCTTTCTTCATAATTTTGTAAGTTATTTTGTTACAGGTTTATCAAATGTCTGTTGATTTTGTTAGCTTTTATTCACATCTTATTTAGCCTACACGCAAAATATTTAAGTTTAAGTCATCTAAACTCAAATGTTGATTCAGTGTATTATCGTTTTCACGGCAACATTAAGCTTATTGTAAGAAGAGAATTATATTCATTAGCTTAGCACTGCATCAAGAATAATTGGGTTGGACCTCCCAAAGATCTGTGACATTTATAACATCCGTCTACTCAAAACTGGTCTGAAAATACCCAAGGATTCATCACACCCTGCTAATCCCCTTTTCATCCCTCTACCATCAGGCAGAAGGTTAGGAAGCATAAGATCCAGAACCACCCGTTTTTCTAATAGTATTTACCCGCAGGCAGTGAGAGCTCTCAACTCACAACAACAATCTCTATCTACTTTACTTATACAGACACAGCTTTGCCCTCCTTCTTCTTAGGGTCACTAAACGCACTAGCACTTTGTCTGATTAATTTTATTACTATTTATTAGCAGTAACTAAGTATTTGTTCTCTGTTTAGATTTAATGTTTTAATTGTATATGTGATGTTGTCAACCCCTCGCTTCTGATTGGATAGTGTTCTCCATCAGTTATATCTGTGCTTCAGGCTACTTTTCAAAATAAAGGTTCTACCAAAGAATTTCCATTACTGCTGTGGAGCTCCCTCTTTGCCTTAAGACGATGCAATGTCTCACAAAAATATTGCTACTACACTTAGATAACAGTTTATTAATGAAAACTAATTAAATAATGCAATAAATCCCCATCATGATAAGATATTTTATGAGAGGAGGCGATTCAACAGTATGATCAGTTTGGAGCATGTTTGTGATGAATTAAATAAAGGTATTTCTGTTATTTAGCCTCACAGATTAAGGCTTATTTTAGTAAATGCTGTGGACAGTAAAGTGTTCTCAATCACTAAAGATCGATGGCATCGAACTAACAGCAAGCACACCAAAAGGATTTACATAAAATGACCAGCAGGTGTCGCACTGCACCTCCCTCAGCTGTGATCACAGCCACTTGATAAAACATACTTGCGTTATTCTGCAGTGTTTGCAGACTCATCCTACCTTATATGGTCTAGTTATCATATTTTATTATTAAGCTTACTATTGCCCAGATTACTAACATAGGCTACACGTGTACACTTAAGATTTTCCTGTATTAGGAAGCGCATTAGAGTAGACTAACATCTATCTCCCCATTGTGAGCATGCGTGTTATTGGATGGAGACACCAAATGCCAGTGCGCCACAGTTCAATCATTTGATGTAGCCTCAGCGTCAGACACATAACGTTACAGTTGATCTCAGACGGTCTGACCCCGGGAGGCCCCAGTCTATCTACACTCTTCTATCTGTGAGATGGAAGAGTTTAGAAAGTTGTGAGGCGCTGTGGAGAGGCACACGTTGCAGTAGTTCCCTCTGCAGCTCTGGCTGGATGAAACCTGATGACCCCCAAAATTTCACAAATCATGTAGGGGAGCTCATGTCTTACTGTATTATAAAGAGCTAAGCTCCCACTGGCTTCCCAGTAGTTTGCCCCGGTAGACTAACATCTATCTCCCCATTGTGAGCATGCGTGTTATTGGATGGAGACACCAAATGCCAGTGCGCCACAGTTCAATCATTTGATGTAGCCTCAGCGTCAGACACATAACGTTACAGTTGATCTCAGACGGTCTGACCCCGGGGAGGCCCCAGTCTATCTACACTCTTCTATCTGTGAGATGGAAGAGTTTAGAAAGTTGTGAGGCGCTGTGGAGAGGCACACGTTGCAGTAGTTCCCTCTGCAGCTCTGGCTGGATGAAACCTGATGACCCCCAAAATTTCACAAATCATGTAGGGGAGCTCATGTCTTACTGTATTATAAAGAGCTAAGCTCCCACTGGCTTCCCAGTAGTTTGCCCCGGCCCAGTCCCACCCACCAATAAATGGAAATATTGAGTAATACATTTGTTTTGTCAGTAATAATGGAAAACAAGACATTGCGCTGAATTTCGTTTTTTTGTTTTGATTAAAAAAACGAAAAAAAACGAAAAAATCAAACTGAATGTTGGTTTTTCGTTTCAGGTCAAAATAAAAAAAACGGAAAAACGGCCTGTTTCTGTTTTTTTCCTTTGTTAATTATACCAAAAAAACAAACTGTTAAAACGTACCTTCGTCTATTATGAATGTTCATTTTGAAATTGTTTTTATCGCAATAATTTGGTAATCAACCCGATCACACTAAATGCGTAGCAGTGTGTTTATCGTGCAATTTATAGGATACGCATGGGTTGGTTAGGGTAGGTTTAGTAGTGGTGTGGGGTGCGTGTGTATTATACGTTTGAGTAGAATTAGTGGTGTGGGGTGCGTGTGTAGGCTATTACACGCAAATTCATTGCGTATCAAATGCACGCGAAAACAGCGTATCATGCAAAAACTCATTTTCGCGTATAAATTGCACGATAATACACAATGCGTGCTATAAAAACACATTTACGTGAGAACAGGTGTTATGGGGAAATACATCAAGTGAAATATCAAGTCCATGTCCAACTCTAAATTGTAAGGAATTTATATCCTTGATTTAATAGTAACACTTTACAACAAGGTTCATTTGTTCATTTTTCATGTATTAACTAACATGAACTAACCATGAGCAACACATTTGTTACTGTATTGGTTAATCTTAGTTAAAAATAATACAACTGTTAATTGCATGTTATTTCACAGTCAGTACATTAACTAATGTTAACAAATACAACTTTTGATTTTGATAATGTTTTAGTAAATGCTGAAATTAATATTAACTAAGATTATAAATGCTGTAGATGTGCAGTTCATTATTTGTTCATGTATTAAACTAATGAAAACGAATGTATTTAATTAATGAAAGATAGAAGTCTAAATCTGAAGTACATTATATTTAGTAATATTACCATCATTTCTCTATTTTCGTTTGATGTGTTTGGCATTCTATTGTATCAACGTCTTTTCATACAATGCCAAGGAAAGAAAGGGTTAAAAAATAAATAAAAAACAAACAAGGAACTTCTCTCTCTTTTTTGGTGCCCTTTTTTTTGGTCCTTCCACCCCTGAAAAAAAATATATTTAAAAAAATATATATATAAAAATATATAATATAATATATATATATATATATATAATATAATATAATATATATATATAATATATATATATATAAAAAAATTGATGCTTTGGACAGTGTAAAGTGTGCGCGCAAAATAATCAAATAATCAGAGGTTGGGGAGGGGTGCGTTGTTTTAAGTTTTCTTTTTTTGTTTATTTATTTCCTAAGTCTTAGTGAATCAAGACTTAGAGAAAAAGATTATTGTAATGGACTCCTCACTGGCCTTCCTAAAAACATAAGACAGTTGCAGCTCATACAGAACGCTGAGCAGAACCCATCACACCAGTCCTCAGGTCTCTACACTGGCTCCCAGTTACATTTAGGATTGATTTTAAAGTATTATTACTGGTATATAAATCATTCAATGGGCTTGGACCTCAATATATTGCAGAAATGCTCACTGAATATAAACCCAACAGATCACTGAGATCATTAGGATCACATCAGTTAGAAATACCAAGGGTTCACTCTAAGCAAGGAGAGTCTGCTTTTAGCTACTATGCCAGCCGCAGCTGGAACCAGCTTCTAGAAGAGATCAGATGTGCTCCTACAGTAGTCACATTCAAATCCAGACTCAAAACACATCTGTTTAGCTGTGCATTTACTGAATGAGCACTGTGCCACTGTTCGTCCGACTGTTTTTACTGTACTGCTTTAATACTGCTTTAATACTGCTCTGACTCGAAGAGATTTTGAAGGAGAGCGGAAGAGTCCTCACAGTTAAGTAACGGCAGCAGACAGCGCACGCGCCTTGCCTTACCGTTCCTTGCCTGTGTTAAATATTTAAGTGATTTGTTTCATTCTCCATTTGATATAAATTTCACAAATATATCAAATGTTTTTAAATAAATAATTGGTTAGTAAAATACTAAATTAAATCAGTGAAAAAAACATAAATATAACTGTAAACTTTAGACAAGATCAACCGTTGGATTTTAGTCAATTGTTTTGGTATGTTCAACTCAAACCATCAAGTAATTGATATTCAGAGATTTTATTAATAAAGTTAATAATTACTGTGATATTTACTAAGCCACTGAATTATTTTTTCGATTGTCTCATCCATGAAGATGCAACAACTGAGAATGCTATTAGGAATTTGACAAAGCTGACTGAACAGGTTGAACAGCTATAGAGCTGAGCAGAACTGTTTATTAATAAAGGAGCTTTACAGTTGTGCTGTACACACCCCAACACAAACACCCCAAACGCTTTGAAAGTATTCTGCCGGGTAAATAAGGAGAAAACTTCAGGAAAATGGCGGTATTTTTGAGGGGAAATGCAAAGCAGTTTATAGTCGGAGACATTTCGCGCCGAAAACAGTGATGAGATACATTGTACCTTGAGGTGGTAAATAAAAAATGAATATCAAATTCACTTAGTATTCCCCATGATTTCACTACTGTCTCAATTAAATATTTAGTAGTGCGATAGCTTTAACCAGTTGGTCAAGTTTTCGAGGCATGGGTGGGGCTACCTGTAGCCTCTGAACACTTTTGCCTTTCCGTCATTTTAAAGGAGACTTAACGGGCACAGAACAACATCACATGAACAGGTAGGTCATACAAAACTATTTTCATAAGAACGAAAGAATGAATGAACGAACGAACGAATGAATGAAGGACAGATCTTTATTTCAAACGAGTAAAAGAAGAAGAAGAAGAAAAAGAAAGATAAATCGGCTATACTAATTAAACTAAACCAAATTGAAACATAATGCTCAACCCGTTAGAAAAGGGATAGGTAGCCTATCCTGCACATATTGACACGACGGCAAAAAAGTTAAGAACAGACGGTGAATATGCGTTTATTTGACCAGATTATGAGTCACCAGGCTATCGAGCACTAAATAGAGATCGCTATGATCACTCTTGTTTTTTATATAGTCTTCGTTCTTACGGCATCCAATAAAACTCATAAAGAGACTAAAATATAAAGACAATACAAGTTTATTTAGTTTAGTAGGCTAAAAGTTAGTTTAGTAGTTCAACCTAGTCTGATCTCATCACTGTTTTACTTTGAATTTTCCCTCAAAAATACCGCCATTTTCCTGAAGTTTTCTCCTCATTTACCCGAGCAGCAATGGGGCAGAATACTTTCAAAGCGTTTGGGGTGTTTGTGTGTGAAGCTGCAACACGACCTCATGAAAGTGTGTATTCATAGGCTACCAATAATTTTAATTAGTTTTCTATTATCGGGCATGCTATGCATTCACTGAAAAAAGTCTAACATTGCTGTTGTTCGTTTAATGTATATTTTCTCATTGATATAGCTTAAAATTATTAGTTTTTTCATTTAAAATAAACGTTTTAGTTTATATTCATGGTTGAATGCATTTTTATTACATTGATACAATATAAATTGGCAGCGGGACATTAAACTGAATTTATTCATTTGATCAGAGCATTTTTATTACATTAAGCATGATTTGCACATGCGCATTGTTGAGTTGGAGATCCCGCTCTCTGGCCTGTTTAAATAAAGGATAAAAAAAAAAAAAAACGTCCGTCACAGTTGAACTGTCTGTGAAGAACCTGAAGAACACGCCGTGAAGGTATACTTCAACAGAACCCTGCGAGACAGAAAAACTACGAGCAACATTAATACTGGTAAGTAAAAACAATAAACTTTGTCTACCGTTAACGGTGACGGTTCCAAGTATACCTGGCTTGCCTTGACTCTGGCTGTAATTTCAGCATTATTGATAGCATGTAAATTATAAGATAGCACTAGTAACGTTAGCATTCTTACGTTAGCCGCCCTTTGGTCGTGGGTGAGTGAATGGCTAATGCTGGCTGTCACAGGTTGCTAGCTAACTGGCTAATAAATGAAAACTATAATTTCTAAATTAATTTTGTGGGGGCATTGGTTAGCTGAAGTTACCACGTGCAAGTTAGTTAACGTTACATATATATATATATATATATATATATATATATATATATATATATATATATATATATATATATATATATATATATATATATTATATATGTGTGTGTATGTATGTATGTATGTATATGAAGAGTTCAGATGCAAAAGCCTCTAAATGCCATCTGAAATTTTCTTATAGAATGATAATTTTTATGAAGCTCGTATATTTAAGTTCAGTATTTTCACTTAAATGACAATTAATAGGTAATCTTCATTGCCATTTAAGTGAAATTATTGAATTTAAATATACGAGCTTGATAAAAATGATCATTCTATAAGAAAATTTCAGATGGCATTTAGAGGCTCTTGCATCTGAACTCTTTATATATGAAGAGGGGGAAATAATGCTAGGTTTTTTTTAGCTGCAAACTTGACTGATGGTTAACTTCTGCTGTCAATAGCATAAGGTCATATGTGATATTTTATTTACACTCCTAATTATCTTGTGTTCAGTATTTATCAACCATAATATTACAAGGCCCAGTTATTTCAAGCTGGTCATGTTTGCTACACTGTTAACAACATTTACATGTGGTAGAAATGTACTAAAATGTTAGCCAGATTTCCTAAAATCATAAAATAAAGTATATATCTATTTATGCTACATGTTGGGTATTCTTAATTTGTGCATGATGTTAGCAGTTAACAAACTTAATCTTGTTTTCTTTTTTAACTTCAGGGAAGCAGCCACCTATCAGTTGTGTTCCTGCTGTGCAGCTTATTTGGAAGCTCGTGCCAGTGATCATTGCTTGTGGTAAGTTCTATTTACAGTGTCATGAGGGCATTTGTGATCATTTGTGTCCATGGCTGAATAGTTTTTTTTAGTTTTTTTTTTTTAAATGTTTGATTTTAATTCATAGTAACTGTTCTTACTCAGACTGTGGACATCACCATCAGAAGAGAATGCATCCTCAAATCTCTGATGATCTACCTCGGTAAACCCGTTGAGCACCTTATCAAAAAATACCAGGTAAGGGCATCCCTCTCTCTTGCTCACACAGTTTTAACACCTACAGACTAACATGGTCATAGTCTAGGTTTTCCTAGCCATATTTAATAAATAGGGGTGTGACGAGAAACTCAGCTCACAACACAAGACGAGATTTTAATACTAGGAATCTTTGATGCTGAATTTTGAGCAGTAAACATTTAGACCACGTCCAGACGTACCAAATTATCTTTTTTTTTTCCCTGTCTTCCCTGGAACCGTGTATAAAAAAAATAAATAAAAAAAAGTGTGTCCAAACGAATCCATTTGCAAATGACAACACCTATATGCACACGCTACTTCATATTCCAGACCTATATGTGGTGCTCTTTCTGCTACAGAAATTAACCAAAAACGGAGAAGAGCAGTCTTCAGTCACTTCAACTTCCGTTCATAACATGACTAGATTTTTACCACAGCTCATTTTATAAAGGCCGCCGCAAGAAAACATGTCTTTGTTTACATTGTATAATGTGCTGTTGGATTGCTTTTTATTTTGCAATTGTCTGCCATCGGACATGATTGCAGCGCGCTAACGTTAGCTCTGCTAGCTAACAGTCAAACTAACATCAATTATCCAATGTCTTTTTAATAATCTAACTAGCTATACGTTTTTCTTGCGATGCTAAATTATTTTCAAATAGAGCAGTTGAATTCCTGTTCCGGTATTTTTTCATATCGCAGAATAGAAAAATATTGCAATGCCGTTTTTTCCTAATATCGTGCAGCCGTAGAGAAAACACTTCTGATCAGGCTGAAATCTCACCACAAATCCAAACACATTTTAACTTCAGCACCTCTGATAAACTGCAGCTCACAGTCTCAAACAGAGATAGGTAGCATTCTAGTTTTTAGATCACAGCGTACGCTAGGGCTGCACGATATATCAATTCAGCATCGATATCGCGATGTGCACATCCACGATAGTCACGACGAGCCCCGGCCGCGTGCACCTCACCGTCCTCAAACACGAGCTGTCTTGTTCTCTCTGCCTCGCGCTCGTGCATATTAATCTACATCACTTGACGCGATGGTAAAAGGTCGAAAGACCGAAGTTTCACGTGGAGCATTCAGAGATTTTCTCTCCTGAATTACCAAGAGGTGTGAATTGCGCAAAAAAAAAGTTGCCTTATCTATATCTATGAATCGTTCCACACATTCAGCTGACATAAACCACAATTGCAATAAATGAAAAAAACTTTCCAGTGATGAAATGTTTTCTATGTTGACACAAATCTTGTGCAGTGTCCGTTGGCTACACGTCCACTAATGACACGTCCGATTCGCAAACGAATGACTACTTTAAACCGATTCACTTTAATCTGGTGAAATATCGCAATATATATCGCAGAAAAAATAGAATATCGCAATGCCATTTTTTCCCAATATCGTGCAGCCCTTGAAAACGCTGGTGTTGCATCAGCTGGGCGGAGTTAATTCACTCCGTGAGTGCACGTTATCAGTTATACATTTGTTTTATTTACTGTGTGAGATAATTTGAGGTCGCGTGACGGCAGGTGAATCTCATGAGACCGTTTCTAACCAGACAACAAATCTCATCACTTTTAATCTAGTCAGACCCCTTGTAATAAACATTTGATTTGTTTGATTTGCGCCTATTCAAGTTTTGAAAGTTTAGAGTGTATAAGAGCTTGGCACATTATGATCATGAAATCGGGAGATTTCTGTAACTATAATGTACTTATTTTCTCTTTTTATGCAGGAAAATGACATTGAAGAACTGGAGCAGACAACCATGGCGATCTTTATCAGTGGGAAAGAAGATCCTCTCCATCCACCCAAAGACATTAAAATTGTCTTCGAAAGAACAGACGTCCTGAACAAGTTCCCCTCCTTTGCAACCGCTTTTGCCATCACGGTCTTTGTGCTCATATACACACTTAACCTAAAATAAAATAGCAGTGCTTACAGCTCTGTATCAGAAACTCTGTCAGTGTCGTTGGAGTTCCACTGTTCACTGTCTGAGGAGCAGTTCCAGGATTTGTCTCAGGTACATCTACATTTGAAACAGGTATACAATACTGTCATAACATTTTAATTGTATTATGTTTTATGGTGAAATGTATTATGTCAGGACAAACCTTCCTAATTTAATATTTATGTATGTTATCAAGTGATATGAAGTTATTTAACAAGTATTTTTGTGTGAAGCAGACTGTTAATCTTCATAGATTTGAAACCAATGATCAATGTTGTCAGTTTATTGAACAATAAAAATAAATGTGTTCTAAAGGAAAGTGTTCTGAGTAGTCATTGATCAAGTGTATTAAAAGCATTTTTTATATATATTTGATTTATTATACATTTCAAATAATGACAACTGTTATTTTTTGATTTGAGACTACCTAAAATAATTAATTTACTCGGACCTATAAACATTTGTTTGTTTTAACTTAAAATAATTAATTTACTTTAACCTATACATATTAGTTTAGTAAGTGTGTCCTAACTTAAAATAATTAGTTTGTTGCAACCTAAAATAATTAGTTCAACCTTCAAAAAGTGGTTGAATGGATTTAAACTTTTTAGGTTAAACTAAATTAAATAATTTACTTTGAGTCAATGTCAAATATTTCGTGTGATTGATTACTTCAATTTTTTTAAGTTGATCCAAGGTTTTTATTTTTTCAGTGTTGTAAACCTGTGGGGTAAGGTTACGGTGTGGTCGTGTGGAGTGCAAAATGACCAGTGTTCAAGGGGGATTATGGCAATGACGTGGGCACGGATGTCTCAAAGGCCCTACCACATTTTGAGACCATTTATTTATTTATTTATTTTATTTATTATTATTATTATTTTTTTACATTTTTGCTAAATCTTACATATTTTACGAGTTCCAAATTCGTATGAATTCATTCTGGGCATACCTGCTCTTCCTCTCTCATCTCCATACTCTTTCTTCTCTCAGTCTCTTTATCTTGTATTCTCTTCCCAAAACTGAGCATACGGTGTATAATTCAATGTGTGCGTGCGTATTACACGCGACATATGAATACTGAACTGTTACAATCCGTGTAGGTCCGTAGCCTGGGTTTCCCCATACTGCCTTACCGCAGAGCGATTCAATTCACGCTGAAAGGCAGTCTGGATACCATGGCCAGATTTTTCGCCTCATTTAGGGAACCAATCACAGAACGGGGAGGGAGCAGCTAGACGATGGCGACATCTATGCGACACACGGAAACATGTCTGTGGAGTGTCCATATATACCTTCTACCCTCATATTTATCTTGCACAAACGGCAATAATCGCTTAACGTCATTGTTTACAAAAAAGATCTTTCCCATCGTCTTCATCCTTGTCTAATTTCTGTCGCTCTACATACGTCATCTGGTATAATCGAAACGATTGGCTATGAGCTACGTACAGGCATATTTGATAGGCATTCTTAGCACCCAATAAACTGCGACGGGCATTCTGAAACCACGCCTCAAATACGAGAAATTGCGCATGTGGTTCCCAGACGGTCCAGGTATCGTTCGTTCATTTGTTTTTGCTTTAACATATGAAAACGAAAAAAACGAGAAAACAACTTCTTTTTTCGTTTTTTCGTTTTTTTAGAAAAACGAAAAAACGAAAATATGACTCTATTTTTTGTTTTCCCGTTCTTGCACGAAAATAGGAAAAACCACTTGATTCTCCGATTTTCCCCGGTGGGTGGTGCTAAATCTGATGGGCAGGATATGCATTCATTGTTTTTCAAAATAAGAGTTTTCCCAACACTGTATTTGTTGGCCTGTAAAACTAATAGTCTATATACATCAGAGAATGTCCGTTAGACGGGCTCTGTGTACATGCTCTTTGTCACCCAATTATTTGGCTTCACGGACTGAAAAAGTCTATTGAAATAGCCTAAATGTAAACATGTTCACGCATTGACATACACATTTAAATAATACATTTATTCTTTGGTTTAGATGTTTTTATTAACTTAAATTCTTATTAATAATATATTTTTTAGTATATAAATATCTATTTGTTATTTATGGCCTGTATGCACATACAGGACTTAGGGGGCAGAGGGCCCCTGGCCCTGGGCTTGAGTTTATGTATCGTGTGGGTCCTACTTACGCTACAAACATCATGATGGAGTATAGCACAAATTACACAAAAATTTTAATATGCTTTGAGGTTCCTAGAACAAGTAGGCCTAATATGCAACATGCCTATACTCAAAGTTTAGTGGTAGGCTCATATTAAAAAGTCATTATACAATATAATGCAGGATGTGCTCACTCTGTTGAGAGAAGATCAAAACTCCTATAATGAAGCCAAGAGAAAAAAATATTTTTAAATTCATTGTCATAGCTATCTGTCCTCCAATTAGAATGCAAAGACGCGGTGTGGCTATTATTCCCCAAAAAAAGGAAGTCGGTATCAATAAAATAAATATTTTGGATTGACACAGGCTATTTAGACATGGCATGTGGATTTACACAGCACATTATAATTGCATAAATTATGTTAAGAGATTAATGTTTTAAATGTAAAAAAAAAAGTAGAAATAGAAATGATTGAAAAAAATTAAACGTCTACTTTAGTTCTATGAAACTAACCCCGTTAAAAAAATCCTAATTCGTTTAGCAAACGACTGTATTTATGAATGTAGCCTACTTGAATCAATTACTCGTCAGATTCTGTCAAAAATGCAGATATTTTGAGGAACAAAACGCGTGTTGCGGTTCTGCTGTTTGTTCTGTTTTCTTGGACGGAGCAACTCAGTAAATTTATTGAACTGTTGCATAATGTCACATTTGCGATTGTGCAGATGTTCGGAAAAACAGCACTCTTGTTGGTGTGATAGGCCTAACTCACATATCATAGGCTCGTGTTATAAATATATAAAACGGGAACTCGTTAGGCCTAATGTTTTTTTTTTTTATGTTTTTTTTTATTTTTTATTTTGATGACATGTAGCCTATATCTATTACTATATTGTGATGGCAGTGGAGAGAGCGCTCAAAAATCTCGAGAGCACATGATAATTCTCTGTAAAGCAATACGTGAACATAAGATTTTTCTGAATGTGCGCTCTTTTGGACTAAAAGCCTAATTGAACCGATCGCAATGGAGTTGATGCGGATCAACACGTGTGTTATTCTTCGAGAAATAACGATAAATATCAGGTTGTGCGTTTGATTATGGCCTCGAAGCTCTAGGTCGGAGGATATTAAGGGGCGGGTATTTTATTCCGTGCTCCCCGCCGTCTTTCAAACTACACCGTAATCGCGAAAAGACCCTTTCGGTGCGTGCGCGCGCACTATTAAGCGCTCAAGTCACTACTTTGGGCTGATTATTGCCCTCGCTCGCACATGACCACCAGACAGTGGAAATACGGCTAATAATTCCTGGATTTCCTGGATATCTGGCATACAAGTTAGCCTCATTGATCTGAGCGTATACATCTTGAATTCGATCGAGTAGGCCTACTAAAAACATGCTGGATTATTTTTACTATAATAAATGCAGATGAAACATAGCTACAGCCTACTGTTTATCACAGATTCTGGGCCAAATATACCAAGGACATTTTGTTTAGAAACCATTTAAAAATGTTTACATTCACATAAATTTAAGTAACACCTGTTTGGGTCAAAAGTTAGAGATTGTATCTGTCACATTGGAAAAAAAGAGAGACTCTGAGAAAATGTTCGCCTAGACGTTAAAAAAGCAGGGAATATTTAAAACATATTCAAAATAATAAAATTATCTATATGGAAAGGAGTGCCATGTTTTTTTGGTACTACATGATAAAGTATAGCTGCATTCAGGAATAATTTGAACCTGTGTTAGGCTCACGTGGAACAGGGCTCATTGGAAAAGTTTCCATTACCCATCAAATTGCACTAATTGAAATTGCGAATTGAAAATACACACAATGGAAACACGTCAATTTCGCAAAAACTCTCCTTTATCGCAAAAAAGTTTTCGTATGAGGTGGTTTTTCATGGAATTCGAAAAAGGAATATTTGCAAAACTGCAATGAAAACTGTTTTTGCGCATTTAAAGTGACCTGACTTAGAAGACATGGCGTGTTTGGGGTCCGTGTAGCCTGCGCAAATAATAATAATAATTATCATCATTATTATAACATTTATTAGGCTACATATTTTGAAGACGCTTTTATCCAAAAAAGGAACAAAGCAATTCGTCAAATGTCATTCATAATACAGGTTTGACAATAATAATACAGGTCTAAGATTTCTCACAAATAAACACAAGATTTTGACGCATATCCAAGTGTGTGTGTGTGTATGCATGGCGGAGCCGCGGGCGCGAACACTTGCATTTTCCTATCAACAGTGGAAACAACTTAAAATACTCTATCATTTCTGGTCATACAGAAAATAATAATACATTATTCGCAACTTCTTTTATTTGTGTAAATGTTACCGGCCTCAGACCTAGGGGAAATCTGGGCTGGCAGCAAGGGTACACAGGCAGTGAAGCACTGTGCACCTGTGAACTGTGAAATAGTAAAGAGACAGACAAGATAAGCGTCTTTCCCTTGGCGCGTCAGCTTTACTTCTGAGAACGCACAATAATAACAACTGTAAACATTTCTTGAATTACATTCAGAAAAATAACTTCATCTGTACATAACTAATATGTAATATGACTCATACATACTCTCAGTACCTGAATATACTCCTGTGATCCATAACCACAAAGTAATATATTTTTATATATTACATACTATATGCATAGAAGAACAAATACAAAATAAAACATAAAAAATTCACATAAATCTCACTTTTAGGTTACACACATAAGCAAAATATTCTCACACACAAATGTGTAAAGCTTAAATGTACCCAGTATGAAAAATACATAAATCAATAATACCTCTTAAACCCGAACGCCATGTTCTATACACCATTTCACTCTCATTACCTCGTGTCACACATTTACACGACACACGTACGCGTAAGCCACTCAAAATGGCGTTCGAAATATAACTGCGTCACAGATACTCAATCAGTTTAAACACAAATAACCAATACCCTCGCATTACTAATGCAATTAAACATTATAACAATGTCATGTCTTGAAACGCTTCTAAATGTATTTACTAACTGATTAATCTGTTTATATCTATAACCGTTGAGTTAATCAAAGCTATCTAAACACATTTAAACACGAAAAAGTTACTTCAAACACTTCACAGTTACTTCCTTAAACAATCTCGTTATCTCATGAACAGTTAGACGTATGTCTAAAGTGTATTTTATTTACCTGTGAAATAGTAAAGAGACAGACAAGATAAGCGTCTTTCCCTTGGCGCGTCAGCTTTACTTCTGAGAACGCACCCGGGACAAATCTAGTCTCAATAGTATACTTCACAGGAGCGCTCAAGCGCCCTCCGCTGGTGTGGCGGCGAACTGATTCTTAACTGTTAGGGTTCTTATTCAAAAAATAAAGTGGGGGGGTGGCGTTTTCCATGAATTATCTGGTAACATCTTTTATTACATCCGTTACACTCTCCCCTGCTTTAAGGGATGCCTCCAGGTATCCAGAACTAATCCAACAGGATAGAATAAAGTTGTTCTGCAGCGACAAGAACTATCCGTCTGATGCAGAGACAGGCAAGTATTTGAATTTAAACTCCTGTATTGCTTGTTCTGTTTTGATCTAATTCTAATATGTCCACACAGGTGGTGAAGGATAGTGGTGATGATCAGGTATGACAGGGTAAGTATGAATAGGATACAGTACGCAGGTAGGTATTGCATTCACTCCTGGTCCCCAAGGTTGGTATGAGGGTTGTCCCATTCGATTATATGTGAACACTTCCTTTGGCTTTACTGCACGTGCAGATCTCCGCAGGGTACTGTCTTCTCCATTAATCAGCTGAGCAACCTGTTCCACTTCCACGTCCGAATCTCCATAACTACTTCTAGCTATGCAGTCTTCAACTTGTTCCTGAGGTTCCAGAGATGGCAACAGGTCATCCAGCGCTTGCAATGGTTCAGGTGTCACAACTCGAGGTTGTTGCTCGTGAGGTGGATGATTAGTTTGCACAGCTCTGTGGTGTGCTGGGTGAAACTCTGGTGCTGCTACGCGAAGATCACTGTCTAGCTCATGATGGTACTGTTCTCGAACGACTTTTTCCCTTCCATATACCGGGACTGACCTGGGGTTACACGCATATTCTTCTTCGTCCCCAGAATCACTGGAGTCATGCTCTAGGATATTAGGCCTGTGATGCCGGCTGTTCTTGTGGAGTTGTTTCTGTGTCCGATTATCCTGTCCATTATATTCAAGCGGCAAATCATTCACCGGCAACAGAAGATTACGGTGTAGAACACGAAGAGTGCGATCACCAGCTTCTGCTTGAATTTGATATACTGGACCATCTCCCATTCTCTCGACAACACGGTGAACCTTGTTCTCCCAGTAAGCACGGAGTTTGCCGGGCCCACCTCTCTCGGATAGGTTACGAACAAGCACACGATCACCGGGCTGGAGCACAATCCCTCTCATTCCACGATCATAGTATCTTTTCCCTTTTGCAGAACTCTTTTTACTGTTTTCTGAAGCAATTTTGTACGCTTCCTGCATCCGAGAAGCCCACTTCTTCGCATACTCCTGCCGGGTTTCAGTCTGTGGCTCAGGTTCCAGGCCAAAGAGTAAGTCGATTGGCAATTGCGGGGCTCTTCCAAAGAGGAGAAAGAATGGTGAATACCCCGTGGCTTCATGCCTCGAACAATTGTATGCGTGCACTATGTGTGGTAAGTGGTCTTTCCATGCAGATTTCTTGTCCTCTGACAAAGTTCGTAGCATCTGGAGAAGTGTTCTATTCAAGCGCTCAACGGGATTCCCCTGTGGATGATAAGGAGTCGTTCGAGAATGAGCAATGCCAGCCAGTTGCTGAAGCCGTTGGAATAAGTTGTTCTCGAATTCGCGGCCCTGATCATGGTGTAACTTCTGTGGGTACCCAAAGCGTGGTATAAAGTCATAGAAAATCTTCTCCGCAGCCGTTTTTCCAGATTTGTTCCGTGTCGGGTAAGCTTGAGCAAATCGAGTAAAATGATCTACTAGAACCAAGATGTACTCATAGCCACCCTTACTCTGTTCAAGATGCAGATAGTCTACTGACAGTAGTTCAAATGGTGCACTGGTTGTAATGGAGCCCATTGGTGCCTTCTCAGGAACAGTAGGTCGCTTCTGCTTAATACATGGACACTGGCGGATGACATAATTTTCTATGTCACGCTGCATGAAAGGCCAATAAAATCTCTGCCTCGCTAGGTGAGTAACTTTGTCCGCTCCAACATGTCCCATGTCGTCGTGAAGGTGTTTGAGCACAAGAGATTTTAGAGAGTCAGGGAGAACCAGCTGTCTGTGTTGTCCTGTCTGTCTGTATAGAATTCCCTGGTCAAGTCGAAGTTTGTTCCATTCGTGAATTAACCGTCGTGTAGTGAGTCCCATCTGTCTCTTGTCCTTTTCATTGGGCTTCCATCCTCTCTCTTTCAATGCAATGACCTCACAGATAGAAGTGTCTCCTTTTTGAGCAGTACGGATATCTTCTGGAGGAAACAAAGGTGTACTGACTTGGAGCAAACTATTATCACTGGAGCCCAGCTGAAGAGCCGCAACCCATGGTACTTCCCCTTCTCTCTTGGCTTTGTCTCCCTGCCATATGGCAGCTACCACATCTGGAGGTAAAACCTCAGAGTACTCTCGGATGTGGTCCAGAAGCTTCACTGGAAACCGTGATAGGGTGTCAGCGTCAGTGTTTGTCTTGCCTGGTCTATACTTTATGGTGAAATGAAAGTCGGCCAGTTCACCCACCCACCGGTGCCCAACTGCACTCAACTTGGCGGTACTCAAAATATAGGTGAGGGGATTGTTATCGGTGAATACAGTGAACGTGGGTGCATAGTAAAGGTAGTCTCGAAATTTATCACAGATGGCCCACTTCAAGGCAAGGAACTCAAGCTTGTTAGAATGGAGGTGGTAATTCTTCTCAGCGGGTGTGAGTGTCCTTGAACCATAAGCGATAACACGTAGTTTACCCCCTTGTTCTTGATAGAGTACAGCCCCCAGACCTTCATTGGATGCGTCGGTGTGAAGGACAAAAGGTAAATTAAAGTCTGGGTAGGCCAAGATAGGAAAGGTGGTCAACATATCGACAAGGCAAGCAACCACATCACGGTGTTCAGAAGTCCACTTAACTGGTGTCTTTGACGGCAGCTGACCCTTTTTCATACTTTGCTTAGTCGTTCTCGTTTTTACAGGTTTCTCTCCAGACTCATCAGGACTCTCTTGAAGCTTAAACAGTGGCCGGGCTATTCTGGAAAAATCCTGAATGAAGGACCGATAATAGCCCAAGAATCCCAAAAGAGCTCTTACTTCCCCTACATTCTTTGGTTCCCGCTCCTTCCACTGCATCACTGCTTCCAAGTCTTTGGGATCGACTTGAATGCCCTCACTTGTCACTAAGCGTCCGACATACCTCACTTGACGTTTAAATAGTTCGCACTTCTTTGGTCTTAATTTCACACCATGCTCCCGCAAACGGCAAAACACTCTCTTCAAATCTTTGATGTGATCTTGGAATGTTTTGGAGAAACAGAGAACATCGTCTAAGTAAGGAAAACAGCATTCATCCCTCAGCCCACTCAACACATTTTCCATACATCTCTGGAAAGCCGCCGGTGCGTTGGAAAGGCCAAAAGGAAGACGGATCCACTCGTACAATCCCCACGGCGTACTGAAAGCTGTCAGGTGCCTAGAGTTCTCTTCAACAAAACCCTGGTGATATGCACTGCCCTGATCAAGGATAGAAAACCACGAGTAACCTCCCAGGCTATCTAATAAGTCTTGAATACGTGGAAGGGGATGGCGGTCGGGAATGGTTTTGCTGTTTAGACCACGAAAGTCCACACAAAGACGTAAGCTCATATCCTTTTTCCTTACGCAAACCACAGGGGAGGAATAAGGTGATACGGACTTCCTAATCCATCCATGGTCTAGCAGCTTTTGAACATATTCCTTAACCTCTCTATACAAGGGCTTTGGAACTGCGTTGTAGGACTTTTGGACTGGTGTGTCATCTTTTAAGTAGATTTTGAGCTGTAAGTCAGAAATGCAACCAATGTCGGTGTCATCTTCAGCAAAGACATCAGACTGGTCATATAATACACTCTTCGCAATCTCCTGCTCTTCCTCAGCTAGGTGAGACAGATCGACAGGAGGATGCCATTTGTCTTTGATCTGGTGGGTAGTTTTATGCGTTTCCCTACTTGTTCTCAAAGTCTGCTCACCAGTACACAATTGAGCTGAACACAAGTGTGCTGTATTCTGAGGTGTTGGCTCACAGTTTATGGATGAATGTTTGATTGGTTTTAGATCAAATATATCTTCAAGAGTACCAAGAACGGTTTTCTTTGCAAGATAGATGCCATGTTTTGTCGAGTTCTGAATCGGGACTTTGATGCGCTTAGATGATCCAACAGGGACATCAACTAAAGCTGGGAACACTTCCAGACCCTCCAGGCAATGATTCTCAGGGCGAGGCTGAAACATCATCGTACCTCCACTGTGCCATCCTCGAACTCTACACTGCACTTCACGAATCTTGCCTGCGGGAATATTTATACCCTTCTTGCCGAGGCGTACAATGCACTCTGGGATTTCTGCGGGTCTAATAGTCTGGAGTGTAGAGACTAATGCTTCCACGTCTCTTTCACTGACACCCAAAGCTTCTTTAAGTATTTGAGTCACGTCAACGTTATCATGCTGATCGAGATTTGCTTTGATCATTTCTGAAATTACATTACTACCTAAGAGAGGGTAGTTGCAGTCACGACTGATAAGTAGTGGTACTCGGATTGTCACACGCCCATGTTGTTGGCTACATATTTGAAGATCGATCTCTGCCCATCCATCAAGCGGAACCTGAGTATTGTTGGCAGCGGCAATCTCAAGAGAATGGTTAGCAAACAACAATCCAAGCGGCTGTATTTTCAGACAGGGTAGTGCTTGCTCAATCCACGATTTGCCCACCATGGTCACTTGTGCCCCTGAACCAAGAAGCATCTGAAGAGGTACCCCATTAATGGAACATGAGACCATGCATCGCTTTCCAATGAGTTGAGCTACTCTTTTCTTTGGATCTGACTGGTATTGTGAGTTTGACTGTGAGCGTTTTGGTATGTTGACCTTTTCTCGGGGCTCTTCACTGCTTAGGATCGCTGACTGCCCCTCTCCAGCGACCTCTTCCCGTTTCCCGACAACTTCCGTTGGAGACAGCCAATGGCGCGATGTCCTGCCTGGCCGCAAACAAAGCAGTGAACACAGTTCGTTTGGTTTTTCTGTAAACAGTCATTACATTTACCTCTGGTCTCAGATAATGGTGGTTGAGCGCGAACAGTAGGTGAACGACAGTCTTGCAGCTTCACATTCTCAGCGGGGGTGGACATCTGAGCTAGATGTTTGGTTAGAGAGGAAACTTGAGCAGTTAGTTCTTTGATAGCATCACGGTTTGCTTGTAACTCAGTGTCAACTCTTGTTGGAGCGTTCAATTCACTTTGGGAATGCTGAGCTGCGCTTACGGTAACTGATCTGCTTTTACCTACGGAACCCAGTCTTTTCAGTCGCCCTTCTTCTTCAGCTGTTGATTTCGTGATTTGTTCCAAGAGCAAGTCGTCACTAACCTGCATGTCTGATAGTAACGGTTTAAGATCATGTCTGACATGGCTGTTTTTCTCACTTAGCCCTTGATAAAGGGTGTGTATGAAGGTGCCCTGAACAAGCTCTTTGTGATAGCTAAACCCTACACCAGGTTGTTGTGACTCAAAAAGCACACGCTGTTTCAGACCCATTATTCTGTAAAGAAACTGTTGTGGGCTTTCTTTATCACTTTGTTTAGCATTCGTTAACTCTTGAAAAAGTTCAGTCACACTTTTGTCTCTAATGTGAGAACGCAGAAATCTTTTCAACTCATTAACAGTGAGATCATCCTTATTAACTAACATCTCTCTGAATGTACCAGGTTTAGTTATTTTAAGGACTGCTCTGATAATTTCAGACCCACTGAAACCCTCTTGCAACCCTTCATCCATTTGTTTACAGAGACAATTGAAAGACATGTCACAACCTGTATCACAAATTTGACCACCATGTAACTTAAATTCTCTTCGTGGTAACAGAGCTGAAACATCAGACAATCTTACAACATGGTCAGAAGTGTTAAGTGAGTTCATCCTACCCAACGGAGCAACACCACTGTGGTCGGGCATTGATGAGGTGACTTCTCTGGTAAGTGCATCAACGGTGTCTCTGCCCTGAAATGATACAGGCACACGAGGCTCTCTGTCCATGTGTAACGATTGTGCGTTAGTGTCCCTGTCCACGTGAAATGGTTGCATGTTAGAGTCTCTGTCCATGTGAAATGGTTGTGTGTTAGTGTCTCTGTCCATGTGAAATGATTGTGTTTGTGTATCGCTGTCTACAGGGAATGGTGTTGTACCAACTTCTCCCCGGTTACCAGATGGAGTGTAACCCCGGTCCTGTGTTGTCGAATCTCCCGTCGTGACAGTTGACATGTTACCAGGTTCAGCTGCTCTGGTGCCTGGCACTGATAGAACGTCGTTGAGCAGGTCAAACAGGAGGAGAAGTTGAGTCATGCCCTCATCTTCTGCAGCTTTTAACTCTTCACTTCTGATGTAGTCGACAATTAGGTCATAAAGTTCAAGTTCATTTAAATCTACCACGGAGTCAGCTTCACGGCCGTCATCTATCGAACTGGCTACAGTCTGTAACTGCCTCAAACTCAAACCTGCAAGTTTCTTCTGGATCTTGACGAGCAGCACTCGCCGTGGGCTGAAAGTAGTCATGTTGCTGTATCACCTGTGACAGTTGTTCTCTGGATGACACTCAGCGAAGTAGCCTTCCCTGAAACACTGGGCACAGGATTCCACCGTTGCTATGACAACCGTCCCCGACGAGATGTGTAGTCAATCCCGGACCGAGCCCCCAATTGTTACCGGCCTCAGACCTAGGGGAAATCTGGGCTGGCAGCAAGGGTACACAGGCAGTGAAGCACTGTGCACCTGTGAACTGTGAAATAGTAAAGAGACAGACAAGATAAGCGTCTTTCCCTTGGCGCGTCAGCTTTACTTCTGAGAACGCACAATAATAACAACTGTAAACATTTCTTGAATTACATTCAGAAAAATAACTTCATCTGTACATAACTAATATGTAATATGACTCATACATACTCTCAGTACCTGAATATACTCCTGTGATCCATAACCACAAAGTAATATATTTTTATATATTACATACTATATGCATAGAAGAACAAATACAAAATAAAACATAAAAAATTCACATAAATCTCACTTTTAGGTTACACACATAAGCAAAATATTCTCACACACAAATGTGTAAAGCTTAAATGTACCCAGTATGAAAAATACATAAATCAATAATACCTCTTAAACCCGAACGCCATGTTCTATACACCATTTCACTCTCATTACCTCGTGTCACACATTTACACGACACACGTACGCGTAAGCCACTCAAAATGGCGTTCGAAATATAACTGCGTCACAGATACTCAATCAGTTTAAACACAAATAACCAATACCCTCGCATTACTAATGCAATTAAACATTATAACAATGTCATGTCTTGAAACGCTTCTAAATGTATTTACTAACTGATTAATCTGTTTATATCTATAACCGTTGAGTTAATCAAAGCTATCTAAACACATTTAAACACGAAAAAGTTACTTCAAACACTTCACAGTTACTTCCTTAAACAATCTCGTTATCTCATGAACAGTTAGACGTATGTCTAAAGTGTATTTTATTTACCTGTGAAATAGTAAAGAGACAGACAAGATAAGCGTCTTTCCCTTGGCGCGTCAGCTTTACTTCTGAGAACGCACCCGGGACAAATCTAGTCTCAATAGTATACTTCACAGGAGCGCTCAAGCGCCCTCCGCTGGTGTGGCGGCGAACTGATTCTTAACTGTTAGGGTTCTTATTCAAAAAATAAAGTGGGGGGGGTGGCGTTTTCCATGAATTATCTGGTAACATCTTTTATTACATCCGTTACATAAACTCACAATAACAAGAGAACGTTGTGATTTTGTAAAATCACGACTAAAATCTATTTTTTTGTAAAAAATAAAATAAAACATTCCAGCGCGATTTCATGGTCACCGTAAACTGGAGTGTGAGAATTGAAACAAAATACCTATAATAGGCCTATAGACTATAGCCTATATATAAACAATATATTTTGTTCAAATATAGGCTATAAACAAAATATAGGCTATAGGCAAAAGTAACCTATATTGCGAAGGAATGCAATATAAACTAGGCAGAAGGGCCTTTCTCTCCATTCTGCCTTTTGTCTGATAATAACCAGGGACGTGCACAGACATTTTGAGGTGCAGGGGCTCAAGTGAAAAAAAAGGGCACTTCTCAAAATTTACGTTTTTTTTTTTTTTTTACTTTTTTTAAACCAAAAAGTACATATATTAACAACTCTTTTGAGCGTACACAACTCCTTTTTTAAAAAAATATGTAAAAAGTACATTTATTTTATCTTCCGCAAACTCACACAATTGTTTCATTTTCAAAAGATGTCTACAAATTAATCAGTTCACAAGTATTTTTTTTTAAACATTTATAGGCTTCAAAAAATAAAAAGCTTTTCATTTAAGTGAACTTCAAACAATCCTCACATAAACCCATAATATATGTGATATTTAGGCTACCTGTGCCCTTCCTGTCTAACGTAGCTTATATAGCCTACAGAAACTGAATAAAGTTATCAGACATACTGCGCTGCATAAACTAATAAATTATATAAAGAAAAACCATTATTAAAGATACGCAAGTTATTTAGTCAAGAGCAGTGGTGGGTAATTTTCTCTGTTCCTTTTGTACTTTGATTAGCTAACTTTACAGACAGAAAGCTTTATTGGTAGCTGGCCCTTTAAGACCAGCGGTTGCATAGCCAGAGAGACACGGATCTCACACGCGCCTCATTCTCTCACAACTCTTTATGTCCATCATCAGACTGCTCTTACGTTATTAAGATACTTGACAAACTACATTTTGGCATAATTGTGTGTGTTATTGTTCGTTCAAGCGCGAAAGAGAACTGTATTCTGGTCTGTGCATGCGCACAATACTGGCGCGCGTCTTTCTGTGAGTCACAGTGAGGACATTCACATGAGGAGAGAAGAGAGAGAGAGAGAGAGAGAGAGAGAGAGAGAGAGAGAGAGAGAGAGAGAGAGAGAGAGAGAGAGAGAGAGAGAGAGAGAGAGAGAGAGAGAGAGAGAGAGAGAGAGAGAGAGCTTTAGAACTCCGACCTGATATTTAGATACACTGTTCAATAAATATATTTGTTTGACAGGGAAGCGGTGCGCAAACAGGAATATATATATATTATTTTTCAAAAAAAAAAAAAAAAAAAAGCACCCCAAAAAAAGGGCACTTTTTCTCCAGGAATAAAAAGGACAGGTGCTCAAGCCCCTTTTGATGTCTATGTGTGCACGTGCCTGCTAATAACCACCCTGACAACTGTCAATGCCTGAACATGTTTACATTTATGCTATTTCAATAGACTTTTTCAGTCCGTGAAGCCAAATAATTGGGTGACAAAGAGCATGTACACAGAGCCCGTCTAACGGACATTCTCTGATGTATATAGACTATTAGTTTTACAGGCCAACAAATACAGTGTTGGGAAAACTCTTATTTTGAAAAACAATGAATGCATATCCTGCCCATCAGATTTAGCACCACCCACCGGGGAAAATCGGAGAATCAAGTGGTTTTTCCTATTTTCGTGCAAGAACGGGAAAACAAAAAATAGAGTCATATTTTCGTTTTTTCGTTTTTCTAAAAAAACGAAAAAACGAAAAAAGAAGTTGTTTTCTCGTTTTTTCGTTTTCATATGTTAAAGCAAAAACAAATGAACGAACGATACCCGGACCCCAGACCCAATTCTCAACGAGATTGGGTCTGGCGTTAGCCAGGCTAGTAGGTCCGTGTACGTTGCGTTCATTCGTTTTTCGATTTAATATTGAAAGTAGAAAAATGAGAAAACGGCTCATTTATTCATTTTCCGTTTTCCCAAAAAAGTAAAAAAAATATAATTCGGCTTGATTTTTATATTTTTATGTTCAGGGATAGAAAATGGAAAAATGGCTTGAATATCCGATTTCCACGTGTGGGCGCACATGAAACGCCCCTTTCCGCTGATTGGTCAATCAAAGATCAACGCTTTCGGTTCTTCCACAGTCATCCGCTGCTGTACGGATTCTTAAAGTGTTTGTTACAAATAAACTCTCTCTCATCCAACAACTGGACTAATGCTTGACACAAATCGCGCTGGGCAGGGCCTAGAAAAGGTTTTCTTCTCGACAATCTAGGCTACTAGATAAATATTAGCTGATTAATTCAGAAATATTATGTAGATTATCTCGCATCTGCACCCACATGACCCATCATTAGCCTACTTGGTGACCCACTGACAGCGCGCAGACCAGTATCCATTTAAGTGTAAATATGCAGCAGTCATAACTATTATTTTAGACTGCACAATGAGTTTTGGACAAGGGATGAAGATGAAATATGATAGATATGAAAATATATAAATTGCATTATTTAGTGTCCATGTCACAGCACCACTATTTTGGTTGTTATTCTATTCGTTTTGTTGTTGTTGTTTGTTTGTTTGTTTTTCATAGCTTACAGCTTTCATAGCTTATAATCATGTTTACCTATATTCTAAGATTTTTTAAATATAGGCTATTTTGTCATCTTTATAAAAAAATATTGGAAATGTAATCGACTAAATTCCATTCGAATAATAAGACAATAAGCTGTTACCAATCAATTTAAATTAGTATCTTTTTTTACAGTCTGGTATCAACCAAAGGCTGCATCTGAATTCTGAACTGGCATGTAGACCTATTTAGCCTACTATTAACTGTTTAAAGCTGCTCAGAGGATTTACACAGTAATTACAATTACATAGTATTATGATATTAAGATTTTAAATATAATATTTTGAATATCCTTTTAAATATGAAATTAATGACAAAATGAAACAATACTTATATGAGAGTAAGACCCCCAGTAGGTGGCAGCACGTAACTGTCTTAATAGTCAGTCAGTGAGTCATTCATTCAACCGATTCGTTCAAAACGCTGATTCATTCATGAACCAATTGGCTGTATATGGGAAATTGAATCATTCATTCTTTCAGTTCTTCCACAGTTTAACAGTTTCCACAGAATAACAGTCCTCCACTGCTGGACGGATTCTTTGACACAAATCGCGTTGGGCAGGGACTAGAAAGGGTGTGCCAAAAAAATACTCGGCTGACTCACTCGAACTCGATTCTTTGAACAAATCGGTGGAGTGAATGATTCACTGACTGACTATTAAGACAGTTACGTGCTGCCACCTACTGGGGGTCTAACTCTCATAATATTGTTTCATTTTGTCATTAATTTAATATTTAAAAAGGCTATTCAAAATATTATATTTCAAACTTTAATATCATAATACTATGTAATTGTAATTACTGTGTAAATCCTCTGAGCAGCATTAAACAGTTAATAGTAATAGGTATACATGCCACTTCAGAATTCAGATGCAGCTTCTTTGGTTGATACTAATTTAATTTGATTGGTAACAGCTTATTGTCTTATTCTAAATGAATTTGTTGATTAAATTTCCATTTTTTTTTAAATAAAAGATGACAAATAGCCTATATTTAAAAAATATTAGAATAATTGCCCTTGCAAAGGTAAAAATGATTATATAAGCTATGAAAGCTATGAAAAACAAACAACAACAACAACAAAAAAACTAATAGAATAACAACCAAAATAGATGCGCTGTGACATTTCCATATCAATCATATTTCAGCTTCATCCCTTGTCCAAAACTCATTGTGCAGTCTAAAATAATAGTTATGACTGCTGTTTTGAAGGCTGTATAATGCACTGATTGCTATTACGGTTCTAAATCACCTTAGAGTATTAGTACACAATTAATGTCCAGTAACTAGGAGAGGAGTCAAAAAACCAGAGCCAAAGATCAAATTCACTCACTGTATTGATTGATACGTTTTCTCACAATGTCAACAAAATGTAAACATCACAATAATCAGTAGGCCTACATAAAATAATCAAACAATAAAAACAATGATTATGTTCAAAAGAAATTATATCAAGAGAGGGCAACGAAGTGGTGATAATGAGTAAGTGTACTCAGTTTCAAGAAGTCCCAAGTATTCCAGAGGAAGTTCACTTATGAAGAAGGGTGCAGAAACGTCGGTCCTCAGACGCGATGCCGTCTGGTCCTGATAGGGTTAATATGATGATGTTCAAAAAGGCCTGTATCTTCGTGTGCTGTGATGTTCAGTGTGTGTTCGTGTGATGGGTTTATGTAATATGGTCAGCTGGACAAATGTAGATAAACGTGTGTGGTTCTATAATAAAACAAACAAACTCAATTAGTTTCTCTGTTACAATTCTTACGATAAAAATGCTGCGTCATTATCACTTGACGTGATTGAACGTGAAAGACATTACAAACTTGTGGTACTGGTATAATATAGCAGCTGTACTTTTATGACTGAATAAATATCTTATTGATAAAATAAACAGAATATCAAACGATGATTATAAAACAAAATAAATGTAAGATAAGCACTTACAGTCTGCAATGACGCACGCGCGAGTATTCTCCACAGAAATCCAACAACCTCAGAAGCGATCACACAACATCATCCGCCCATCACATATGAAATACCAAACTGCTCACCAGCTATACTGTCGATCTATAACTTTATGGCCTTTTTATGCACCTTGCTGCATTTACTCACAATAGAAATCTATTCTGCACCACATCTCTTCTTTCTTTCCTCTATTGCCGCGTATATGTGATCTCGCGTCATCTCACAGAACTCGCGAGCCTTCCGATTCAAACTCCGCCTACTCGGCAGACGCAACACTTCAAAGGAACACTGTACAACTATATTATACTATAGTAAGAACATAAATATAACAGGACCATGGCCTTTTGCACAACTGCTGCATATTTACACTTAAATGGATACTGGTCTGTGCGCTGTCAGTGGGTCACCCAGCTGTGAAGTAGGCTAATGATGATGGGTCATGTGGGTGCAGATGCGAGATAATCTACATAATATTTCTGAAATAATCAGCTAATATTTCTCTAGTGTAGATTGTCGAATCCATGCCTATCGAGAAGAAAACCTTTTCTAGGCCCTGCCCAGCGCGATTTGTGTCAAGCATTAGTCCAGTTGTTGGATGAGAGAGAGTTTATTTGTAACAAACACTTTAAGAATCCGTACAGCAGCGGATGACTGTGGAAGAACCGAAAGCGTTGATCTTTGATTGACCAATCAGCGGAAAGGGGCGTTTCATGCGCGCCCAGACGTGGAAATCGGATATTCAAGCCATTTTTCCGTTTTCTATCCCTGAACATAAAAATATAAAAATCAAGCCGAATTCTCATTTTTTTTACTTTTTTGGGAAAACGAAAAATGAATAAATGAGCCGTTTTCTCATTTTTCTAATTTCAATATTAAATCGAAAAACGAATGAACGCAACGTACACGGACCCGTGTATCATTCGTTCAGTCGATTTTTAATTTAATATTGAAATGAGAAAAATGAGAAAACGGTTCCTTTTTCGTTTTTTCATTTTTACCAAAAAACGAAAAAACAAGATTTCAGCTTGATTTTTCGTTTTTCGTTCTGGGGTAGAAAAATGAATAAACAGCTGGAATATTCGATTTCCACACGTGGGCAGGAATGAAACGCCCCTTTCCTCTGATTTGTCATCAGTTCTTCCTCAGTTCCGCACTGCAGAATAAGAGTCCTCCGCTGCTGCAGCTGATGTGCGGATTCTTAACGCGTTTATTGCAACTATTTCATCTTTTTCTCATCAAACAACCAGGGGTTTCCCGTTAACGATGTATCTTAGCTCTTAAGAGCGCTCTCTACGTGCAAGGTTACGAGCGCTCGCCGCAATTCCACGCGCGTTTCCCAAAAATGCACTTAACATGAACGCGCGAGAACGCGCTCTACGTGCTACTTAAGCATCGCTGTCCATTCGCGAAGTGCTGAAATATAACCTTATATGGAAATAATCGTAATTTGTTGTGGATTAGAAATCAAGACAAGTCTATATGGATATAAAACACCTATACAGGCTGACAAAATGCTGAACAAAAGCAAAAAAATAAGAGAAGATACTTTTCAAAAAGATACAATTAATATCCTTCTAGAGGAGATAGAGGGAAACAAAGATTTTATTTTTAACAGATTTGAAGGACATACAAATAAGGAAAAACAAAACATCTGGAAGGACATTGTCACATTGCAAACTAACTGCAACCGTGTTAAGAGATCAGGGAAGGAGGTCCGCAAGAAATGCCCAATACATAGCTGGTTCGCGTGCACGCCAGCAAGTCATTGACAGATTTTTTTTTTATTCATCCCTATTTTGCCCGGTCTTTAAAGCATATTTCCCAGATTACTTATTTTTGATTTTTTTTTTTCATTTAAATTAATGTATTTCTATTTTTTCTTCCCTTTTTAATTATTTAATTTATTCATTTTAACAAAACACGAGTACAACAAAGTGTACAATAAAGTACAATCAAAACGTATATATTATACTCACGTTGCAGTGTAATCTGTTAAATCTAGATATAAATGTAATCTGTCGGTTGTCCTGCAGGTGACCTCATAACTCTGTCTTCTTACGATGCACTTGAGGATTTTCCATTACTCCACAGCACTCGTAGTTCTACGAAGATTTTCAAGTGCTAGTACTTAAGTTACGATGCTTTTGGGAAACAGACCATAATATTAAGATCAGTCGTACGATCGTTTTTACAATCAATTTAGGCTTATGATGCTTTTGGGAAACGCAGCCCAGGAGTTCTCAAATGCCAGGGTCCGTGAAATAATTTGTATTGTTCCTATTTTCCGGACTGTAAACTCACGTATTTTTTTATCATGAAGCACGATGTGATTTATTCATAACTTATATATATAGGCCTATATATAATTTTACTTCAAATAATCTAAATATTTAATTATTTAGACAAGAAGGCTATTCGCTGGCTATTTTGGTTCATTGTTGGTGTGCGTCAGAAAGATGTTCAAGGAGACGGAGACGCCTAAAGCAGCGCATCATGTTGTTTTCTTTATTTTTCAAAGGCATGACAATTTGTAGTCATTTTGAATGTACACAAAAAAAACAAAAAACAAAAATATATATATATATATATATATATATATATATATATATATATATATATATATATATGTATGTATATATATATATATGTGTGTGTGTGTGTGTGTGTGTGTGTGTGTGTGTGTGTGTGTGTGTGTGTGTGTGTGTGTGTGTGTGTTTACTGTTTCGAGTGACAGAGTATTAAACAACAGAGTATTAAGTTATTTTCCCTGCTGAGCAATAAATCCAAGTGATGGCGTCGGCGCATCGCTCGCTCACACATATCAGTTCACTTCTGGCATTGCTAACTTGACATCGCAGCCTGTTCATTAGATAAAACAGTCAACCAAACATATGCAAAGTTATTCTGCTTAATTTACAGTAATTGGTCTGTTGTGTAGTACACAATAAAGGCAGTGCTGCATGTCAGTCACCGCCTACTTGCTGTTATTCCAAACTCATCTCCCTTGCTGTGAAAAATGCTGATTTAGCATAAGTGTATATTGGGACTCGACTGAAGTACGAAGCCTTAATTCTTTACATTAATAGTTAGCATCCAAATGTTACATTACAAATATGGAAACTTTGGACCGAATGAGAGATGCACAAAACCAACGTCGGTACAGTTTCAGTTTAGATTCAAATAAATTCGTTTAGGCTTGGCGTTTAAAATAGGCTAAAATTTGTTTATAGCCTAATAAAGGGCACAATAATAGTTTTATATGCTATTTTTATTATATGTGCCGTGGCTACTTTTTCAATCTGGTTGTTTTCTAGCATTCTTTTAAGGATTTGACATTACAGTAAGGGGAAGTAACATACGCATACATGTTAATTTTGTATTTTATTTACCGGTCTTTTACACTATTTCTAAATAGACTACTAATAAAATGCGTTTTTTACAACGATTTGACGCGCGTGTTTCCCTCTCAACATGACCCAGTCGCGCACAAGCGCGCATCCTTGAGATATTGTAGTTTAATAAAACACAAGACCCATAAAACTCATAGACAGTCAGTCTGAATGACAGTTAATATATAGGCCTATTATATAGTCAATGTATTATTCTTTTGTTTTTGCATTAGTGTTAAAATATTTAATTTACAACTAGGCTAATTATATTGATTCATATCTGATTTTTTTTTTTTTTTTTTTTTTTTTTTTTTTTTTTTTACTGGGCGAGGGTGACCATGCAGGCTATAGCAGCCGTCATTTACCCTGCGTAGCCTACCGAGCTGATGCAAAGCGTAGGTGAATTTATATATATACACAGAAGAAAGCCCTTTCTAGTCTATTCCCCTGTACATGTTGTGTCAAGCCATTAGTCTGGTTGTTTGATGAGAAAAAGATGAAATATAGTTGCAATAAACGCTTTCACATTAGCTGAGCGGAGGACTCTTATTCTGCAGTGCGGAACTGAGGAAGAACTGATGACAAATCAGAGGAAAGGGGCGTTTCATTCCCGCCCGCGTGTGGAAATCGAATATTCCAGCTGTTTATTCATTTTTCTACCCCAGAACGAAAAACGAAAAATCAAGCTGAAATCTTGTTTTTTCGTTTTTTTGGTAAACATGAAAAAACGAAAAAGGAACCGTTTTCTCATTTTTCTAATTTCAATATTAAATTAAAAATCGACTGAACGAATGATACACGGATTTGTTACAAAACACTCTGAAACTTAGCTGAATCACATTAAAGATGGCGAATAATTAATGTGAGTTGTGTAAAGCTATGCAAAGATGTCGATAAGAAATAAACTTGTTCGGGTAATAACTGTCTGTCACACTGTTATTCTTGTTCAGGACTCGAATGGCTCCTGCTGTTTCTCCATATCATGCTACACATGTGAAGCATCTTTGTTTGGGGTGAACCTGATTGGGCTAGTGCTGAAAATGGGTGGGGTAAAAACAGGTGAGATCGTTAGACCAAGACCACCATAATACCCTCCGTAGGTCGTAATTAGCTCGGACACAACGAGACTTCACAGCAGGGGCGTTGCTAGACCCCTTTTACTGGGGCACGTGCCCCACTATAAATCTGCTGTTCCCCAGTAAATCTGAAGTTTGAATTTAACCATTTATTTTATATTTCAGTGTAGCCTATTTAAAATAAATTATATTATAGGATAGGCCTAATATAAATGATATAATTGCAACGCATTAATTAAACAATCAACGCTTGTAAAAGCAACACAGTTTAACCGAAAACAGAAGCTGACCCGCGCGACAGAAATCCTTGTCTGCGCGCGTCTGCAATTCCTAGCAACTGCAGCGCGCACACATCTGCAAGCCGATGACGGTGTTCTCACGCTATTAAGGTAGGCTATGAAAGCATGACGAAACAAAAGTTTGTAAATAATACAAATGTGACCCTGGATGACAAAACCAGTTTTATGGGTCATTTTTGAAATTTAGATTTATACATCACATGGAAGCTGAATAAATAAGCTTTCCATTGATGTATGGTTTTTTATGATAGGGCAATATTTGGCCGAGATACAACTATTGAAAATCTGGAATCCGAGGGTGCAACAAAATCGAAACATTGAGGAAATCTCCTTTAAAGTTGTCTATTTATGTTAGCGATTGTGCTGCATTCACTGAAAAAAAAAAAAAAAAAAATGTTTTATACATTTACGGTAGAAAATCTGCAAAATATCTTCATCGAACATGATCTTTACTTAATGATTTTTGGCATAAAAGAAAAATTGATAATTTTGACCCATACAATGTATTGTTGGCTATTCCCACAAATATACCCGTGCTACTTAAGACTGGTTTTGTGATCCAGGGTTACAAATAATCTAATTTATATTCATTGCTGGCTTCTGTAGATGGACATCAGAATTTTTTTCTACGAAGCAGGGACAGGGAAGCAGAAAGGAGAAATGATGAGTTTGAGGGAGGTAAGAGTTGATAAACGATTTACATAATCAGACATCAAGCCTCAGAAAAAAAACATATGAAAAACCTCTGCCAAGAAATGGAATTGCACTTAATTTACTATAGGCAAATACGTTTTATTTAGAAAATGTAGCCTACAATATGGCGAAATTACCATATTTGTTCAGATCACACTGTAAAAGATGGACGACGCCCCTCTCTTCTCAGGTGCCGCAGCCCATACAAAAATGTAATATATGGCCATATATGTACTTATATTTTAAATAGTATGACATATATCTATACATATATTTGACTTATCTGAGAACACAATATATGCCTGCAACATATATGAACATTTATGTGTTCAAACATGTGAAGAAAATATTTGAGTTCATCCATATATTTGACTTATCTGAGAACACAATATATGCCTCCAACATATATGAACATTTATGTGTCCAAACATGTGAAGAAAATATTTGAGTTCATCCATATATTTGACTTATCTGAGAACACAATATATGCCTGCAACATATATGAACATTTATGTGTCCAAACATGTGAAGAAAATATTTGAGTTCATCCATGATACCTTATATCTGCATATATTACAGTATAGTATTGGTTTCTCACATGTATGGACAACATTAAGTATAAATATGTGACATACATGTTTGTTTTACACATATTTAATAAATGTAAAAATACATGGATGTGATACTGATGCATTTTTAAAGCTGTGGCATATGGTTATGGTACTTTGTGGATGTATTTGTCAAAAATGACAAAGAAAAACTGCATTATTGTATTAAAAATACTATATTTGGGCCACAGCATCTCCAACTATATAGGCATTTAATTACAAGGTATTCAAATACACTCAGAAAAAAAATGTACACAGTACAAATAATGTTCCTCAAAGAACAGTTGTGTACCTTTTCAATAATAGTACCTTTAATGGTAGGCTACAGGAAAAACCTCTGACGATACTGTTTGGTACCTTTAGGAAATGAAGGTACTTTTCTTCTCACATCAATGTACAGTGATAGTGATGGCCAAATTACTGTTTCATTCATGATTGGTTGATGTGTTGAGTATTTGGCATAGCAACAAGACGCTGATTGGCTGAAATCGCTTCAGCCACCGAATTTCCGAACTGACAACGGGAAGCAGACTAACGTTACACGACTGCAGCGCGGTCGAGTTTATTTTAAATATCAAACTTGTAGAATACGACATTTAAAGGTGAGTTCTGACCATTTATGTTTATATTTAGTTCACAAGTCGAAAATACAAAGGTTTCAGTCACTTATTTAGCGAGTTAAATTAGCTTTGCACCAAATGATTTTTAGCCATTTGATATGTATAAAGTTAACGTTACACTTTTTTAACTTTTTAATATAATTATTGACTAGTATAAGTCATTGCGTGTACATTATGGCGTTTTTTCTCCATTATCCACTATAAATGTTAACCTTTTTTTACAGTCTATGATGTTAACTTTGCTATTAGGCACAACAACATGAAACTGATTGGCGCTGCAGCCGTTATTGTATTTTCAAATAGACCGGAGAGCGGGAAGCCGATTACGAGCACGAGCGCGGAGCACCACTACATAACCATGGCTGCCCTCTTTATCGTCAGAAGAACTTTAGAGGCTGGACTCGAAATACAAGATAAAGAGAAGAGGACACGCAAAGGTGGGTTTTATGTTTATGTTTAACCAATTAAATGTTTTTTATAAGACGTTAATGTTACAGCTACTCAACATGACAATAGCGAGTGTAAATAGCTTAATGTACGAATCCAGTCGGTGATATTAGCCGTCTGCAAATATATTTAAAATCAATTGAGTTTCTGTGTCGTAAGTTAAACATTTAATACGTAATTGTTGTAAATGAATGCTCAACCAGAGGTGCCATGTTGGTGTACTTTAACGTTACATTAGTCCACAATAATGCCGTTGTTGAACAACGTGATTGAACGCCACCGAACAGTGCACAGATAAGTTACAATAGTTTATCACTTTGTGTTTAAATGAATGCGATTACCTGATTCTGCCCTAAGTCACATGTCATTAATTTTATCATAGAACTGTGTTGAAACAAAGCAAATGTGTCTTTGATTTTTAGATCATGAAGATGGTGGAAAAAACTGCCTGGTATCACTGATCATCACACATCTGAAAGTCTGACTTCATCCTCAGCTGTGAGGCAAGTATCAGTACAATGGGTTATTTGTTAAGATTAATAATCTTAATATTGTGACATTCTTTTTTTCTGATGAGGTTGAATTTTTATTCCTAAGACAAAATGTTTGCCATAATGACAGTGAGGTGAATCTTGATAAAGCACAGTAAAACTGCACTTCAAATGAAATCTGAAAGATTTCTGTCACTTAATTGAAAGTATATTCACATAAAACTCTGCCATTCATAAAGTATGGTAGCATACATACCACATGTCAATATGAAATGTAACATGCAAAATGGCAATGCAATGTGTAAAATGGCAATGTATTTCTGTTTTTATAAGTACATATTATATATGATATGTGCAACATCTGGAGCAAAACAGTTATTCTAAATCAATAATATAATAATTAGCATTACTACACTAGCTTTAACATAAAATTAAGAGAAAGAAATTAGATGTTTAACATGTTCAAGCAAATATTATAGCAAAATGATAATTTAAGTTATTTTTCCTAGTTGCATTTACACTCAAAGTTAAGGCACTTTATGCAATGATTGACAGGGATTGGCGGAAATGTGATTGGCTCGGAATCCTTTTTTTAAATCCACATTGAATTTTGATACGTTAATTGCGGGTATTTAATAAAAATGCTGCCGTAAGTGTCTTAACTGTGAGTGTGAATGCGGTTAAGAAAAATAGCATTTAAAATTATAATTTTGCTACAATTTTAGCTTGAACATGTTAAAGGGCAAAAAATTTTCACCCAAAAATTTAAATTCTTTCATTAATTACTCAGCCTCGTGTCGTTTCAAACCCGTAAGACTTTCGTTCATCTTTGGAACACAAATGAAGATCTTAATAATGAAATCTGAGAGCTTTTTTGACCCCCCATAGACAGCTAAGCAACTACCACTTTGACGCTTTAAAAAGTTCATAAAGTGATCGTAAAACTAATCCATATGTATGGTTTAGTCAAAATTTTGTGAAGGTATGATCACTTCCTTTATGATGAACAGGTTGAATTAGGCTTTTATTCACATATAAGTATTCATCATTTCACACATCAGAAACGGTAAACGGAAGCTCAAGCATGTTCGCTTGACATGCGAGAACAAATGAGGTTCACTCTCGTGTGTTGCGCAGCACGTTTGAGAAAGAGGTTTGTTCTCGCGTGTCAAGCATGTTCGCTTGAGCTTCTGTTTATGTTCACTAATCAATGTTTAAATGTGAAGAAAAGACTAAATTAAATCTGTTCATCATATAAAGCAATCATGTCTCTTCAAAAAATTTGAACTAAACAGCTCGATTCAAATGGATTGGTCTTACTATCTCTTTATGAACTTTTTGAAGCATCAAAGTTTTAGTTGCTTAGACTGTCAGTGGAGGGACAGAAAGCTTTCGATTTCATTAAAAATATCTTTATTTGTGTTCTGAAGAGGAACGAAAGTCTTACAGGTTTGGAACGACATGAGGGTGAATAATTAATTAAAGAGTTTTCATTTTTGGGTGAATTATCTCTAATCATTTTTGTAATACATTTTAATTTTAATTGTGCAACTTGTACAAATTTAAAATGTATATGTTTAAATTATATGTTAAACAAGTGTAAGAAATGGCTAATTTAATTTATAGTATTGACTTTGAATTGTCACCCAAACATTGCACATATGGTATGGAAAATGCCAATTTAAATAAGAAATAAATTGCCATTTTATATATTACATTGCTATTTTCCATATTACATTTCTGTATGCTACCATACTAAAGAGATCGTAAAATAATTTAATTCGAACTGTATAGTCCAAATTTTTCTGAGTCAGAGCAGTAGTTGCATAGCTGTCAATGGAAGGACGGTCAAGAAAACTTTCCCATTTCATTAAAATATATTCATTTGTGTTCCAAAGATAAACTAAAGTCTTACAGGTTTGAAACTACATGAGGGTGAATAATTAATGACAGAATTTCCATTTTTGGGTGAGCTTACCCTTTATTTACTAAAAATATTGTCCATGTGACTCGTTTGTCTTATTTTTTTTAGTGAACATCTTGTCTTTCACCTTACAGCCCTAGCTCTACTTTGCACATTCAAGAGTGCATGATAAATCCTCTTCACAATGGCCATTCTGAAATTATTCTAAAGTTAAAGCAATATTTGTGTGTAAACACAATTTCTCAAATGTGGGAACAAGCTTATATTATAGAAGTGCAAAGTATGGAGAGAAAAACTGTAAAATAGGGCTGCAGCTAACATTTTACTTTCTGGGTATTTTAAATGAAGCTTTAAGTGAATCATTTAAAACTGCTTTCTTTGTGGAAAATGTAAAAATGCAGAAAGTTTTTTTTTGTTGGTGAAACTGTTGTTTTCTTATCTGCATTTCAGTTCTTCCAGAAATGGGCCGAATGCATGCTGTGGTTGATTAAATGTGTTTCCAGGATTCCTTAAAGGTATAGTTCAGCTAAAAATATTATTCTGTCATTAATTATGCACCTTCATGTCGTTCCAAACCCGTAAGACCATCGTTTATCTTCAGAACTGTCAGGGTTGGGTGCAGGTGACTGAAGACGAGGACACAGAAGCTTCAATATAATAGTTTTAATAACAAAATGAAACTTTCAAAATGAAACAAGAACAAAACTCCAGGACTTCAGGGTTTACACACAACCATACATAGACGACGATCGACAAACACTGGGAGAAAACACAGGGCTTAAATACACAAGGAATAATGGGATAATGAACAGAACACAGGTGACGGGAATAACTAATTAGGCAGAGCGGGAAAACTAACAGGACTGAACCAAAATAACAAAGACAGGGGAAACCAAGATCACAAAACCAGAACTCAAACACATTGAATTGTTACAAGAACACAAATAAAGATATTTTTTATAAACTCCAAGAGCTTTCTGTTCCTCCACTTGTAGCCTACGCAACTAATACATTCAAGCCCCAGAAAGGTGGTAAAGACACCAGTAAAGTAATCCATGTGACTCGTGGTTTAACCTCAATTTTATGAAGCGATGCAAGTGCTTTGTTTTGCGATAAAACAACAAAACAAATTAAAGCTGCAAGCAGCATTTATCGGGGTTCAAGCAGTTAAGGCCTTTAAGGACATTAACATTTAAGACATTCAGTTTTATTTAGGAAGCTTTTAACCAGTGACATAATAGATGGAAAAGACCATTTACAGCCAATACAGGCAATTTACCATAGCATTTTAACAGTTATAGCGCCACCTATTGTCCGATCTCTATAAAATTTGGCATGCTTCTTAATGATGTTATCTCACATATGCTCACCAATTTTTGTGAAGTTCAGAGTTTTCATTTAGGATTTATAGGCTTTTGAGTGTATTTAGCCACACCCCTTTTCTAAATGACCCATTTATAGCCATACGAAAAAATCAAAAGTTCAACTTTTTTTTAATAATTATTAATCTAGAGAGTCCAGAGAATTTTCCTAGACTGGTTTGGTTCCGATCGGGTGAAAAACCTAGGACTAGTTCGTAAAAGTAGGTTTTTCACATTTTCGTTAATAACTCATGAACAATTTGATTGACAGCAATGGTTCTAAAGGCAAAGTTGTTTAGCATGAGGAGATCTATTGACTGATATGCATTTTGTGGGGATGGACACAACACCACGTGATTACAGAGCTATAAAACTCGTTAGCGCCAACTAGTGGCCGATTTCTTTCAAAATTCTTACAGACCTCTAGGATCACGAGTCGAACATGCCCATCGAGTTTCGTTCCGATCGGACTCCGTTAACCTTGTTTAATAGGTGCTCAAACTTCATTGGCCGATGGCGGCCATGTTTTTTGAGATACGCCAATATCCTTTTACACATACATGGCACCTAGGACCAAGACACTGCATACCAATTTTCAAGTCAATCAGACTAACGGTCACGTGGTCACAGCCATTTTTATGTTTTTTCCATGGTATAGCGCCACCTAGTGTTCAATCGTCGCGATTTTTTTACTGTGACCTCAGACTGTCCTCTTTGACATGTGTACCAAGTTTGGTGAACCTATCTCATTTACTTCTCGAGTTATAGCCAATTTAGAAAATCAGGCTCCTCCCACAACGTTCATTTTGCGCCCCCTAGCAACCGAAAATCAAAAATTCAACTTTTTTTCGATAATTATTGATATTCAGACTCCAGAGAACATTTCTGCACTGGTTTGGTTCCGATCCGGCAAAAATCCAGGGACTAGTTCGCAAAAGTAGGTTTTGGACAAAATTCAAAATGGCGGAAAATCTATCATGACGGAAATAAAATCGGAGATATACATTTTTTTCTACAGATGTCCAGCGTTCCAAAGATATAAGACACTTGAGTCTATGTCTTACGGTCTAGGAGTTATGAACAGTTTCGCGCAATTGATTGCTATAGCGCCACCTATGGGCCGATTGGGCTGAGTCCGTGTATCTGAGTAGCGAGGATGAGTACTACCCTATGCCCAAATTTCACGTCTCTAGCCTTTACGGTTTGGTCTGCACGATGCGTTTTATGGCGGAAAAAATAATAATAATAATTAAAGCTGCAAGCAGCATTTATCGGGGTTCAAGCAGTTAAGGCCTTTAAGGACATAAACATTTAAGACATTCAGTTTTATTTAGGAAGCTTTTAACCAGTGACATAATAGATGGAAAAGACCATTTACAGCCAATACAGGCAATTTACCATAGCATTTTTAACAGTTATAGCGCCACCTATTGTCCGATCTCTATAAAATTTGGCATGCTTGTTAATGATGTTATCTCACATATGCTCACCAATTTTTGTGAAGTTCAGAGTTTTCATTTAGGATTTATAGGCTTTTGAGTGTATTTAGCCACACCCCTTTTCTAAATGACCCATTTATAGCCATACGAAAAAATCAAAAGTTCAACTTTTTTTTAATAATTATTAATCTAGAGAGTCCAGAGAATTTTCCTAGACTGGTTTGATTCCGATCGGGTGAAAAACCTAGGACTAGTTCGTAAAAGTAGGTTTTTCACATTTTCGTTAATAACTCATGAACAATTTGATTGACAGCAATGGTTCTAAAGGCAAAGTTATTTAGCATGAGGAGATCTATTGACTGATATGCATTTTGTGGGGATGGACACAACACCACGTGATTACAGAGCCATAAACTCGTTAGCGCCAACTAGTGGCCGATTTCTTTCAAAATTCTTACAGACCTCTAGGATCACGAGTCGAACATGCCCATTGAGTTTCGTTCCGATCGGACTCCGTTAACCTTGTTTAATAGGTGCTCAAACTTCATTGGCCGATGGCGGCCATGTTTTTTGAGATACGCCAATATCCTTTTACACATACATGGCACCTAGGACCAAGACACTGCATACCAAATTTCAAGTCAATCAGACTAACGGTCACGTGGTCACAGCCATTTTTATGTTTTTTCCATGGTATAAGCGCCACCTAGTGTTCAATCGTCGCGATTTTTTTACTGTGACCTCAGATTGTCCTCTTTGACATGTGTACCAAGTTTGGTGAACCTATCTCATTTACTTCTCGAGTTATAGCCAATTTAGAAAATCAGGCTCCTCCCACAACGTTCATTTTGCGCCCCCTAGCAACCGAAAATCAAAAATTCAACTTTTTTTCGATAATTATTGATATTCAGACTCCAGAGAACATTTCTGCACTGGTTTGGTTCCGATCCGGCAAAAATCCAGGGACTAGTTCGCAAAAGTAGGTTTTGGACAAAATTCAAAATGGCGGAAAATCTATCATGACGGAAATAAAATCGGAGATATACATTTTTTTCTACAGATGTCCAGCGTTCCAAATGATATAAGACACTTGAGTCTATGGCTTACGGTCTAGGAGTTATGAACAGTTTCGCGCAATTGATTGCTATAGCGCCACCTATGGGCCGATTGGGCTGAGTCCGTGTATCTGAGTAGCGAGGATGTAGTACTACCCTATGCCCAAATTTCACGTCTCTAGCCTTTACGGTTATGGTCTGCACGATGCGTTTTATGCGGAAAATAATAATAATTAAAGCTGCTAGCAGCATTTATCGGTGTTCAAGCAATTAAGTGTGTTAAGGCAGTTTAAGCTCAAAAGCATCAAAAGACATTAATGTTTTATTTGGTAAGCATTTATCCACTGAAATCATAGATGAAATAGATGATTTAAACTAATACAGGCAATTTACCATAGGAAATACATGTTTTTTAAGCTTTTTACAGGTATAGCGCCACATATGGTCCAATGTCCATAAAACTATGCATGCTTGTTAATGATGGTTATGTCACATATGGTCACCAATTTTTGTAAAGTTCTGAGTTTTTATATTATGATTTATTAGGCTTTCCGATTGGTCAAAAAACCAGGGACTAGTTCGCAAAAGTAGGTTTTGGACAAAATTGGCTATAACAAATTTTATTTTTGCTCCAAATCGAAATCGAGATATACATCTTGTTCGTCTTGAGCCAGGGATCACAGTGGTGTAAAATGCTAGCTTCTAGCCCCAACGGTCTAGGATGTTATGTAGCAATTTAGTACTTTTGGTTGCTGTACGCCACCTATGGCCAAACGGGTCATAACTCTATAGGTTGTCCCCATAATTTGAGGCCTACCATCTGGGCGAGTTTCAAGTCTCTGGCCTTACGGTTTGGGCTGCACGATGCATTTTAGGTTTTTTTTTTTTTTTCAAATAGCAATTACAATAGGTTTTCAGCACTAAAGTGCTTGAACACCTAATAATAATGAGACCTTTTTGACGATTATAGCGCCACCTTTTTGTCCCAATCTCCATGAAACTCGCATGCTCCTTCAGCATGGTATGACACATATGCTCAATCGATTTTGGGGAAGTTGTGACTTTTTTGTAGGAATTTATAGGCTTTTGACCGTATTTGGTCACGGACCATTTCCTAAATGACCATGTTATGGCCAAGCAAATGCAGAATTTCAAACATTTTTTCAATAATTATTGATATTCAGACTCCAGAGAACATCCTGCACTGGTCTGGTTCCGATTGGTCAAAAAACCAGGACTAGTTGCAAAAGTAGGTTTTGGACAAAATTGGCTATAACAAATTTTTTTTTGCTCAAATCGAAATCCGAGATATACATCTTGTTCGTCTTGAGCCAGGGATCACAGTGGTGTAAAAGCTAGCTTCTAGCCCAACGGTCTAGAGAGTTATGAGCAATTTAGTACTTTTGGTTGCTGTAGCGCACCTTGGGTCAAAGGGGTCATACTCTGATAGGTTGTCCCCATATTGAGGCCTACCATCTGGGCGAGTTTTCAAGTCTCTAGCCTTACGGTTTGGGCTGCACGATGCTTTTAGGTTTTTTTTTTTTTTCAAAATAGCAATTACAAATAGGTTTTTCAGCACTAAAGTGCTTGAACACCTAATAATAATGAGACCTTTTTGACGATTTATAGCGCCCACTTTTGTCCAATCTCATGAAACTCTGCTGCTCCTTCAGCATGGTATGCCACATATGCTCATCGATTTTGGGTGAAGTTGTGACTTTTTTTGTAGGATTTATAGGCTTTTGACGTATTTGGTCACGGACCATTTCCTAAAATGACCATGTTTATGCCAAGCAAATGCAGAATTTCAAACTTTTTTCAAGCCTCATGAAACAGTGTGCTCCCTAGTGACACCTGCTGTGCAAAGCAATGTATCGCACACAAATCTATTCATCCTGAGCAACCAAATTGTCATGGTGTGGGCACACCCTTTTTCTATTGCCTGTGTATTAAATAAAGTTTTTTACTCTGCTTGTGTTTACCTATGCACACACAACTCACACACACATAACTTTGTATTCAGTAGTTCTTTGGGTTAGTGATGACAGTGAATGCCCCAAATGAGTGTAAAGAAATCACTGAGTGCAGTGCTGACTGAGTGCAATAGTGTAGTGATTATGGAACTGGGAGTACAATTATGTAGTGCTTATGGAACTGGGAGTGGAACAGCAAACTGTTCTCCTCTTTCTTGCTGGCTCCATTGTAAGGGCTCTAGGTTTGCCTTTAACGTTTGCACTCTAAGGCTTTCCCTACAGTCTAGTCTTAGAATAATAATAATAGCAATAATATATATATATATATATATATACAATAATAACACTACTACCAATATATGTATATATATATAGCAACTAGAACTAGATATAGGCTAATTTACTCTAATAATCTACTGAACTATGTATACTTTACTCTAATAATCTACTAAACTAAGTATAATGTAATATAATATATAATACAGGCTATGATATATAATGATAACTATGCTACTACAAACTCGCTACAACTCGCTACTCACTACTTCGTACAACCAACACTTCAACACCAATGCAAACGCCTACTGCAAAACCCACGAGAGGCGCGAGGTTTCGAACCACTTTTATCCGGAAGCGATACTCAGAATGAAGCAATGACGTATTCAACACAATCCGAGGCCTCGTTTGTTATCGTCACGTGATTTTCACGGAAACGACACAAGCCTCGAATCGGGGCTTCATCTGGAACGCCCCTTTTTGCTCGACACAAGCTCCGGAGCCTCGCTTCAGATGTCACATCACTAATTATATTATCTAAAGCACATTCACCGAACAACACCCGGTCCTGAGTCAGTCAACACAATACGCATGTGTCGTAGTGCTCTCCCTAATGGATTGGATTCCTACTGGTTAGTAATTTTGTAAATAAAGTGGTAAATTGTGGTGTGTTTTTTTGCAATAAAACAAACAAAGCCCCTGCCACCTGCATCGCTTCATAAAATTGTTTAAAGCACTGCAGTCACATGGATTACTTCAATGATGTCTTTCCTATCGTTCTGGGCCTTGAATGTGTTAGTTGCATTGCTCCCAATGAAGGGACAGAAAGCTCAGAATTTCATTAAAAATATCTTCATTTGTGTTCTGAAGGTGAACAAAGGTCTTATAGGTGTGAAATGACATAAGTGTGAGTAATTAACTAAATTATTTAAATTTTTGGGTGAACTAACCCTTTAAGCAAAATCTTCCAATGTGTTGAGGTTGGCTAAGCTGAAACCTGTTATAGAAGCACATTACATGGATGCCAAACGAGATGTTGCAGGATTTGTAGTAGGGATGCACCGAAATGAAAATTCTTGGCCGAAACCGAAAACCGAAAAAGAGGAAACCAAGGCCGAAAACCGAAACACCGAAATAAATTATGCCAATTATTAGTAGGCCTACCATTGCATTTATGGCTATGACTGTGTACTAACTTTACTAAAATCAAGGCATTACAATTGCATAAATTAATATTAAAGTTTCAAAGAATAAATCAATTACAAAGTATCCAAATATTTATTTAGCAAATTGCAAAAATGCACAGTATAAAATAAAATTCAAACTAAAATGGTAACTTGACCCCACTCATGTGTACATTAAATAATAATGTACAGGCCTACTGGCCTGCAGAAAGGTTTGAAAATTAAATGTTCTCTCAAAGTGCATTTAGGTTCGCCACACGTTGATTTTTCTATTTTTTTTTTTACTAAGCCTATTTAAAATCGTATTTGATTGCAGAGCGCCGTAGCGCGCTCTCTCTCTCTCTCTCTCTCTCTCTCTCTCTCTGTGTACCTCTCGCGCGCGCTCTCTCTCTCTCTCTCTCTGTACCTCTCTCTCTCGCTCTCTGTTACACCTCTCGCACGCGCGCTCTCTCTCTCTCTCCGTATCTCTTGCGCGCGCGCTCTCTCTCTCTCTGTACCTCTCTCTCTCGTTCTCTGTACCTCTCGCACACGCGCTCTCTCTCTCTCTCGCGCGCGCTCTCTCTCTCTTTCTGGGCCGTGTTCCTCTCATATTCAGCGTAGCGATCGGAATGTTTGGATTTCAGGTGATAAATTAAACCCGACGTCATCACAACATTTCGGCCCTTCTGTTTCGGTAATAAAAGTCTTTCGGCCGAAAACCGAAAATGCTCTTTTGGGCCATTTTCGGCCGAAAATTTTCGGTGGCCGAAAATTCGGTGCATCCCTAATTTGTAGTTCACCCAAACAATGAAACAGTTGATGTGCCCCATTGACTTCCATAGTATGAATAAAATAGAAAATAGCAACAAATTCTATGAAAGTCAATGGGGCCCATAAACTGTTTAATTTTCAAAGAACTCAAACAAGTTTAGAACAACTTGAGGGCGAGTAAATGACAGAATTTTCAGTTCTAGGGGAACTATCCCTTTAAGTCTAGAGGTCAAATTTTAGCTCGTTCATTGGTAGTTTAAATATAATTGGTTTACTTCTGTCTTTTCTAATACTGATTCTTCATTTTGTTCAGGAAGAACCGGCTACATCACAATCTACTGTGCAGATTTTGGGAACGTCTTGACTGGACGTGTCTTCAGTGAGAGGAGAATCTTTAGCAGTGTATTTATGGAGGGTTCTGAAATCGCTGAGCAGTTGGGGTGGAGGATGGTGTTTAGTTAAATAAATGCAGAGGTATTGTGTGAAAAGTGAAAAACAAAACAAAAGTCTAGCTTTGTTGTAGATGAGAAAATATATTTGATGTACTGTAACATTTTATTGTAATTGCATTTTTAATTCTTTTAAATCTTTTTCAAGTGATATTCTGTTAATTTTACGAAGTCTTTATTGTATTGTAAAGTCTTTGATTTACACAAAGAAATACTTTACTGTAAGTTGGAACGAAAGTATTCAAACGTTCATATGTATTTACAGAACTGATTAAATTGATGCCTTTTGGATTCAGTTGTTAAATGTGCGTTATTCAATAGGAAAATAGCCTTAGTTTTCGAAGGAACAAATTTGACAGTACATTTTGGTTGCCCATGGTACAAATCATGTGCTTTTAAGGTACAAACTGGAATGGACCAAATTTGTTCTTCTATATTAAGGTACAATTTTGTACCAGTAAAAGGTACCACCCAAGTGACAAGGGTTTGTACTTTTGGTACAAAATTGTACCTTTTTTTCTGAGAGTGTATATGATATAAAAGTACATTATATTTGTATCCCTAATATAAGTGAAAGTATATGTACTATGGAAATAAGTACATATATGCATGAATACATATATGTGTCTTACATATATTTAACATTTATGTGCATATACGGGAAAATATATGGCACTTGCATGTACTATGGAAATAAGTACATATATGCATGAATACATATATGCGTCTTACATATATTTAACATTTATGTGCATATACGGGAAAATATATGGCACTTACATATACTATGGAAATAAGTACATATATGCATGAATACATATATGCGTCTTACATATATTTAAAGGCACACTGTGGAACTTTTGGCCACTAGGGCGCGCTCAACCTGTAATTTTCACGTCTAGTGCCCCTAGAGGCCACAAGCGCCGCAGCATTGTCGCAAAAGTCAACAAACAGTCAACCGGTCAACCTCCCGTGTCTTTATGTGTGTGCAGACGGCATTTGATTTGTATGTTGGAGAAAGTTAATCGATTCACTACTGACCAAAATAATAATATAAATATAAGATTAATAATATAAATCCTATAAAGAAAACAAATTGAATATGCAAGTAGCATACGCAGAAAACAATGTCTGATCAGGTAAGTCGCATTGACAAGGGTTGCCCAATCCTGCTCCTGCCGATCGTCTGTCCTGCACAGTTCATCTCCAACCCTAATCAAACACACCTGAAGCAAACAATTAACGTCTTCAGGATCTCTTTGCAATGGGTTAGAGATAGGGTTGCCAACTGTCCCGAATTAGCCGGGACGTCCCGATTTTAGCTTTGTGTACTAACTCTTCTAACGTTTCTAACGTTAATGCTACCAGATGAATTGCATACAAATGAAACAAAGCCTGTAGCTAGTTGTTAAGTTGCAGCCCTGTTTCGTTTCAAAATCGGAGGATAAAGTGTCTGCTGAATGCAAATCTTTCCAAATATTTATAAAATTTATATTTGTACTAACATTTAGCTACCAGATCGATAATTCGCTAACTTACTCTACTAGCATTCCTTGTTACATTAAGTTAAATGGAGGACAATATAGAATCAGTAACATGGCCAGGCAGAGAACAAATTTGAAAAAGTAGAGATATTGTGCAAGCAATATATTTTAACTTACTAGTCCAAAAGCATGACGGCCAGGTCAGCATCGGTCGGGAATCCCTCATCCTCCTTTATCACAGGCCAGCGAGGGAACACTTGACCAATGTTTATCCTCGTCCTTGCTTTTAGTTTATCACTCTCCCTTTTTCTTTTTTTGGTCTCCTCTGACAAAATCTTTGCTTTCTTCCGAGTAGCTGTTGATTCAGCCATGACGACAACATACAGACGCCGGCAATCAAACGCGAGTTGAGCTCTCACGTTAGCAGTTGGGGTGGTGGGGGAAGTGACGTATGCCGTAAAGCGTTCGAATTTTGTAGTTCTTTTTGTGCTCGGGTTCCTACCCGAAACCCGAAGTTACATAGTGCTAGTAAAAGCGATACAGACACCTTCAGGCTTCGGCAGACGTGTCATTCAACCTATTGTAAGTCGATGTACCATCTCAATGGGTTTTGGTAATATATTATAAAGGTTGAAAAGTTCCACAGTGTGCCTTTAACATTTATGTGCATATGCGGGAAAATATATGGCACTTACATGAAAACGGCCATTTTTGCTATATTTTGAAATATATGTTTCATATATGTCTATGTGTTTAACATATATGAATTTTGCATATATTCTCATATAGGCAGCAGACATACATGGGCACTGACATTATATATGTAATTTACATATATTTACATATATTACATTTCTGTATGGGAGGGCAGCCAATGAGCACGCTACGCCGAGAAGGGTCTGTCTGCAGAGCCGCAGAGCCACAGTTTTACCCATAGACTGTAAAAAAAGATGGACGACGCCCCTTCGATCTTTTCCATTGGAGGGAACTGAAGCCGCCAGAGTCCCGATATGGCGCTGACATATTGGAACTTGAGTCTGCGCAGTTGCGTTTTCGGGACCAGTCATGCGCAGTGGTGAGCAGGAAGTAAAGCCGCGAAATCAAGGCCCCGCCCCCACTCGCGTTGAATCAATCGCAAGCACACGCCCTGCACTTTTCTTAAGTGGCCTCTGTCTGCTCCGTTCCTCTCCAATGATGTCTGCTGATTGCAGTACCTCGTTAAAATAAGGTAAATACAACTACTAACCACATAGTAAACATTATGAAAAAAAGTCCGTTGGTGTTTCAGTGACTACCTCGCACAGAGAACCTGTCAATCAAAGCTGTCAATCATGATGTCACAGCACCGTTTTTATAGCATCAAATAACTAACTAAAAACTAACTTATTTTAAAAACAATCATGAGAAATTACATCAACGTGATAGAAACTACAGTAAATGACAGAAACTATCTTTAGAAAAAAGATATGTGAAGTGTAATTTAATTATTTAGTTGGTCTCACGTCCCATTGAATAACATGGGGAGGCGGAGCTTATGGGCTATACTAGGACCGGTCACTGGGGGGTGATCGAGACGTTTTGGCTTCACTTTTGAGGGCTTGTGCGGCACGCTTGGTTTTACCCCAGCAGCAGTTTCACCCCAGCAGTTTTACCCCGCGCATGCGCAGTTTCACTACAACAGTTTTACCCGCGCATGCGCAGTTTCACTACAACAGTTTTATGTGCGCATGCACAGTTTCAATAAATACAACAGGGCTGCGTTCAGCGCCGACAAAACGTTGCAGAACGTTTTTTAAACAGAAACGGTGACGCGTTGAACGCACTGTTGTGATGACGCAAGAGTTGCAACTACGGCAGCTGAGAAGGCTTTATGTGTTCTTTGTGAAGAATTTTTGGAGCATGATTAAGTCAGTATAAATATGTGTTTAATACTACAAAATATCCCCGGTGTTACAGTTACTGCACTTGCCGCCCAGAACACAAGAGAACATCCCAATCGAGTGAAGGGATTTGTGGTAACTGAAATGGAAGGACATCTTACCTAATAAAGACTAAAACACATCTATTTAGCCTCACAAACTGACTTTATTTGTTCATACTGTTTTATTAATAACCTGTATTTTCTTTCTCATTTTTAGGAAAGCACTTTATTGTTTTATTTCTATACCAAATGTCATACACTTGCAATGAAACTAAAAATATAAACAACTACGTCATTATGTTGATATCCTATATTTTTACAATAAAACTTACAACAAACATGTCTTCTAATATCCTCAGTTGTTGCGTATCGAACACATTTGTAAATTACTTCCATTGTGCACGTTCACTTTAATACCGCGTGCTGTATATGTTGCTGCTGATTGATTGGACTGCAGTTCTGACACACCCATCAAACAAGAGAAAACGCATCTCAAACCCCGTTGCACACCGGTGCACGCCGTTTCCAGTAAAAAGTGACGCCAAAATGAATGGGAGTCAATGGGATGCTAACAGCAGGTGATAGCCAGCTACAATGGCGGCCCCCGGAGGCAGCTTCAACTTCCGGCTGATGGATTACCCCCTTGGGTGAAACTGTGGCTCTGCGGCTCTGCAGACAGATATTATTGGGTGAAGCCCCAAAGTCTCTGAGTCTGCGCAGTAGTGAGCATGAAGTGGAGCCGCTATATCAAGGGCTCCCAATACCAAGCACACAAACTTCGGACTTGCATCCTTGGTAGTTCGGACTTGCCAAGTTTGACTCGGGAGGACGAGAGGACGCAAGTCCGGTAATTCCAGTAGCACCTCATTGCAGTACACGAGATCCGGGGGGCGGAGTCGGATCCAGATTAAGGGGTGGGGTTGGGTAGGTTTAGGGGTGGGTTTAGGGATAAGGGGTGGAGCTGGGTAGGTTTAGGGGTGGGTTTAGGGATAAGGGGTGGAGCTGGGTAGGTTTAGGTATGTAAGGTGGGAGGAGTCGGATCTAGATCCGACTCCTCCCCGTGGATTTCATGTTCTGCAGTGAGGACCATCTCGGTAATTCTGCAAAATGGAACAGCGGCACGTAACTCACGTAACTCAGCACGCTCTGGGCTGCGTTTCCCAAAAGCATCGTAAGCCTAAGTAGTTCGTAAAAATGATCGTACGACTGATCTTAATATTAGGGTCTGTTTCCCAAAAGCATCGTAAATTAAGTAGCACTTGAAAATCTTCGTAGAACTAGGAGTGCTCTGGAGTAGGCTAATCGTTAATCCCCAAGTGCATCGTAAGAAGACAGAGTTATGAGGTCTTGTGCAGGACAATCGGCACATTACACTTTTATCTAGATTTAACAGATATTGGTTGTAGGGATTGATTGTACTTCATTGTAAACTTTATTGTACTTGTGTTTTGTTTAAATGAATTTATAAATTAAATAATTAAAAAAGGAAGAAAAAATAGAAATACAAATTAAATGAATGAACAAAAAAATAATAATAAAAGAAGTAATGTGAGAAATATGTTTTAAAGACTGGGCAAAATAGGGACGAATTCAAAAAATTCTATCAATGACTTGCTGACGTGCATGAACATTAGCCTTGCCTAACCATGTATTGGACATTTCTTGCGGACCTCCTTCCCTGATCTTTGAACACCTCTGGTTGCAGTTAGTTTGCAATGTGCTCCCAGATGTTTTGTTTTTCCTTATTTGTATGGTGTCCTTTAAATCTGTTAAAAATAAAATCTTAGTTTCGCTCTATCTTCTCTAAAAGGACATTCATTTTATCGTTTGAAAGGTGTATCTTCTCTTATTTCTTTTTTTTTTTTTTGTACAGGCATTTTGTCAGTGCCTCCGCCTGTATAGGTTCTTTGACTTGTCTTGATTTCTAATCCACAACAAATGACGATTCTTAGGTTAAACGTTCAGAATACGATTCCATTTAAGGTTATATTTCAGCAGTGTTGTCCAAGTTACTTCCAAACTCTACATTATATATTAGGCTACTTGTTACTGTTATTTAAAAGTAATTCATTACCTTACAATATTACTGTCTCAGAATTGTAATGCGTTCCATTACTCCTGTATTACTTTTGAGTTACTTTCACCAAAATAACTATACAGAAGTAGAACTTAACATTCTAAAATGACTAGGGCTGTAACGATATGCGATATGAAACCGAAATCGTGACACTCAGATCCACGAACCTGCAGAATCGCGACACACCACTTCCAACTTCAAGAGTTATCCATACCGTCCAGATCCAATGCTACCACATCTTTAAATCACTATTAATATTATTTGAAGTTAACTTAACATTATAAAATACGTAGACCTACACCACAAAACTAGTTGAGGATAAATTATTTAAAATTTGGAAATTCCAGCGTTATGGACATGACATTTGCAGTCAAAACTTGAAATATAAATTCTCAGAAAATGCATTAATACCAAAATATTGAAATGTCTGTTTATCCATAGGCTCCTCCCTGAAAGGAAATTAGAAAAATATCAGTCTACACATGCGTTTTATATTTAATATTAGGGAAATAGACAGTCATACTTGACAAAAAAAATCTTTAACTTTTAGGAGGCAACGATTTTTTTTTTGTAATTCTGTGAATTACATTGCGCAAATCGGATGGAGAAGGGTTGGCTCTCCACAGAACATAAAATATTAATGTTCGCATTTATGAGGAAAAAACAATGTTACAGACGTGACAGTTCTCCGTTACGGACGCGACCGCTCTGAAGCGGCACTAAAATACGGTTTTAAAACTTTCACAGAGACCTTACACAGAAGACACAAAGCCTTTCTTTAAAGTGAATTTCGTTTTGTATTAATTGTATCTTAATTTTAATCAATGTTTCATCAACCAATTGCCTGGATTTAATAAATAAGAAGTAGGCTAAATATAGCAGACAATTATAGATAATTCATGACACGGAGGCGCCGGCGCGTGAACTGGAGTGCGTCTCATAAATGAACCGAAACCCAGCGGATAAGGTAGCCTATTCAAGAGTAAATTATCCTGGAGTTAACACATTTAAAGCTGTGTTACGGAATATAGATTTATCTGCCGACTTAAAGGGTCATTCCACCCATTTCAACATTAATCTTTATTGAAAGTGGGTCATATATGTAGTCGAAATGTAAAAGAAATTTTGAATTTGGTGCCATCTTGACCGAGAAAAGACAGAAAATAACTGAAGGCCGCATTTGTATGTAAGACAACAACTCCCACAATGCACCACATTGCACAGCTCCTCAAGCCACTCCCACTAATCCAGAACAGCGCAAACATCAGAGAAATCACTCTTCCTTCTACAAGGCTAACGTTAGCTGCCAAAAGAGTTTGAAATTCATTTCACACAAAATGTCTAGTTAGTTGGCTGTGGCGAGCAGGACGAGGGCGAGGGACGTGAGAGGACGGCGCGAGTCACAATGAATGACACCTGTGAGACGCAGCGGTCTTATATCTCTCACGGAGGAGCGGAGGCATAAAAGGAACAGGCCTGATGTTATGTTATGTTTTGTTTCTGTTGTGTGTGGCCAGCTGGCTTAAACTTTTGTTTTGTATTTGTTTATTTGACTATTAAAATGTTTAAATGTTCGCCGGTTCCCGCCTCCTCTTACCACAACAACGATACCTGGATGCATGATACCTGGATGTTCAGTCAGAACATATGCGGTGCGAAACTAGGACGGTTCACATCACAACACAAACGTCCGTGTGCTCGTCTGATTTAGAAATTTTGTCCAGGAGAAATTGCCATCGTTGAAATTCTCTGCAGCAGAGCAGACGGACTCTATCTGTGTCCGAAGTGCAGAGCGCGAGCACAGGCACCAGCAGTCCGCCTCAGCTCGAGCCAGTCCGGGCTCAGTCCGCGACAGGCAGCCGCCTCCTGTTCCTCCATCAGCCTCAGCTGCTCTTCACTATACTGCGGCTCGTAAAGATAGCCACGAACATCGGATTCGAGCAGCAGAATTTCAAAATCCTCTTCTTCCATATTATGTTTAGTTTATTCCGTCATTGTCGTAACTTCCTATCTCCACAGCGCTTGTTAGCTTAGCTTATAAACAAGATGGCTGATATTGATTTCAGTATCTGCAAGTGAAGTCCCACCCACTGATCTGTGATAGGTCTGTTAGTGCATTAGGTCCAACCCCCTATGGGCGGGTTTGAAATGGTGCTTGTAGTCTTTACAGAAATTCCCCCCTCTTACACTTCCTCCTACAATGACGTAAAATGATGATTTTTGCGTCATTGTAGGAGGAAGTGAAAAAGGTAAATAGTGGATTTCTCTCGTCTCAGGGGAAAATGAGAGAGTGTTGCACGACCATTCAATAGTATGACTGGGTTTCTAACAATGGAAAGCTTAATGCAAATGGGTGGAGTGTCCCTTTAATGAATGAGGAAAAAATGAGGTAATCATGGCCCTATAAGTATTGTATTTTTGTAACGTATTGATATGTATATGTTTTTTTTTTTTTTTTTGGTTGATTATGTGTTTTAAAAACTGGAACCTGAGTCTGTAATAAAGGTTTGATTGATTCATAATACTCAATTATGTAGGTGTTTTACTGTATTTTTTATCAAATACATTGTCATGATATTGAGCTGACTTGATGATGAACTCAGTGTCTCTTTTATTTAACATTCGCAGTTGTCGAACAAACTCACAGTCGTCTCTATAACCCCGCCCCTGTTGCCCAGAGGGAAACTGAGCAGAGCAATGTTTCTAATTAATTTCTATCTTGATCAGTGCTTGAATTGGGGGGGAAAAGGTGCCGGAAAAAAGGTGCCGGTACTCTCTTTGCATTGGAAAATCATGACATTTGAAAATTCTAAAATGAAAAACAAAACTTGGAGATATTGCTGGTACAACAACAATTTATTGTTTTTTTTATTAACAACATAAATGTTTTTAAACAAGTCGTGTGTTTGTATGCGCGGCGCATGCGTGTAGGCCTATGTGAGCATTTGTTTACAAAGAGAACTAGACATTTTCTTTTTTTTAGAAGTAGGTCATTAATAAACTTGATAGTCTTGAAGTTTTTGTCTGTTCAATCAAACTTTTTACAAAAAATGTTTACAAAAAAAAAAAACTCAGGTATGAGCAGGTATGCTTAAGAGAGCAGGTGCTTTAGCCTGACTTCGTCATACTCATATTCTAGTCAGAATGTGAGTCTGATACTGCTCCATTGGGCTGTGATTATGGGGCGTGTGTCAACCGAACCAGGAAAAAACAACAACTCTGCACTCAATTGAATAGACCTACAACCAATCAGAGCAACGGAGTAAGTGACGTATGTTGAGAGATAGATTAAAAATGATAGATTAAACTTTTCCGAATCCCGTAGGAAGGATGGCAAAAACATCTTTTCCATCGACAAATGCCTTGATCGCGGTTCTCTGTTCCTCTTCTAAAATGAATGCGCTGTCTATATCTTCTATAACACACGCGATAGCGGAATATACACAACTCAATTCTCCAGCGGCAGCCATGAATTCAACACAAGCGCTCTGATGACGTGGATGGGGACGTTACCGTTGCTCACATAGATATGATGTCTATGGTTGCTCATCTGTCCATCATCGTATAAAGCCCGCCCTGACAATTTGATTGGTCCGAACAATTTTTGATCGGTCATAATAGCTCCTCAATGGATCGAGTCCAGACTGAACTTCCCGACCAAAAATTGTTGTGGGCGGGGTTTGGGCTGGCAGCCAGGCTAGGTATGCTTAAGAGTAAAATAAAGTGCTGCTACTGCGTACCGGTGAGTACCGCCCCACTTCGAGCACTGGATAAGATCAGTCGTGGGCCCTGTGTCTCACCTGGTTGCCCTTTGACGGCAACATTGCACACCAACATTGCTCAAAAATGTGCTCTGTGTATCATCATCTTAACAGTCAATCACACACTTGTACACATATCACCACATAACTTCAGGATTTTTCTTTCAAAAACATGAAAAAAGTCTTTAAACTTATGACCACATATATATATATATATATATATATATATATATATATATATATATATATATATATATATATATATTTTTTAACAATATTTATATATATCTAATATCTATAAACAAAACGTTCCTCCCGGGCATTGAAAATGAAAGTCGTCAGATTTACCATGTTCTATTGTAAGTTTGAGAATGATATTTTGAGTTTTATGATTTTTATGGACAAGTGTTTTATTTTGCCTCAAGTGGGCAGCGCGGAAACTCCCGGTGCTCCTCACACAATGAAGGAGAAGAGTTACATTTCATTAAACTATTTGTTTTCAGAATTTGATGAAGTTTATTATTACTGTATATTTGAATAGTGTATTTGTTACTTTTTACATTTTAGTAACAACAATGAAACCTCAGCTCGGGAGCCTGAAGTCGGCTCTTATTCGGAGGAGAGAGGGAACACTGTAAGTTCTGTCAGACAATTGTAAGTTTTATTAAATAAATAATGTCAATAAATTCTGTGTAACTCTTGTTTTTTTAATGTTTATGTAGTCTAATTTCGAGGGGAAAGACAACAAGCCGAAAGTCCGCCTCGACTTCGATCCAAAGAGAATGAAAGAGAAGAAGTTTTTGAACGAGAGAATCGACATAAGCCTATTTCATTTAAGAATAATGGACCGAAACCTCTCTGCAGAAAGAGAAATGCACAAACAAACCTTTAAAGTGTATACTAACTGGGACTCCGGTTCTGATTCTGATTCTGATTCTGATTCTGGTTATGATTATGATTATGTTAGGCCTATTCAAAACATCATTAGTAATGTCGCAGGCATTAACATCAAAGAACTGATCAAAATAACAGGTTTTAATCACTATGCTAAAGTATTTTATATTCTCACTGAAATTTGGTTTAAAAACCCAGATAGGAAGGCTATCCACTTCTCAGTTGGTAGATTTGCGGTAGATATGCGACCAGATGATCTGTACTGCTGTCCAATCAGAGAAGATAATATAAAGATCCGAGTTAATGACAGAGATCTTAGTTATACGAGATTGCACACATCACCAGTTTTCAATAGAAATTGTTCTGAGACACTCTGGAACTTCATTAATGGTAATCATGATAAAGTGTGTGCTTCTGTACGGGTCCCCGGAGACGCCACTGCTCTGTGTGCGGTTTTATTCTCAGAAGTGATCAGGAATCATAACATGTTTTACCTTAACTTCCTCATGATGGAGAACTTTAAATCATGGGACCAGTTTAGAGACAACCATCCCATGATAACAGGAGGATCATGGAAACATCATAATAATTCTGTCCCAGAAAAGGTTAGAAAAAGAGAACAAAAAACTCCTTTCCACTTGTGCCGTGAAAATAATGAGAGATCAGGAAATGAGAGGTGGTTTATTCGAGATTGCTCCTCTAAATGAAGAAACAGATAACTGACCATATGTCTGTACTGTCTTCTATACGGGAAGTTCCTGTCACAGAGACAGATTGATTGTGTGTGTAAAATACTTGGCAATAAAGTTTTCTGATTGTACAAAATTCCCCGCCTCATGTATGAGCGAGTCAAACTTGTTCAGACTTCTATGATGCATTTACATTATCATTTAGCGGACGCTTTTGTCCAAAGCGACTTACAAATTAACTGAAAAGCGACTGATGCATATTTCCATAACAACAAAAAGGAGGACACTTTGCGGCATTTAGTGAGGCAAGAATAATTGCATAGGACCCTGGTGTACTCGCAACTACAATTTTGTCCATCATATCGATGGTATCATAATACAGTGATTCTGAAATAGCCACTCTATTTACTGACAGACAATTTGATCTATGATATATCTTGATGTAGGTAACAAAAGAGGCATACAAGTGTTTGTTCACAGTATGTATTTATTCAGTTTCAAAAACTGACCACTGAGATGAACCTGTCTTGCCTGAAAACGACACTCGGTTACTAATGTAACCTCGGTTCTCTCTAGATGAGGGAACGAGTGTTGCGTAAGCTAGCTTACGCTACGGGAAAACCTCTTTTCTCAAGAATACTGAAGCCAAAAATTATCCTTAATTTTGCACTCTTTTAAAACGCATTGCTGCACAGAACAGACCTAGGCTCGCACACCTATTGGTTGCTCTGCAGCAACTGCTGCAGCCTAGATGGACTATTCGTGATGTAAGCACCAATGAGGGCGCAGGCGCACTCGCGCATCACATCCCGCCAGAATGGGCGTGACTTATGTGTATATAAGCAGAGTCTCGATAGGGTGTTCTTTGGTTTTTCACACTGAAGCGAAACCAGAACATGGCACAAGCTCGACCTTGAAAGACGCTGCTGAGCATTGTATCTTGCTCATATCTGATATATCATAGCATATCTGATGGCTGTGACATCAGCCGCGCGGTCATTGATACAGAGTCTAAGTCTGTTCACAGGGTTCCAGTGCTGTAACAGTTCTGGTTAATCTTGAGGCACTTTCAACCAGTGCTGGAGGGGGCGCATATAAAGCAGACCCAGCCGAAGCACTGCCGAAGCCATAAGGCCTAGCATCCTCTGAAAGCTCTTGAGAGGGAGAATACTGTGCCGACCTTGAAAGACACTGCTGAGTGCTGTATCTGCAGCGCGCGCTGTGACGTCAGCCACGCTGTCATTGACACAGAGTCTAAGTCTGTTCACAGAAAGGAGATTGTCTGGCTGGGAGACAGCGAACTCTTGGTCCAGTTGACCTGGAGACCCAAGGCTTGTAAAGGTCTGAGTAATACAGCCCTGTGCGCTATCAGTTCCGTCTCTGACTGGGCTAGAATTAGCCAGTCGTCCAAATAGTTCAGTATTCGCATCCCCTGTATTCTCAGGGGGGCGAGCGCCGCGTCCATGCACTTCGTGAATATACGAGGTGCTAAAGACAGACCGAACGGTAGGACGGCGTACTGATAGCTCTGGCCCTCGAAGGCGAATCGTAAGAAAGGCCTGCGAGCGAACTGCAGTCCCACTGTGACATGCCCGGGATCAATTTCTCCATGCTTTCATACTTAAAGCTAGGGGGAGAATGATATCTGGGCTCTGGCCGCTGCGTGTGTGTGACACATAGTAGGGCTGGGCGATATATCGCACGATATTGTTATGCGCATCTCGTCAGTAAAGCTGGTTCCTTGATTAGTAGTAAATCGCCTTCACCTGCTTTCAGACGGAGCGGCATTTACTACACAGCACAAACTCCAGTGTTAAATTAACACTCAAGAGTGTTAAAGTTAATGAGATAATTAAGTGATTAATTTAGTGATGTTTGAGCATTATTGAAGACACCTGATGTTAACAAGCAGAATCACTGAAGGAGAAAATCACAAATTGAAAGCCACCGTTATGGTGATAAGTGTTTGCTTTAGTTGGACTCTTGAAATTTGTTTGTCTGCTGTTATTTAATTATAACAGTCAAATGAACAAAGAAAAGTGTGGTCTGATAGTTTTGGTTATGTTCTGGCATAATCATGCTGTGATCTGAAAATGAATCTTCTTGAGACAGTTTGGTTTAACTTATTGGCATACACTTGGTTATTCTATCTAGAGCATGAGTATAGGTATGTCTCTTATAATCCGAAATATTGTTATGATCAAAACACTTTCAAATAGATTTAATTAGAAACACAGACATCAAGATGCATGTTGCAGTGGTTGCTACCAATCACAACTCATTAATGGCTCCCTTCATTCATTGCGATATGAATAAATTATGATCTGAATTTTCTATGTAATTTACTTTTCCTAACTGAATATTCTGTTCATCACCATGCACCATGCATAGACTGAATCTTGACGTCTGTGTGTGCCTAAAACAAACGTTTTTTTTTTTAGAAAACAACTATTAAGAAATCCTTTATATAATATCTAAAATTCTGGATATTTATGCAGAATCACAGTTATGCTGTACCAAACAACATAAATCAAAAACATGAAGTTCAAATGATGATTTTTATAATATAACCAACACCATCAGATCACTTTTTTTCTCTTTGTTCTTTTTTTCTCTTTGTTCATCTGGTAGTTATAACTCAGATACAACAGCCAAACAAAATCTAAAGTTAATAATTTTTAGGGTCAAGAGCGCGACAAAAGCAACCACTGATCTCCATAACGGTGTCTTACAATTTTAGATTTTCTCCTTCAGTGAGTCTTCAATAATGCTCAATCATCACTAAATTAATCACTTAATTATCTCATTAACTTTAACACTCTTGAGTGTGGACTCATATACACTTCCAGGAGTGTTAATTTAACACTGGAGTTGTTGCTGCGTACAAAGAGCCGTAGTTAACTGACAAGCTGAGCCATATCTCATTAATTATTGCTGGCAATACGTCCGCGATATTGATGCGATATGGCTCAGCTTGTCAGTTAACTACGGCTCTTTGTAGTAAATGCCGCTCCGTCTGAAAGCAGGTGAAAGCGATTTACTACTAGGAACCGGCTTTATTGACGAGATGCGCATAACAATATCGTGCGATAGGCTATAGCATGCAATAGGCTTGTTTGAGATGCGCCTTGCCTCGCCTGAAATGTAGGCGAGAGTAGGCGGCTGCAGTGAAGGGAGGAGTGAAAAAAGCGCAGGCAAGTCGGACAGATCTCTTTTCTCGCAGTGGATCTGACACCTGTGAGATCAAAGGCGGATATCGCGGGATTCACGGATTCACGCTCGTGCACAGTGTTGCTAATAAACTGGATGCAAGTAAGTTCTGTTGCTTTTATATGAACATAAATATAATGAGCAAGACACCCAAAGTACTTGCTATTTAATTCCATTCCAAATATGTGTTTATCAATATTTTTTTCTTTAATACAGACATATCTTTATATATATTTTTGTTTTTATAAAAATGACATAACATAACCCATATCGCACTGTCAGAGAGTTTATTCACACATAACGTAGGCTACCTACAGCCTACATGTCTACAAAGTTTGAGTTCTGTTCAAGAAGCACGACTGTTGGTGGATAAGTTACGTGCCCTCCTATCCTCTGGAGGTTTCGACATTCGGCAGTGGGCCAGTAATGCAGCGGAAGTTGTCAGTCATCTACCTCCTGAAGCCAGGTCTCCTAAGCTGGAGTTGTGGCTTTCTCAAGACAAAGCCGACCCACGAGAATCAACCTTGGGCCTAAGCTGGCACTGTGAGCTGGATCGTCTTGGGTTCAAACACCGACCTGTCACGTACAATGCTTTGACAATGCGGAGCATTTATCGGGTGCTGGCGAGTCAGTACGACCCCCTTGGCGTCATCCTTCCCTATACTACCAGAGCCAAGGTGATCGTGCAGCAGCTTTGGCTAGACCACCGGGACTGGGATGATCCACAACTCCCAGGTGAGCTCAGGCAAGCATGGACAGACTGGGAAGAGGAGCTAAAATTCCTATCGCAGGTGACAGTTCCTAGGTGCTATAACCCCCCCTATATGGATCAATCAGATGTACGCCGGGAGATTCACGTTTTTAGTGATGCCTCTGAGAAGGCATATGGGGCTGTTGCCTATCTGCTTTCGGAAGGTCGCCAGGGGGAAATCAACCTTGCCTTTCTTCTAGCCCGGTCTAAAGTGGCCCCACGAAAGCGACAGTCAATACCGAGGCTCGAGCTCTGCGCTGCTTTGGTAGGTGCGCAGTTGGCGAAGTTGCTCACAACTGAGCTCACTCTGAAGTGGGACAAGGTCACCTATTGGACTGACTCTACTATTGTCCTCCACTGGCTCCTTTCTGAGTCCTGTCGGTACAAAGTTTTCGTGGGCACCCGGAGATTCACCCGGAGATTCAGGAGTTGACCGACCGGACAGAATGGCGATACATAAATTCTGAAGGAAACCCTGCTGATGACCTGACTCGGGGGAAGAGACTGCGAGACTTTATCGACCCCACAGACAGATGGCTTCAGGGTCCGAAGTTCCTACTGCAACCTCAGGAGGAGTGGCCCTCTCACCCCACCAAACACTGTCCGAACCCTGAAGATGCAGCTGAACTTAAAGGGGGAACCTTCTGTGGAATCACTAACACTGTGCCGTTGACCTATGAAAGGAAATACAACCACTGGAAAGATTTGGTGGATGCAGTTGCACATGAGCTGCATGGGGCGGCTGCCCAGGACAAATCTCCTCCAGCAAGTACCTACAGAGAGGCAGAGACTGTTGCCCTGAGAAATATACAGCTGGATAGTTTCCCTGAGGATTTTCAGCTGTTAAAATCCAACAAGCCAGTTCGCTCCAACAGTCGGTTACTATGTCTCTCCCCTGTATTTGATTCCGAAAACCAACTCATCAGAGTCGGAGGACGACTGAGGAGGGTGGAAGCCCTTGACCCAGCTACCGTGCACCCTGTTGTGCTCGATTCTCATCATCCTAACACTCAGCTACTGATTAAGGACTATGACTCTCGACTTCACCATCCAGGACCTGAGCGGGTGTTTGCTGAGCTCCGTAGGAGAGTGTGGATTCTGAGAGGCAGGGAGGCAATTAGGAAGCACCAAAGGGCATGTTTCGACTGTTGTAGGTGGAGGTCAAAGCCAGCAACACAGCAAATGGCTGATCTCCCTCCTCCAAGGCTCAGATTGTTTAAGCCGGCGTTTTACTCTGCAGGAATGGACTGTTTTGGGCCATTGGTGGTGAAACTGGGACGCCGGGTAGAGAAGAGGTGGGGCCTCCTATTCAAGTGTCTCACCACCCGTGCAGTGCACATAGAAGTGCTGGCCTCCATGACCAGTGATGCCTTTCTGATGGCACTGAGAAGGTTCATTGGTCGACTTGGCCAGCCTGCAGAACTGTACTCCGATCAGGGCACCAACTTCCGAGGTGGAGAGACAGAGCTCCGGGAATCTTTCAGTCAACTCAGTCCGGACTTACAACAGCTGTTAGCCAAACAAAGGATCAGTTTCCACTTCAATCCTCCAGCCTCTCCGCACTTTGGAGGTGTATGGGAGAGGGAGATCCGGTCTGTAAAGTCTGCCCTTCGTGCAACCCTAGGTTCAGAAACGGTGTCCGAAGAAGTGCTTCAGACAGTTTTGATTGAGATTGAAGCCATCCTAAATTCGAAGCCTTTAGGATATGTTTCGGCAGATCTGGCTGATCTGGACCCAGTTACTCCAAATTGCCTGCTGATGGGGCGGCCAGACGGTTCCTTGCCCCAGGTGGTGTATCCGGAGTCTGAACTCCTCACAAGGCGGAGATGGAGACACTCTCAGGTATTAGCTGACAGATTCTGGTCTGCATTCATAAGGCACTATCTACCTGCAATGCAGACGAGAGGAAAGTGGCAAAGACCATCACCTAACATCGAGCCTGGCACTGTGGCCATGTTAGTTGACCCCCAACTACCTCGGTCCCGATGGCAGATTGGGAGAATTCTGAAAGTCTTCCCAGGAGCCGATGGCCGTGTCAGAACAGTGGAGATACAGATAAAAGACAGAACGTATACTCGGCCTATAACTCGTCTAATAGTTCTTCCTGAAATCCCTGAAGAGGATGAGCATCCTGGGAGCGAAGACAACCAACAGTAACTCTGAATTACTTTCCAACGGAGCAAATTTCCTATTAAATTTGGGGGCGGCAATGTTGGAAAGGCGGGGCTTAGTGCGCCTGTCAATCATCGCCCTGACGCAGCCGAATGAATCGCGAGTGAGAGAGACTTGCAAGGGACCGGGAGAATTAATCCTTATTCTGTGTGCTACAGTGTGCGTCTTTTACTGATTGTGAGTACCCGTTTCGATCAGTAGACAATCCTTGTTAATAATAGTATTTATTCTCCCGGTCCCGTGCAAGTCTCTCTCACTCGCGATTCATTCGGCTGCGTCAGGGCGATGATTGACAGGCGCACTAAGCCCCGCCTTTCCAACACTACACATAAAACATGATACCAGAGTTTTAAAATCGAACATTTTAAAATAGAACAATACATCACGGTTGTTCAAATCAATGAGCATTAAGTTGTGTCGTCAGCAAGTCGTTTCCCATCATGCTTTTGATCAGCCCAGTCGGTGGAGAGCAACTAACCTGGCCCTAGCCAGATGAATTTCGCTCAGCCTAGCTTCATCTGGCTAGGGCCAGGTTAGAGAGCAACTGCGCGCGACTGCAGAATCCGACGCTTGCGGTCGCGAGAGTTTTTTGACCTACGTCAGCATGACATCAGAGCATGGCGGTCCGCTCTCGGACACATTTCTAACCGGCATGCATCTCGCGTTGATCACCGGTGATCGATTGTGCGCAGATTTTGCTAATCTCAAACAAGCCTAATGTTTGCATGTGGGAGCGCGCTCTGAGAGGCACGCGCGCTCTCTACACACTTAACACAGTAGGCTTGTTTGAGATGAGCAAAATCTGCGCAGAACCGATCACCGGTGATCAACGCGAGATGCATGCCGGTTAGAAATGTGTCCGAGAGCGGTCCGCCTTGCTCTGATGTCATGCTGACGTGTGTCAAAAAGCTCTCGCGAGCGCAAGCCGCACGTGCCGGATTCTGCAGTCGCGCGCAGTTGCTCTCCACCGACTGCGCTGATCAAAAGCATGATGGGAAACGACTTGCTGACGACACAGCTTAATGCTCATTGGTTTAAACAACCGTGATGTATTGTTCCCTATTAAAATGTTTGATTTTAAAACTCGGATATCATGTTTTATGTGTATGTTATGTGTGAATATTCCCAAACTCTCGGACAGTGCGATCTCTATGGGTTATGCAATGTCATTTTATTATATATATAAAAAAAAAACACATATCCTATGTCTGTATTAAGGAAAAAATGATTGATAAACACTTATTTGGAATGGAATTAAATAACAAGTAGTTTGGGTGTCTTGTTCATTATATTTATTTTCATATAAAAGCAACAGCACTTAAATTACATCCAGTTTATTAGCAACACTGTGCACGAGCGTGAATCCCGCGATATCCGTCTTTGATCTCACAGGTGTCTGGTGACTCAGATTCACTGCGAGAAGCGAGATCTGTCCGTCTTGCCTGCGCTTTTTTCACTCCTCCCCTCACACGCCTACATTTCAGGCGAGGCAAGGCGCATCTCAAACGAGCCTAATATGAGTTTGTGTGTGTAATTCTAATCATTAGACGCTATGCTGTGTCCCAATAAAGATTCTGGAGCGTTTTTTAGGCTAATCAGCTCAACTCCAAAAACGAGGACAAACGAGTGTCCGGCTTGAGGCTGCGCGGACGCCGCACAGGGGGCTTAAAATACGGACGTGTGGCCACCCTAGTGATGTATGCGCAGAAAGTCTCATCCGGCAGCGTCCAGTAGCAGATATATTCCTGGCTTTAATTATTCCTTAAAAGTCATTTATATTCCTACGTAAGTAACAATATTTTTTGTCATTGAAGATGTTTTTCAAAGATCAGAGCAATTCAGTTTATTTTACACTATTAGACCTTACCAGGTTTATTTAACAGTAAACAATTTACTGTTAATTGTACAGTCCTTTACTACAATCTACAGTATGTTACTGTAAAATACAGTAATGCACTAAATTAAAACTCGAGTGAGTTAAATAATTTTACTTACAGAAACTGACTGCCTTAAATTGACCAACTGTCGTTTAAATGTAGGCCTATACTGTACAAAATGCCCTTAAATGTCCTGGATGATCCTGACCAATCACAGCGCACAATGTTACCATAGCGACACCTGGGGCAAGTTCAAGTTCATTGTGCAACATTTTGTCGGGGCTGAACTGTGCTGAAGCGGAACTGCATTGGCCAGAGAGAAGATGCGGCGCATATTAGTGTAAAATGTAGGTTTTTTTTTACACTAATAGCAGTTTCATTATAGTTCATCCATGGTTGTTCGATTACTATTCAGTTGAAATATATATATTGAGTTGCTGTGTGCGTACATGTCAAGTAGCCTAAGTTTATATTTCCACATTTTTCCTATTGATACCAATAAACTATTAGTTTATATTCATCAGTCTAAGCATTAGCTGATTAGCATAATTTGTCTGTATTACTATTTCTATTTGGTGTATTTTTGGATTTTTTTATGCATGTTACTTTGAGATTAGACTTTATGTATTGGACATTGCCGATATGTTATTATTGGATGCACGCACTAAGTAAGTTGGAAATGAGTATTATCACACGGTGATCAGCTTCTTATCACGTGCATATGGCAAGCTCAGTTGAGTGACATTTACGCGCTACTAGCGCCTTCTTGTGGTGATGTTTGGAATAAATATTTTAACATTGTCCAATGGTACTTTATTAATGGGATTGTATACAGCCTGAATACTGTTAATAATTTAAATGTTTATGTTGTAGAATATATGTATGTATAATAATGTTTCTTTCTCTTGTATAATTTGTTATAGTCAGAACCACACATGTAAACTTAACCAGCTCTTCAGTAAACAAAGTAAAACTTAAACCCTGCTTGGTGTGTCTCTTCAACTAAGATTCAACTCATACAGTTCTGACCGACTGCCTGCTGTGTTTCACATCCATCTGAACCAATCTACATTCAAACCTCATCATTTCATAGTATTATGTTAATGTTAGTATTGTAATGTCAGTATAAATGGAAGACACTAGTTAGTGTTATGTTGTTCGACAGTGTTAATAGACTCATAAGTGGTTCTATCTGTTAGTCCCTGGTTCTTTAAGGGGCGGGGTTTAGCGGGGTCGAGTGACGAGAGCGAGGGAGGGCTGGAAGAGGAAAGACAGACAGGAGTTTAACAGCAGAGCAGAGACAGCAGGTTATATCTCTCCCTTCATGTTGTACGGCGTGGGTTACGGCCATAACAGTAACCCTGCAGTTCTTGAATAAAGCCTTAGAAGGAGGAAGAATCCGTCTGTTTACTTCTTAGTAGCGAAACGCTACATTTGGTGTCAGAAGTGACGGACTTCAACGCACGAGCTGAGCATTTGCCGCCGAGATGGACTACGGGGCGCGGCCGAAAGTGAAGCAAGAGATGCAGGAGACAGTAAGGGGGAAAAGCGAGTGCTTGTGGACACACGGGCCGCCGGCAGATCCACGCTGGGTTTCGAGCGAGGCGGCTAGGATGAGAGAGGCTATCATGTTACAAGCTGCTGAAGCTGGCTTCGCGCCTCCCTTTACCCCGCACAGTGAGTTTGCACATCAGCAGAATGGCGCCGACGTGACAGCGCATGTGCGGCGCGGCAAGACACACTCTCGCGATGACGTGAAGCCGCGGGATGTAAACAAAAATGGCGGCGCCCAGGCCGGCAGCGAATACATCAGAGACTCAAACACGCTCGCTATTAAAACACCACGGTTCTCTGGTAAGACGGATTGGGATGCATTCAAAGCCCAGTTTGAACTGTTAGCTGCTGCTGCAGGCTGGCCTGAAAATCATAAAGCCTTGCAGTTAGCGCTGTGCCTGACTGATGATGCGGCTGCCTGTCTGTTGTTGTTGAGTCCTGCAGAAAGAAATGATTATAATGCATTGGTTGGGGCTCTTCATAGGCGGTTTGGAGATTGTAGCCAGCCTGTCCTTTTAAGGACAGAATTTCATAACAGACGTAGAAGGCAAGGTGAACCGCTCCGCATTTTGGCCAATGACATTGAATGCTTATGTAAACACGCCTATGCTGAAATGCCACCGTCAGTCCAGAATGAGCTCACTAGAGACAGATTTATCCAGGCGCTCAGCCCAAGAGAGCTCCGTGTACAAACGCAGCTAGCTCACCCGACCACACTGAGTGAAGCGCTGGAACTGGCTATTGAAAGGGAGATACTGGGGACTGAAATGGATGCAGTTGAAGTTACTCCAATAGTGAGGGCTGTGGAAATGACTGAAAGGTGTCCCAGGACACCCATGTGGGTGGATAATTATGCAAATGCTGCGACGATGCGCCCGGGCCGCTCCGCCTCAGAGCCCCGTCCACGCCACCGCCCTTCAGTTTGCTGGGGCTGTGGCCAGCCAGGTCATCTGATCAGACATTGCCCTAGGATCGGTCAAATGCAGGGAAACGCCCAGGGGCCCGTGTAGACAGGGGGACACGGGCCCGTGATAACATTTCCCATACCTCGCCCCAAGCTGAGGATGAGGAACAGCGGGTGGAAAAAGGGGTTAAACTGCAACCTGAAGAGACTGTTATGGTAGTGGGCTGGTCTTATGTTGGAAATTTTTGCCACATACCCATTGTAGTGGCGGGAGTCGCTTGCACAGCCCTTGTTGACACTGGATCGAATGCAACCCTTGTTCGTCCTGATCTGGTCCCAGTGGAGACAACTTTGGAATCGACGTCGGCTCGTCTGAAAACTGTGACTGGTGATTTTGCGCCAATAAAAGGGAAAGGTCTCTTCCTGTTTGACATAGGGGGTCTGTCTGTGTCGTTCCAGGCGTGGGTGGCTAAAGTGCAGGACCCATGCATCCTGGGACTGGATTTCTTGAGGGCCGTTGGCTGTGTGCTGGACCTATGTAGAGACTCGCTTACCCTCCCTGATGGACGTTCGGTGCAACTGACCCATCCTACTCCAAACTTGACACAGGTTTCCCTATCTGTGTATTCAGCAGACGCATCCAGGCATGCCCTTGGCGCAGAATGCCCAGCCCTTGGGGCACCACCTCACTCAGTGAAATCGCCTGCCATTAGTTCAAATGGTCACACACGCTACGGCCCCGATTGTGACGCCACATCCCCTTTCCCCATTTTTCCGTCAGCACGGAATAGCTATTGTGTGAACAATGGGCTGTGCGATGATGAGAGAGAGACTCGGATATCGGCTGTGAGAGACATTTGGTCCAGAAACTGTGAGGGCTTAAGTGAGCAACAAAAAGAGTGCTTATGGGAAGTCATGGAGGACTTCATCGACATTTTTGCTCTCAATGAGAAGGAAGTGGGCCTAACCCACTTGATGCACCATGTTATTGACACTGCAGATGCCCGCCCGATAAGAGTAAGGCCACGTCGTCTCCCCCTGGCCCGACAGGAAGCGGCGGATAAGGAGTTGGAAGAAATGCTGCAGGCGGGTATAGTTGAGCCCTCAGAGAGCCCATGGGCTTCAGCAGTTGTCATGGTACCACGGAAAAACAGTTCCAGATGGCGGTTCTGCATAGACTATAGGCAGCTCAACAAAGTCACGAAAAAGGATTCATACCCCCTTCCTAGAGTGGACGAGTCACTCGACTTGGTAGCTGGTTCATCGTGGTTCTCCACCCTTGACTTGAGGAGCGGCTACTGGCAAGTGCCATTATCCCCTGAGTCTGCTCCCAAAACCGCGTTCCGCTCAAATGGAGGCCTCTGGCAGTTCAAGGTCCTTCCGTTCGGACTCTGCAACGCTCCTGCCACGTTCGAACGGCTCATGGACAAAGTGTTGGCAGGAGTGCCTCGCCATGAATGTCTTGTATACCTGGATGATCTCTTAGTCCATGGTGATTCGTTTGAGGTAGCACTCGATTCCCTCCGACGGGTGCTGGGAAGAGTGGCAGCAGCAGGCCTGAAACTGCATCCAGATAAATGCCACTTTATGAGGCGGGAGGTTGAGTTCCTTGGACACAAGTTGGGGAGGGAGGGCATAGGCACCCTGGAGGACAAAATACACACCATTAGAGACTGGCCAATCCCTACAGACCTGAGACAACTGAAGAGTTTCCTGGGGCTCGCCTCTTACTATAGGAGGTTTGTAAGGGGATTTTCATGCATAGGGGCGCCGCTCTTCCGCCTCCAACAGAAAGACCATGTTTTCGTCTGGACTGACGAGTGCCAGAAGGCATTCGATACCCTACGGCAAGTATTGATTGAAGCTCCAGTCCTTGTTCCACCTGACACCTCGCTGCCTTTTGTTTTAGACACGGACGCAAGCAACGTCGGCATGGGGGCAGTGTTATCACAGAACAGACCAGATGGGGAGAAGGTGGTGGCATACTTTAGCAGGGTCTTTAACAAGAGTGAGAAACGCTATTGCGTAACCAGACGCGAGCTCCTTGCAGTGGTAATGGCAGTGAGACACTTCAAATACTACCTGTGTGGCACACCATTCACGATAAGGACAGACCATGCTGCTCTTCAATGGTTGATGTCCTTCAAAGAGCCTGAAGGTCAAGTGGCCCGATGGCTGGAAGAACTCCAGTCATACGACTTCTCAGTAGTTCATAGACCTGGGTCTAACCACGCCAACGCTGACGCCGAGGGCTGCCGCCACTGTGAGAAGAGAGAGACGCAGGAGAGGGAACTGTGTCTGGGGAACGAGCCAGCACAGCCTGCATGTGGAGCATTAAGGGTGTTTGATACACCAGAGTGGAAGTTGGAGCAGGAGAAAGATGAGGATCTGAGGCCTGTTCTACGTTGGTTGGAGGCACAGCAGAGACCCGATTGGGGGGATATTACGGGCTGCTCGCTGGGCACAAAAGGACTGTGGTCCAAATTTAACACACTGAGGCTGACTGAGGGGGTGCTCCAGCGAGCATGGAAGGAGCCTGCCACTGGGGAGGACAGATGGCAAGTAATAGTACCCAAAGCACTGAGGGAAGCAGTGTTAACCGCTTGTCATGGGAGTACGGGGTCTGGCCATTTCGGGGTGTCCAAAACGCTCCGCCGCCTTCGTCAGGGGTTCTACTGGGGCCAGCATAGAAGGGACGTGGAGGATTTCTGCCGCAGATGTGATGCCTGTGCAGCTTATAAGGGCCCTCTCGATCAATCTCATGCCAAACTTCAACAGCAGGCTGTAGGAGCACCAATGGAAAGAGTAGCTGTGGACATCATGGGCCCCTTCCCTGTCACTGTAAGAGGTAATCGGTTCGTCCTCGCTGCTATGGACTACTTCACAAAGTGGCCTGAGGCCTATGCAATACCGAACCAGGAAGCAGAGACGGTGTCTGATGCACTGGTGGAGGGGATGTTCAGCAGGTTCGGTGTGGCAGAGGTCATTCATAGTGATCAGGGGAGAAATTTTGAATCCAAGCTGTTTGCAGCCCTGTGTGAACGGCTTGGCATGGAAAAGACTCGCACAACTCCCCTGCACCCCCAAAGCGATGGCCTGGTTGAAAGATTTAATAGGACCTTGGGTCAACAGCTAGCTATCCTTACAGCTGACCATCAGCGGGATTGGGACACTCACCTCCCTTTTATTCTCATGGCCTACAGATCTGCAGTACAGGACTCCACACTGTGTACCCCTGCTTTGCTTATGCTGGGGCGTGAGCTTCGGACCCCCCCAGAGTTGTTGTTCGGGAAGCCCCCGGACATGCCGGCTATACCTGCCGGACCAGAGTATGCAAGGAGGTTGCAGGATCGAATGGAGACAGCCCATGTGTTTGCCAGGGATCAATTGGAAAAGGCTGGCATGAGGCAGAAAAGGAACTATGATGTTAGGAGCAAGGGAAGAGACTTCCAGGCTGATGAGTCAGTTTGGGTGTACAGCCCGAGGAAGAAAAGAGGACGCTCCCCGAAGCTTGACTGCCACTGGGTGGGTCCCTGTTTGGTTCTAGAGAAGGTGGGAGAGGTAGTGTATAGGGTACAGATGCCGCCTAGAGGCAGGAAGGTAGCCTTACATAGAGACAGGCTGGCCCCGTACAGAGGTAACTTGGCCGTCTCTTTTGAAAAGAGAAAGACCACCCCCCCTGCCTCTCAAAACAACATTGACCCCAGGCCCGTGCCCCCCACCCCAGTGGCTCCTGAATCCCCTGCCCTAAACACCCCACATGCAGCCACTTTCCAGGGACTTTCCTCTGATCCCCATGCCCCAACCCCTCATCCCCTTGCAAGCTCAGACATTCAACCTGATATGCGGCCAAGGAGGCAGAGACGTCGGCCTGGGCACCTTAAAGACTTTGTTTGCCCCCTCGTGGACGAGGGTTCTTCTTATTAAAGGGGGGGCAGTGTAATGTCAGTATAAATGGAAGACACTAGTTAGTGTTATGTTGTTCGACAGTGTTAATAGACTCATAAGTGGTTCTATCTGTTAGTCCCTGGTTCTTTAAGGGGCGGGGTTTAGCGGGGTCGAGTGACGAGAGCGAGGGAGGGCTGGAAGAGGAAAGACAGACAGGAGTTTAACAGCAGAGCAGAGACAGCAGGTTATATCTCTCCCTTCATGTTGTACGGCGTGGGTTACGGCCATAACAGTAACCCTGCAGTTCTTGAATAAAGCCTTAGAAGGAGGAAGAATCCGTCTGTTTACTTCTTAGTAGCGAAACGCTACAGTATGTTAGTAAGTGTTGAGCCTGTGCTAGGATCGAGGATTTCTGATCAGTGCAACAAATTAAATGTCCAGTAGAGAGCACCAGCGTCATTAAAGCTTAATAATAAAGAACCACAATAGTAGTACTGTAGATGAAACCAGTATTACTAGACTGCCAACATTAAACACACATGTGTGAATATGACCACATATCTTGCATTTTTGCGTTATAGTATATTGACTCTTACATTTTATTCTAATTAAATGAAGAGCTCTTTTCCAAAACGCGATAAATCCATTTCAATCGTTTTCAGGAAAATTACATTTTTTACCTAGACCTACACATCTTGTGAATATTCAATTGATCTTGTTAAAATGTTTTTTCCCCTCAGTCTGAACATGTTGAACAATGATTATTAAATCAAACAACAATATTGTTGATGTTAAATTCAAAGTTAATTTTTTTTTTCTTCAAAACGCTTTAAATCCACACAAAAAAATTGATGATTTTGCCCACTTAATTAAGTTCTGTTTTGTAGAAAGCCTTTCTTTAAAGTGAATTTCGTTTTGTATAAATTGTATCTTAATTTTAATAGTGTTTTCATTAACCAATTGCCTGGATTTAGTAAATAAGAAGCAAATAGAAAATATAATCATGACATGGAGGCGCCGCAGCCGTCACTTTGACGTCGCATTGCACGTGAGCTGGAGCGCATCTCATCATAAATTAACCGACATTCAGCGTAGCCTATGCCTCACAGCAGACATGAGAAATATATCTATATAGAAAGCTTGAAATGTCTTTAAACGAAACAATTAAAAACACAAATAAATAGCCTACTCTCTGATTATTTAATCCATTACACGCATTTCTCTCTATAGGCGCGTTCACTACAGAGATGCTGATCGTCAATTTCATATTTGCAGACACTGACACACAGAAAACAGTTGATTAATAAAAAATAAAATAAAAAAATCGATTTTCGAACGATATTCGACTTTTGCTCCTTGATCGTCGAATGCCATTTTTGGCAGAAATGATAAAATAGACAGAAACCTTTGGCAGCAGCATCTAACCCCATGTGTAGGTCTCACTGGCTCATCAATGCCATAAAAAGTATTATCACCATTTAAAGCACTCATTTTGAGGAATGCATGAACATAAACATACCTCTGTTCAGCGCGCCGATGTTGGATTGCGTAGAACGCTCACTGAGTTCTATGTTGAGAGAGGATTTATCGCGTTTAGGCTAAAAATAGGTTTGGCGCTTATCGCGGTTTGGAAAAGAACTGCATCTTGCAGTACATTTTAAACAAGGAAATATAGCGATTTGGCATGAAACATTGATGGAGCAGTGAATAGGTTCAGAACACAGCAAAATGACATGACAAACTCATTTTTTTTTTTTAAATGGCGTTTATCGCATTTTGGAAAAGAGCTCTTCAAATATTTCTTATGCAGGAGCTTTATTCTGTCAAAATAATTTTTTTTCTTGGCAACCCAGATAACAACATTGTTTCGGCCCAGATCCGGCCCACACCCTGCACGGAATACTGATCTGGCCCACATGCAGCGTGGAATGACGACCCTTGGGTGAACCGCTCCTGTTTGCCAGATCTGGCCCACAAGTGTCAGGCAAAAGCAAAGAAAGAAACCAGAACTGGACCTTATCTGAGCCACAAAATCTGTGTATATTAAATAGTCATCTCAGCCTTAAAGGCACACTGTGGAACTTTTCAACCTTTATAATATATTACCAAAACCCATTGAGATGGTACATCGACTTACAATAGGTTGAATGACACGTCTGCCGAAGCCTGAAGGTGTCTGTATCGCTTTTACTGGCACTATGTAACTTCGGGTTTCGGGTAGGAACCCGAGCACAAAAAGAACTACAAAATTCGAACGCTTTACGGCATACGTCACTTCCCCCACCACCCCAACTTCCTCAAATTCTAACGTGAGAGCTCAACTCGCGTTTGACTGCCGGCGTCTGTATGTTGTCGTCATGGCTGAATCAACAGCTACTCGGAAGAAAGCAAAGATTTTGTCAGAGGAGACCAAAAAAAGAAAAAGGGAGAGTGATAAACTAAAAGCAAGGACGAGGATAAACATTGGTCAAGCGTTCCCTCGCTGGCGTGTGATAAAGGAGGATGAGGGATTCCCGACCGATGCTGATCTGGCCGTCATGCTTTTGGACTAGTAAGTTAAATATATTGCTTGCACAATATCTCTACTTTTTCTCGCAGACAAGGTCTCTCCCTCTCTCTCCACGCTACACGGTTTGGTGCTGATCGACGCACATACAGTAGGCTATGTTCTGTCTCGCATGCGCAGCTCTAGATTCTAGGAGATTTTAACTAATTTACGTGTCGTGTTGCTGTTGTATCAGTCAGATCAGCGTAGCACTCAATAATCGGGACAAGAGAGGTCCCGATCGGGACAAATAAATTAGGCCCAAAAATCGGGACGTCCCGGCTAATTCGGGACAGTTGGCAACCCTATCTCTAACCCATTGCAAAGAGATCCTGAAGACGTTAATTGTTTGCTTCAGGTGTGTTTGATTAGGGTTGGAGATGAACTGTGCAGGACAGACGATCGGCAGGAGCAGGATTGGGCAACCCTTGTCAATGCGACTTACCTGATCAGACATTGTTTTCTGCGTATGCTACTTTTATTCAATTTGTTTTCTTTATAGGATTTATATTATTAATCTTATATTTATATTATTATTTTGGTCAGTAGTGAATCGATTAACTTTCTCCAACATACAAATCAAATGCGTCTGCACACACATAAAGACACGGGAGGTTGACCGGTTGACTGTTTGTTGACTTTTGCGACAATGCTGCGGCGTTTGTGGCCTCTAGGGGCACTAGACGTGAAAATTACAGGTCGAGCGCACCCTAGTGGCCAAAAGTTCCACAGTGTGCCTTTAATAAAGCATGTTAACAAGCAGAATCACTGAAGGAAAGAAGAGAACAGAAAAAGAGACGAAACACAAGAAATGGAAGCTTTAGCGTTAAGTTCTGCCAGGAAGACTCAATTGCTACGTCACTTATTACCTTCTCATCTATCCAATCGCGTCTAATGCTTGTGGTATAAAAGACCGGTACTTACACATGTTTGAGTTCGCAGATGCTGACGCTTTCATTCACCTCCATCCTCCCCACCACCACCACCAAGACAGTTCCTTCCCCTCCATCCTCCTCCCCACCACCACCAGGATGGTCCCTTCCTATACCTCCAGGGGGTCGGCTCAGCTGCGCCCCTGCCTTCGTCTTCAGGCAGGAAATGCAGAGTCCGGACCCTCGGATTGCGAGCTATGGACGGGGCCTACGCCAAAGAACTTTATTGCTTGCTGGGCTATCAATAAATGTATTTATTGTTACAGTACTTATTCTCCCGAGTTGTACAGTACAGTACTTATGTGTCCAAGTTGTAAATCCAGAGGAGGATTAAACAACTCCACAAACGAACATTAATAAGTGAAGCTGGTAATGCTGTTTGTAGAGTTGTTTAATCCCCCTCTGCTGAGATCTTCACAGATTTAATGTCTTCTTTTCTCTTCAGATGATTAAAACTGTGTCTGAAGTCAGTTGTAGTTCTTGTGTTCGTCTCTTTTTCTTTTTTTTTAAATATATATATTAAAAACGCGAACAGACATAAGCGCTGAATGTTAAAGTGAGTGGGTTCTATATCACTGGTCTTAACAAGTGGGTGGGTCTTGTCCCACCCATATACAACCCAGATAGCACAAGTCTATTTGATGTGATATTTACATCTGGAAGACGTATTTTAAAGAGTGTTTGCTCATCAGCAAGACGTCTATTGGACGTTTCTTGTCAGATGTCAAATAGACGTTTAGAAGATGTCAGTTTAACATGCATTCTAAATCATTACATCTTAAAGACATCTTCTAAACATCTATTTGACATCTGACAGGAAACGTCCAATAGACGTCTTGCAGATGAGCAAACACTCTTTAAAATATGTCTTCCAGATGTAAATATCACATCAAATAGACTTGTGCTATCTGGGCAATGGTTCCGACGCCCACCGATAAATCAGTGTAAGCATTAGATTTCATGCTTAGCCTACTGATGGCATCTGGTGGCAGTTGGAAAACATCTTAGGACTTCAGGAAGGATCTAAGATATTTAATTATCCTCAATCCATGTATCATTCGTTCAGTCGTGTTTAAATTTAATGTTGAAAGTAGAAAAATGAGAAAACGGTTCCTTTTTCGTTGTTTCATTTTTACCAAAAAAAAAAACGTTTCAGGTTACTATTGTAACCATAGTTCCCTGAGAACAGGGAACGAGACGATGCGTCAAATGCGCTGCACGGAAGGTAGAGGAGACTGCACTGCAGCCGGCAACCCGCCCTGGCACGGGTGTGGGACATGGAGTGTGGAAGGCTTGGGAGGGAGGGGAGCAAGTGGTGGGGGCAAAGCAGGAGGCCGTCCGCGCCGTGGGACCTGGGCCAGGTCTATGGGCCTGGCCATGTCCAAGTGATCCGGTTTGAGGCGGTCAATGGAGAGTCGCTCCGGTTTCCCGCCCTTGTCCACCACAAAATGTTTGTCCCCCTTCTCCAGAACCCGAAATGGGCCTTCGTAGGGCGGACGTAGAGGTCCCCTGTGGGCATCGTGGCGAATGAAAACGTAGTCAGCCGTCTGAAGTCCAGCGGGTATGTGTGACTGAGGAAGGCCGTGATGGGAAGTAGGGACAGGTGCGAAAAGCCTCGCATTGTCCAGTAGAGTGGACCGCTGAAAAGTAGCAGACCAGGGAACCGTGGTGCTAGGGACAAAATCCCCTGGTACCCGTAGTGGCTGTCCATAAACCAACTCCGCGGATGAGGACTGAAGGTCCTCCTTTGGCGCGGTCCTGATGCCCAGCATCACCCACGGGAGCTTGTCGACCCAGTTGCTGTCTTTGAGGCCAGCGCGCAGGGCAGCCTTCATTGACCTATGAAAACGTTCACAGAGTCCATTAGCTTGCAGGTGATATGCGGTCGTATGGTGGAGTTTCACTCCGAGGCTCTGTGCGACAGCGGCCCACAGCTCAGAAGTAAACTGTGCGCCTCGGTCAGAGGAAATGTCCGAAGGAGTGCCGAAACGTGCAATCCAGGTGCCAATGAATGCCCGTGTCATTTCGGAAGACGTCACTGACGTCAAAGGCACAGCCTCGGGCCAGCGGGTGGTCCTGTCAACCATGGTGAACAAATATGTGAAACCGTGAGAGGAGGGCAGAGGACCAACCAGGTCCACGTTTACATGGTCAAACCGTCTTTCTGGAACCGAGAAAGACCCTAACGGGGCTTTAGTGTGGCGATGGACTTTGGCCCCTTGGCATTCAACACAGGTGTTAGACCAATCCCTAACGTCCTTCTTGAGGCCGTGCCAAACAAACTTCCCTGCCACCAGTCTCTGTGACGCTTTCGTACCCGGGTGGGAGAGACCATGGACGGCATCAAAAACTTGTCGCCTCCATCCCGAGGGAACGACCGGCCGAGGACTACCTGTGGAGATGTCACACAGGAGCTTGGTGCCGGCATCGCCAAAAACCACGTCCTCGAGCTGCAACCCTGTAGCCGAGGTCCTCAGGAGTTGCACATCTGGGTCTGTTGCCTGAGTCGCTGCCATGCGGTCGTAATCCAAACCCAGGTGAACTGCCCCAGCCACAGCCCGTGATAGGCAGTCCGCCACTCGGTTGGTCTTACCAGCGACGTGCTGCAAGTCCGTGGTGAACTCAGAAATGTAGGACAGATGACGTTGCTGGCGGGCGGACCACGGTTCAGCCACCTTTGCTGTAACAAAGTTCCAGCCAAAGCGCTGTCCTCCGAAACACAATTCGACATGCCTTTGTCCATAAGTGCGGATGGGGCTACCATTGGCAGCTTCCATAGGGGGGCCGTGGCTGTCAGTCACCATGTCCAAACGGGATGCAGGCAGGACGCTCCTCTGTGCTCCTGTGTCGCACAGAAAACGCCGTACGGAGATGCTGTCATGGATGAAAAGCAGCCTGCCTACGCGGCCGACACTCATGGCCACTACTGAGCGCCGGCCCCTGCGTTTCCCGACCCGCCGAAACTGCATGGTAGGCGACATTTGTTAGCCTTAGTTCCAAACTTCGCATGGTAAAAACACAAGCCTGAAGGTTGTTGGGGGCCAGAAGACTGCTGCCGCCGAGAAGTGGTTGCCGCGATAAAGGTGGAGTCGTCCCGTGTCACCGAAGCGATGTGCGCGGGAAAAAGCGCGGACGCGCAATGTCCGTGACTCGCTAGGAAAAAATTTATCAGCCTCCTCGGCCAGTCTCCGACAGTCAGTGATTGTGGTGTTGGCTAATGCAGCTCTCACTTGTGAAGGCAGCTGACGCAGAAAAAGCTGTATAAAAAGAAAATCGGGTCTGTGCTCACCCAAAAGATCCAGCATATGATCCATGAGCTCGGACGGTTTGCTGTCACCCAGTCCTTGAAGGGAGAAAAGCCTGTTGGCTCTCTCAGCGTCCGTCAGTCCGAACGTTTTTAACAGGTGGGCTTTGAGTGCTGCATACTTCCCAGTTTCCAGAGGGTTTTTAAGAATGCTCCCCACTCTCGATGCCGTTGCATTACCGAGAACCAACACAACGTAGTAATACTTTGTTGAATCCGCGGTGATCTCTCGTAACGCAAACTGCGCTTCAGTCTGGGCAAACCAAGCCGATGCCGACGATTCCCACAATTCGGGGAGTTTGAGGGTGACAGCGTTCGTGGCCATGGTCGCGTTGGGTCACTGGATACGTCCAGCAGACTAATGTCGGGGTCACCAGTGTGGAAATTGTAGAAAATCGCAAGAGACAACTTCTCACATTGAGCACACAAATGCGTGTGTCGTTTTTTATTGTAGAAAACAAAACACTCAACTCAAAATGGCGCTGACTAGCGTCTCACGTCATCACGCATACAGAACATTTAAAGGGACCACGATCCCTGAACAACAGTGAGGAACAATGCCAAGAACAAAGGTGAATTATGTAAGTCAAAGTCACTACACATACAACCCATGTATTTTAAATGTATTGTTTGCTTTAAATTAAATTAAGATTGTATGTTTGGTAATTGAACCTAAATAAATGTAAAATTAATGTGCTATATTTCAGATCAATATATTTGTTTTCCTTCATTTTAATCAACACTAACTTTATTCTCATCTGAATTATAAATAACTTATTTCTGTATAAAATAAAAAAATCCCGAATAATCCAGACCAATCAGAGCACACTATTTCTACAACATCATCAGTGCTGAAGCGGAACTACCAGAGCCGTTCGGCAGATAGCGAGCAGATATTTTGTGTCACGTCGTGCACAATAACCCTAAAGGCACCAGGGTGGCGGTGCCACCGGCTTTTTATATATATATATATATATATATATATATATATATATATTAGGGGTGTGCAAAGCAACCGGTATTTGTATCTGTATTTGTATTTGTTGAGGGGGGAAAAGTATTTGTATTTGTATTCGTATGTGTATTCCGGGGGGGGGGGGGGGGCTAGCTTTCATGACGCACACACGCAAGGTCTCTCGCTCTCTCCCTCACTGCCATGCGCGCTACACGGTTTGAAGCAGTTCTGTCTCGCATGCGCGCTCTAGATTTACGGGAGATTTGAACTAATTTGCGGGCTTCAGGGAGACTTGGGATGTCTGCGACTCTGTCAACTGCCTATTGTCTGAATACCGCGCTAACAGAGCTACGTAAACAGAGCGAACATGAGAGCATCCGACTGCAGACGTCAATAATGCAGCGTAATGGAATAATCTCCTGATAAAACTCCGCTTCCCGAAAGTTATAAACTGCCCACGGAACCCAGTTAAGGTACACAAATCTATTCAACAAAAATAGTGATGCAGTTAAGTGTTTTTTCGCTCAGCCGAGCCCTCTCTGTTGCTGTGTGCAGCTGTCAGTCACCTCTTCCTGAACGTCACTCACGCACTCTAACTCACTCATCCGGGCATGCACTGCGGTCTCGTGAGAAAACGCATCTTTTTGATATAAAGTTTTTCTTTTTCCCGAATACAAATATTTTTTAAAGTATTTGTTCGAAATAAGTATTCGTAAAAAACACGTTATTTGTGCCTATCCGAATACCGTATTCGGGTTCGGCTCCACCCCTAATATATATATATATATATTAGGGGTGGAACGGTACACATAAGTCACGGTTCGGTTCATACCTCGGTTCAGACGTCACGGTTCGGTACGATTTTTATATATATATATATAAATATAGCTGCGAGCAGCGATGAAGGGCCAAAGCCGGCGGTACCGCCACCCTGGCACCGGGGTTGCGGTGCCACCGGCTTGGGCCCGTAATCGCTGCTCGCAGCTATATTTATTATTATTATTATTAGGGCGAAGGCCCTATTGTTTTCCTAAGGATTATTTATTATTATTTATTAGGGCCCAAGCCCAAAGGGCGAAGGCCCTATTGTTTTCCTTAGGATTATTAGGGCCCAAGCCCTAAGGGCGAAGGCCCTATTGTTTTCCTAAGGATTATTTATTAGGGCCCAAGCCCTAAGGGCGAAGGCCCTATTGTTTTCCTAAGGATTATTTATTATTATTATTTTTTTTTTACTACCTTTTGGACACGTGCCAGATGTAGACCTGTGAAAGGATTGTTGATATCTTAGATGCTGTTGCCGTGACAACGCATCAAACTTTAATATTCTTTTTGGATACTTTTGAGATTCTTAGCGCACTTTTGGGGCCCTTAACATGCTCAAAAACTCTTGAAACTTTGCACACGGGTCAGAAACCGCGGCCATCAGGGCCGGGCTGAAGCTGGTACCCGGGCGTGGCAGGGGGGCTCGACAGCGCCCCCTGGAACGGGGTCCGAAAACTTGGTCCATAAATCAAACACGCTTGCATGTAATAATATGAAACTTGGTACACATATAGATCTCATCGATTCATATATCCTTTGTACTTTTACTTTTTACCCCAGCCCAACAGGAAGTCGGCTATTATGGTTTGTTTGAAAGCGTATGCCCCTGGAATTCGATATACTACTCCTAGAGAATTCAACCAATCGCCACGAAACTCAGTCAGCATGAAGTCAAGACATTGAGGATGAAAAATTGCCAGGGGATTTTTGATATCTCGAACGGTTTGGCCGTGGCGAGGAAACGAATTTATGGCGAATAATGGAAACAGGAAGTGTGTTATAACTTCTGCATACATTAACTGATCTTGATGAAACTTCAGCAGTGTGTTCGGTGTAAGTGTCCGATCACATGGATGTGACTATTGTGAGTCAAAGTTATAGCGCCACCAACTGGCAGCAGGAAGTGTGTCACTTCCTAAATGCTTTGAAATCACCCTCTTATTTTTACCCAATTTGCTTCAAACTTTATGTGTATAATGTAAACACACGGCAGATGTAGACCTGAGAAAAAATTATTGATATCTTAGATACTGTTGCCGTGGCAACGCATCAAACTTTAATATTCTTGTTTGATGCTTTTGATGCTCTGAGCCAATATGGCAAGCCGTTTTAACATTTAATCATTTTAACCTACTAGTCTCTATTTTCATGCTACTAGTACTTATTTTTTAGATACTAGTATCTATTCCACTAAGTACTAGTACTTATTCATTAGCGACTAGTGCTTATTCTTTAGATACTAGTGCTTATTCTTTAGATATTCTTTTGAATACGTATTAGTAGCTAATGAATAAGTACTAGTATCTTTTAATAGTTACTATTATCTAAAATGTCATTTTCTCTCTCTCTCTCTCTCTCTCTCTCTCTCTCTCTGAGCCAATATGGCAAGCCGTTTTAACATTTAATCATTTTAACATACTAGTCTCTATTTTCATGCTACTAGTACTTATTTTTAGATATTAGTATCTATTCCATTAAGTACTAGTACTTATTCATTAGCGACTAGTGCTTATTCTGTTTAGAATATTCAAAGTGCTTATTCAATTTGTATGCTTATTTATATTTTCAGAGCAGAAAATCTGATTTTTCTGCTTATTCAATATTGCATCTAAAATGTAAGTGACTTGACGTGTGTGTGTGTGTGTGTGTGTGTGTGTGTGTGTGTGTGTGTGTGTGAGAGAGATTGTGTCTGTTACAGTGACAAGAGTTTTTAAGCCTTGTCTTTTTGGATATATATATATTTTTTTATTAAAAAAAATGTGCATACAACCCATGTATTTTAAATGTATTGTTTGCTTTAAATTAAATTATGATTGTATATTTGGTAATTGAACCTAAATAATTGTAAAATGAATGTGCTATATTTCAGATCAATATATTTGTTTTCCTTCATTTTAATCAACACTAACTTTATTCTCATCTGAATTATAAATAACTTATTTCTGTATAAAATAATAAATCCTGAATAATCCAGACCAACCAGAGCACACTATTTCTACAACATCATCAGTGCTGAAGCGGGACTACCAGAGCCGTTCGGCAGATAGCGAGCAGATATTTTGTCACGTCGTGCACAATAACCCTAAAGGGACCAGGGTGGCGGTGCCACCGGCTTTATATATATATATATATATAAATATAGCTGCTTGGGCCCGTAATCGCTGCTCGCAGCTATATTTATTATTCTTCTCCGCAATGAATCGCATTTTTGAGGGCCTAAACATGCACGAAAACTCACGAAAATTTGCACACGCGTCAGAACTGGTGAAAATTTACATCTGATATGCGTTTCAAAATTGGGCGGGGCAAAATGGCTCGATAGCGCCACCTATAAAGGTTCAACGGAGTGCGCCTCGCGTTACGTTTCACGTACGTGTACGAAATTCGGTACATACATGTAATGGCCCAATACCTACAAAAAAGTCTCTTGGAGCGTAGCCCTAAACACAACAGGAAGTCAGCCATTTTGAACTTCCTCTTAGATTTTTGTGCAGTTTTTGCCATTTTCAGGCCTCGTACTTTAACGAACTCCTCCTACAGTTTTAATCTGATCATCTTCAAAATTGGTGAGTTTAATCTTAAGGCCTTTGCGACGTTAAATTGCGAAGATCTTGAGTTTTCGTCGAAGGGCGTGTCCTCGGCGGCCTGACAAATTTTGATGTTTCGCCATGAAACAGGAAGTTGCTGTAACTCAGGCAAACAATGTCCAATCTGCCCCAAACTTCACATGTTTGATAAGAGTTCTGTCCTGAACACATGTCCATGCTCATATTCAGTTACAGTCATAGCGCCACCTGCTGGCAACAGGAAGTGACATGTTTAACACTGTTGTGGACTCCTGATAACATATAAAAAAGTGCCAGCAAGTGTTAAACATGCTAACAACATACTTGAAACATGCTAAAACATGCTAGCAAGCACTTAGCTAAGTGCTTAAGGATGCTATTACTGCAATTTAATAGGAATTTGCTGTAACTCAGGTATGGAATGTCCAATCTGCCCCAAACTTCACACCTTTGATAAGAGTCATGGCCTGAACACATCTACATGACAATATTCAGTTATAGTAATAGCGCCACCTACTGGCAACAGGAAGTGACATGTTTAACACGTTGATGCCCTTCTAGCAACAGGTTAAAAATGCCATTGAGTTCTAAACATACAAGAAACATGTTAAAACATGCTAGCAATACTTAGCTAAGTCCTAAAGCATGCTAATTCAATGAAACAAGACGTTGTTGTTACTCAAAAAGGCAACGTCCCATCTGCGCCAAACTTCACACGTTTGATAAGAGTTATCTCCTAAACACATGTCCATGCTCATATTCAGACATAGTCATAGCGCCGCCTGCTGGCAACAGGAAGTGACGTTTAACACTGTTCTGGACTCCAAATAGGTACATACATGTAATGGCCCAATGCTTACAAAAAAGTCTCTTGGAGCATAGCCGTAAACACAACAGGGAGTCAGCCATTTTGAACTTCCTCTCAGATTTTTGTGCAGTTTTTGCCATTTTCAGGCGTCGTACTTTGACGAACTCCTCCTACAGTTTTAATCTGATCATCTTCAAATTTGGTGAGTGTAATCTTAAGGCCTTTGTGACGTTAAATTGCGAAGATCTTGAGTTTTCGTCGAAGGGCGTGTCCTCAGTGGCCTGACAAAATTTGATATTTCGCCATGAAACAGGAAGTTGCTGTAACTCAGGCAAACAATGTCCAATTTGCCCCAAACTTCACACGTTTGATAAGAGTTCTGTCCCGAACACATATCCATCCTCAAATTCAGTTACAGTCATAGCGCCACCTGCTGGCAACAGGAAGTGACATGTTTAACACTTTTGTGGACTCCTAATAACGTATAAATAAGTGCCAGCAAGTGCTAAACATGCTATTAACATACTTGAAACATGCTAAAACATGCTAGCAAACACTTAGCTAAGTGCTAAAGCATGCTATTACTGCAATTAAATAGTAATTTGCTGTAACTTCGAACCCCGAAACCCCGAAACTTCACACATTTGATAAGAGTCCTGCCCTGAACACATCTACATGAGAATATTCAGTTATAGTAATAGCGCCACCTACTGGCAACAGGAAGTGACATGTTTAACACTGTGATGCAGTACTAGCAACATATTAAATATGCCATTGAATTATAAACATGTTATAAACATGTTAAAACATGCTAGCAATTCTTAGCTAAGTGCTAAAGCATGCTAATGAAATGAAACAGGAAGTTGTTGTTACTTAAGAAGACAATGTCCAAACTGCCCCAGACTTCACACATTTGATAAGAGTCCTGCCCTGAACACATCTACATTACAATTTTCAGCTATAGTAATAGCGCCACCTACTGGCAACAGGAAGTGACATGTTTAACAGTGTGATGCAGTACTGGCAACATAGTAAATATGCCATTGAGTTATAAATATGTTATAAACATGTTAAAACATGCTAGCAATTCTTAGCTAAGTGCTAAAGCATGCTAATGAAATGAAACAGGAAGATGTTGTTACTTAAGAAGGCAATGTCCAATCTGCCCCAAACTTCACACATTTGATAAGATTCCTGCCCTGAACACATCTACATGACAATATTCAGTTATAGTTATAGCGCCACCTACTGGCAACAGGAAGTGACATGTTTAACAGTGTGATGCAGTACTGGCAACATAGTAAATATGCCATTGAGTTATAAACATGTTATAAACATGTTAAAACATGCTAGCAATTCTTAGCTAAGTGCTAAAGCATGCTAATGAAATTAAACAGGAAGTTGTTGTTACTTAAGAAGGCAATGTCCAATCTGCCCCAAACTTCACACGTTTGATAAGAGTCCTGCCCTGAACACATCTACATGACAATATTCAGTTACAGTAATAGCGCCACCTACTGGCAACAGGAAGTGACATGTTTAACAGTGTGATGCAGTACTGGCAACATAGTAAATATGCCATTGAGTTATAAACATGTTATAAACATGTTAAACATGCTAGCAATTCTTAGCTAAGTGTTAAAGCATGCTAATGCTATGAAACAGGAAGTTGTTTTTACTTAAGAAGGAAAAGTTCAATCTGCCCCAAACTTCACATGTTTGATAAGAGTTCTATCCTGAACACATGTGCATGCTCATATTCAGTTACAGTCATAGCGCCACCTGCTGGCAACAGGAAGTGACATGTTTAACAGCATGCTATTATACCCATAATAAAGGACATTTTTGTAACTGACTTTGACATACTCCCACTATATTTATCTACTTAAATGCACATTGCCCACCGTGGTCTGTCTTCCTAAAGCCACGAAAGGGTGCGAGGGCCCTTTAAATTTTCAGCTTTAATTCAAATATAGTAATTACAGTCTACTCTTATTGATCTTTATGATAATCGTCAACATAACCACAGGGTCTACTCTTTAGCACAATGGTGACCCCAAAAACCAGAAATACCAGAAAACATTTTAAATTCTAAAATAATAGAACATTAAAGGTTCTCTAAGCGATCCTGGGTGACATCACTTCTTGTTGACGTTCGAACTATTGTCAAACAAAACGGCGGCTAGCTAGACCCTCCCTCCTCCTCATCCACACACTAACCCCCCCAAACCCTTCTTGTCGGTTATTGGCTGGAACAGTTTGTTATGTTTCATGGTGCGGGTAAGCCCAGTTTGTTTTTGTAGCCATTTGTGGAGCCTGGGGTGTCTGCAGAGACCGCGTTTTTTTTACAGTGTGTTCAGGGGACAGGCAGCTATGTGACAAAAAATGTTTTGGCCTTAAAAATGCGTGACATCGCTTAGAGCACCTTTAAACACTAAAAGATCTCCCACGATATTAATATTAGTTTTCCTATATTCTCTCAGGATCCAGCGATGCGAAGAGCTTCGCTGAAGAGATGAAAATCAGGGATTTTGGATGCGGCGTCACGCCAGGCTCACTGGTAGGCTGCAGCAGTTTGCCGCAGGGCAGCCAATGAGCACGCTAGTCAGCCAAGAAGGGTCTGTCTGCAGAGCCGCAGAGCCACAGTTTTACCCCAGCAGCAGTTTCACCCCAGCAGTTTTACCCCGCGCATGCGCAGTTTCACTACAACAGTTTACCCGCGCATGCGCAGTTTCACTACAACAGTTTTACCCCACGCATGCGCAGTTTCACTACAACAGTATTACCCCACGCATGCGCAGTTTCACTACAACAGTTTTACCCGCGCATGCGCAGTTTCACTACAACAGTTTTACCCCACGCATGCGCAGTTTCACTACAACAGTTTTACCCGTGCATGCGCAGTTTCACTACAACAGTTTTACCCGCGCATGCGCAGTTTCACTACAACAGTTTTACCCCACGCATGCGCAGTTTCACTACAACAGTTTTACCCGTGCATGCGCAGTTTCACTACAACAGTTTTACCCGCGCATGCGCAGTTTCACTACAACAGTTTTACCCCACGCATGCGCAGTTTCACTACAACAGTTTTACCCCACGCATGCGCAGTTTCACTACAACAGTTTTACCCGTGCATGCGCAGTTTCTACCCCGCGCATGCGCAGTTTCAATACAACAGTTTGGTTTTATCCGCGTATGCGTGGTCACGTTGTTCTGTCCTAAAACGATCTAATGGTTATTGTTAACAATTAGTTATGCTTATTGGTTATTTTTTGCTCCTACTGTTGCTCGCAGGCCTTCAGGGTCCTTTACTGAAATAAAACAATGCTTGTGTCATGAACACTTTAATCTTTTAAGTTTTTCAGCCACACAAACTTCCGATTAGACATTCAAATGAGAACTATTAGTCTAAGTCAATAAATGAATTATTCTTAAGTTAATTAAATCTGCCTTTGGTTAATGTGTAAACTTGAACACAGATAAAACAAATGACTTGAACACAAACTATGTACAACAATTTCAAATAAACCAAAACGCACGGGCAAACCTGTTGTGATGAAACTGCGCATGCGCGGGGTAAAAAAACTATGTACAATAATTTCAAATAAACAACTATGTACAATAATTTCAAATAAACCAAAACGCACGGGTAAAACTGTTGTGATTAAACTGCGCATGCGCGGGGTAAAACTGCTGCGGTGAAACTGTGGCTCTGCGGCTCTGCAGACAGATATTATTGAGTCAGCCTGCTCTAGGTCTGCTGGCTGCTGCACTGCGTTGACAATGTATACAAAATTAAGGATAATTTTTTGGCTTTAATAGATTCATCTTCTCGAGATATTGAAGCCAAAAAATTATCCTCAACACGTCTAGCCCGCCAGAATGGGCGTGGCTTAGCGTATATAAGCGGGGGTGGTAGGTTGAAATCCCTGATTTTCATCTCTTCATCTCGAAGCTCTTCGCATCACTGGATCCTGAGAGAATAAAGGAAAACTACAGTTTATATATATATATATATATATATATATATATATATATATATATATATATATATATATATATATATATATATATATATATATATATATATTGCAGTATATTAAAGGATATAAAGGCAAACTATTACATGTAAAAATATAGTGACTTTTTTGGTCTTGTTTGCAATATATTTGTTTTATATGTATCAATATATATATACATATATGGTCTATGTATCAATATATATACATATATGGTCTATGCATATATTGGAAAAAAAAATCCCATGTATGGAAATATATTGCTTCATATATCACATGATATTTTCCAATATACTGCAATATATATATTTTTTTTCGTAAGGGATAACAGCAAGTAGGCGGCGGTGACTGACAGCACTGCCTTTATTGTGTACAACAGACCAATTAATTTAAGTAGAATAACTTTGTATATGTTTGGTTGACTGTTTTATCTTAATAATGAACAGGCTGCGATGTCAAGTTTGCAATGCCAGAATTGAACTCATAATATGTTGTGTGAGTGAGCGATGCGCCGGCGCCATCACTTGGATTTATTGCTCAGCAAGGGAAATATACTCTGTTGTTTATATATATATTTTTTTTATTATGTTTTTTTATTATTTATTTATTTATTTTTATTTTTTTGGTGTAACTTTCAAAATGACTACAAATTGTCATGCCTTTGAAAAATAAAGAAAACAACATGATGCGCTGCTTTAGCGAGTCTCCGTCTCCTTGAACATCTTTCTGGCACACACCAAAAATGAACCAAAATAGCCTACAGCGAATAGCCTTCTTGGCGCGCATACTTTTGAAAGTCAATATTTAGATTATTTGTAAAATGCATTATATAGACCTAAGTCACTTATGAATAAATCACATCGTGCTTAATGATAAAAAAATACGTGACTTTACAGTCCGGAAAATAGAAACATTAGGCCTACAAATTATTTCACGGACCCCCTGGCACTTGAGAACTCCTGGTCAACACAGAAGAAAGCCCTTTCTAGTCTATTCCCCTGTACGGGTTGTGTCAAGCCATTAGTCTGGTTGTTTGATGAGAAAAAGATGAAATGTAGTTGCAATAAACGCATTAAGAATCCGCACATCCGCTGCAGCAGCGGAGGACTCTTACGCCGCCTTCACACTGGCAGTTGAAATCAGCTCCGATAAGGCTCCGAAACGACCGGAAGTCATTCATTTCCTATGGAGATTCGCAGACCGCATGCGAATGGGTCCGAAACGACCTAGTGCGGTGCGAAGACAATCGTGTCCGTTGGTCATCCGGTAATGATTTTATAACGATCAGTTGTCATGTCATTTTTTTATTTTCATGATTTTCTAACGTTATTAGGGCAGTTAATACAATTAAAATGTACATTCTGACACTGACAAAATCAACCTTTCTAATCTCTCCGCCATTTTTGTTCTACCCGTTTCCGACCTTCCGACGCTTTTCACTGTGTAGTGTGACGTCTGCTCTCTGCTGGGGGTGTATTGCGAATTACGGTCCGGAGCTGATTTCAACTGCCAGTGTGAAGGCGCCATTATTCTGCAGTGCGGACCTGAGGAAGAACTGATGACAGAACAGTGTGATCTTCGGCTGACAAATCAGAGGAAAGGGGCGTTTCATTCCAGCCCACGTGTGGAAATCGAATATTCCAGCTGTTTATTCATTTTTCTACCCCAAAACGAAAAATCAAGCTGAAATCTTGTTTTCCGTTTTTTGGTAAAAATAAAAAAATAAAACACAAAAGAAACTGTCGTCCGTGTACGTTCATTCGTTTTTCGATTTAATATTGAAAGTAGAAAAATGAGAAAACGGCTCATTTATTCATTTTTCGTTTTCCCAAAAAAGTAAAAAAATGAGAATTCGGCTTGATTTTTATAATTTTAAGTTCAGGGATAGAAAATGGAAAAATGGCTTGAATATCCGATTTCCACGTGTGGGCGCGCATGAAACGCCCCTTTCCGCTGATTGGTCAACCAAAGATCAACGCTTTCAGTTCTTCCAGTCCTCCGCTGCTGGACGAATTCTTAAAGTGTTTATTAGGCCTATTACAAATAAACTCTCTCTCATCCAACAACTGGACTAAAGCTTGACACAAATCGCGCTGGGCAGGGCCTAGAAAGGGTTTTCTTCTCGATAGGCATGGATTCGACAATCTACACTAGAGAAATATTAGCTGATTAATTCAGAAATATTTTGTAGATTATCTCGCATCTGCACCCACATGACCCATCATTAGCCTACTTGGTGACCCACTGACAGCGCGCAGACCAGTATCCATTTAAGTGTAAACATGCAGGAGTCATAACTATTATTTTAGACTGCACATTGAGTTTTGGACAAGGGATGAAGCTGAAATATGATAGATATGAAAAGATATAAATTGTATTATTTAGTGTCCATGTCACAGCACATCTATTTTGGTTGTTATTCTATTCGTTTTGTTGTTGTTGTTTGTTTGTTTGTTTTTCATAGCTTACAGCTTTCATAGCTTATAATCATGTTTACCTATATTCTAATATTTTTTAAATATAGGACATTTGTCATCTTTTATAAAAAAAAATATTGGAAATGTAATCGACTAAATTCAATTCGAATAATAAGACAATAAGCTGTTACCAATCAATTTAAATTAGTATCTTTTTTTTACAGTCTATGGTATCAACCAAAGAAGCTGCATCTGAATTCTGAACTGGCATGTAGACCTATTTAGCCTACTATTAACTGTTTAAAGCTGCTCAGAGGATTTACACAGTAATTACAATTACATAGTATTATGATATTAAGATTTTAAATATAATTTTGAATATCCTTTTAAATATGAAATTAATGACAAAATGAAACAAAACTTATGAGAGTAAGACCCCCAGTAGGTGGCAGCACGTAACTGTCTTAATAGTCAGTCAGTGAATCATTCATTCAACCGATTCGTTCAAAACGCTGATTCCACAGTTTAACAGTTTCCACAGAATAACAGTCCTCCACTGCTGGACGGATTCTTTGACAAAAATCACGTTGGGCAGGGACTAGAAAGGGTTTTCTTCTCTACGTGCCAAAAAAAAATACTCGGCTGACTCACTCGAACTCGATTCTTTGAACAAATCGGTTGAGTGAATGATTCAATGTCCCATATACAGCCAATTGGTTCATGAATGAATCAGCGTTTTGAACGAATCGGTTGAATGAATGACTCACTGACTGACTATTAAGACAGTTACGTGCTGCCACCTACTGGGGGTCTAACTCTCATAATATTGTTTCATTTTGTCATTAATTTAATATTTAAAAAGGCTATTCAAAATATATTTCAAACTTTAATATCATAATACTATGTAATTGTAATTACTGTGTAAATCCTCTGAGCAGCATTAAACAGTTAATAGTAATAGGTATACATGCCACTTCAGAATTCAGATGCAGCTTCTTTGGTTGATTTTGATTGGTAACAGCTTATTGTCTTATTATTCTAAATGAATTTGTTGATTAAATTTCCATTTTTTTTTAATAAAAGATGACAAATAGCCTATATTTAAAAAATATTAGAATAATTGCCCTTGCAAAGGTAAAAATGATTATATAAGCTATGAAAGCTATGAAAAACAAACAACAACAACAAACAACAAAAACTAATAGAATAACAACCAAAATAGATGCGCTGTGACATTTTCATATCTATTATATTTCAGCTTCATCCCTTGTCCAAAACTCAATGTGCAGTCTAAAATAATAGTTATGACTGCTGCATATTTACACTTAAATGGATACTGGTCTGTGCGCTGTCAGTGGGTCACCCAGCTGTGAAGTAGGCTAATGATGATGGGTCATGTGGGTGCAGATGCGAGATAATCTACATAATATTTCTGAAATAATCAGCTAATATTTCTCTAGTGTAGATTGTCGAATCCATGCCTATCGAGAAGAAAACCCCTACGGTGGCCGCAGTGTTGTGCCTGAACGCGTTCAATGAACGATAGTTCATGAACTCGTTCATATTTTGGGCGAACGTGAACTGAAAGTACTGAATTACTGCCTGATGAACGTTACTGTGAACACGTTCATTCTGGTGTCTGTGAACGCACGCTCTCTCAGTTTGACTTCGTTCAATAGGGTGCCAGATTTCTATAAAGCCTTCCAGGCGAAAACGCCTTAATATGTAGCGAAAAAAACACCCAATCTGGCAACATCAGCCACCAGTGTCGCACGCACTTCCGCATGCGTCATCAAAACAAAAAGCAGCATGTAGGCCCTGTCCCAAATGGCACACTCCGGACTTGTGGACTTCCTCAGAGTCCACACTTCAGTGACGTCATGAGTGCAGACCTATAGGGCCCTTAGCGCGAGTCCGCGAGGGCGCATTGAGCGGTATTTTTGGGACAGACTCGATCATCACGCCGGAAACAGGAAGACAGTCTGTTTTTTTTTTTATTTTTTTTATTTTTTTTTATTGAATTTTCAAAATCACAGAGTTTGATATCAAGTTGACATTTCTTTTACATATTTTCTGATAAGTATCACCTTTGACAAGTAAAACATGAGACAACAATAATTTGAAGAAAGAAAAAAAAAAAAAGAACAAACAGAACAGAAAAAAAAGGGGGAAAAAAAGGATAAAGGGCATCACGGACATATATTAAATTCCTTTAGCAGAGATACAGATCCCTTGTCTTAAATTTGTCATCTGTCTTACTTCATACAAATGAATTTGACTTTTGTATAAAAAAAATGTATATTATTGATTTGTTTCTATTATTAGGAAAATTTCATATTCATCAAACTAAGTGGAGTAACTCAAAACCCAACTTTGCTCATTTCAAAGCAGCCTTTAACATGTATTTTGAGTCTGTAAAGTTTTTTAAAAAATCGGAAGACAGTCTGGTTGTTGTTATGGACAGGAGCTGCAGGTTCGGGGAAATATGCTGACTATTGTTGTTGTGTTTATGACTCAGTAAAGCCCTGACATTCTGTTCTATTTATTTTATGAATCATAATATTATATTATTATATTATTCAGCTCGCTATTATTAGCCTATGTTATAGACATCAACCACTGGTTGATGATCATAATGTTTGTATAAACTTGTGTCTTGTCATAAAAACCGTAATGATAATTGCACTTAAATATTTTCTTCTCAGAGCCATGTTAACAATTGTCCGTGAGTGAAATATCCTCCCATCTGTTGTCTGATTGGCCTTTCGCAAGGATTCCTGGGTAGTTAAAGTGCGTGGAGCCTGCTTCTATGCGGGCTTCGCGGAAGACCGCTTCAAGGGTACAAAGGGGGCGCTGCTGAGCACACTTCAGAGCGTTAAAATGCTATTGGGACGGCCTACGGACTCGTAGACTCGGCGAGCACGCGCAATTTAAGTCCACGAGACCGAAAGTCCGCATGAAGTGCGCCATTTGGGACTGGGCCGTAGTCGACAAAGCAGCGAGCGAGGCGTCGTATGATCATTTAAACGAGTTTTATGACAAGGTCGGTGAGGATGGGAAAATCTTACATTTCTGTGCAAACTTTGCCAGTCGATAAAATAATTGCTGTCTGTGGTTGTATATGGGCTGTGGCAATAAAAAAAAAGAAGCTCGCAGCTTCCGTTTCTCTCGGAAATACGTCACAGCACTGGAGAAAAGTCGTTTGCAACTTCCGGTTCACGGGGACTTTACGGCCCTGTCCCAAATGGCACACTCCGGACTTGTGGACTTCCTCAGAGTCCACACTTCAATGACGTCATGAGTGCAGACCTATAGGGCCCTTAGCGCGAGTCCGCGAGGGCGCATTGAGAGGTATTTTTGGGACAGACTCGATCATCACGCCGGAAACAGGAAGACAGTCTGTTTTTTTTTATTTATTTTTTTTATTGAATTTTCAAAATCACAGCTAGAGTTTGATATCAAGTTGACATTTCTTTTACATATTTTCTGATAAGTATCACCTTTGACAAGTAAAACATGAGACAACAATAATTTGAAGAAAAATACAAATGAATTTGACTTTTGTAAAAATAAATGTATGTTATTGATTTGTTTCTATTATTAGGAACATTTCATATTCATCAAACTAAGTGGAGTAACTCAAAACCCAACTTTGCTCATTTCAAAGCAGCCTTTAACATGTATTTTGAGTCTGTAAAGTTTTTTGAAAAATCGGAAGATAGTCTGGTTGTTGTTATGGACAGGAGCTGCAGGTTCGGGGAAATATGCTGACTATTGTTGTTGTGTTTATGACTCAGTAAAGCCCTGACATTCTGTTCTATTTATTTTATGAATCATAATATTATATTATTATATTATTCAGCTCGCTATTATTAGCCTATGTTATAGACATCAACCACTGGTTGATGATCATAATGTTTGTATAAACTTGTGTCTTGTCATAAAAACCGTAATGATAATTACACTTAAATATTTTCTTCTCAGAGCCATGTTAACAATTGTCCGTGAGTGAAATATCCTCCCATCTGTTGTCTGATTGGCCTTTCGCAAGGATTCCTGGGTAGTTAAAGTGCGTGGAGCCTGCTTCTATGCGGGCTTCGCGGAAGACCGCTTCAAGGGTACAAAGGGGGCGCTGCTGAGCACACTTCAGAGCGTTAAAATGCTATTGGGACGGCCTACGGACTCGTAGACTCGGCGAGCACGCGCAATTTAAGTCCACGAGACCGAAAGTCCGCATGAAGTGCGCCATTTGGGACTGGGCCTAACTTCGTCGATAAATGTTTTTTTTTTTTGCTGTAAGCACGTCCCAGGCGGGTCCGTCACTTATTTGGTTTCCCGGAAACATTTCCGTTGTGGTCTGTGTTACTTGCAGCGCGTTTCTGTATTTGGTTGTGTTGTGAACGTTTGCAGCGCGTTTCTGTATTTGGTTGTGTTGTGAGTATTTGGAGCTCGTATGTTGTGAAACTGATGAAGATGTTTTCTTAATTTGCGGGTGTTTTTTCTATTTGCATGCATTTTTTTCTATTTGCATACGTTTTTTTCTATTTGCATGCATCTTCTTTAGGTTGCAACACGTTGAGCTCTCACGGCCACCGTAGGGAAAACACTTTCTAGGCCCTGTCCAGCGCGATTTGTGTCAAGCATTAGTCCGGTTGTTGGATGAGAGAGAGTTTATTTGTAATAAACACTTTAAGAATTCGTCCAGCAGCGGAGGACTGTGGAAGAACTGAAAGCGGTGATCTTTGATTGACCAATCAGCGGAAAGGGGCGTTTCATGCGCGCCCACACGTGGAAATCGGATATTCAAGCCATTTTTCCATTTTCTATCCCTGAACCAGGGGCGTAGAATTTAGTAGGGACGCTAGGGACGTGTCCCTACCAATATCCAGTGACACTGAAATATCCCTAGCAATAATTTCGATCAAAACTTAAAATATATTTATATATTGACGGGGGCGTTTTCCACAAACGCGCTACAGTCGCTCCTCCGTTTCTCTGGCGCTCTGTGTGTGCGCTCGCTGCGGCTGCCTCCTCTCAAACATGACACCGGCTTTGAGTGTGAGTGGCTGATGATTGGCTGTTATGCCTTAAGTCCCGCCTCTCTTGATGTGTTAGATTTATCGGTCAGCTCGCTCTGAGGAAGCGGGGACTTATGGTTATATAGTTATTTACATCTCCCTTTTCCAGGTAGGCCTACTTTGAATGAGTGTTTATGCTTTGAACGAGGTTTTTAAATAGGCTTGATATGTGTTAGGGAAGATGTTATGTTTATGTTTTGTTGACATGTCGAGTGTTTTCGGTATTATATTTCGTTTTTTTGGGACTAAACAGCACAAGACTTTAATTAAGTAACGTTAGACATTCTGTTTGTGCTGCCTGATTTAAAGAAAAGTGCACTCTTGCTCACACAATCAGCATGGTGATCTGGTGTTTTCTCCTAAATAAAAGCTCAAGGGTTTATTTCATACAAGTGAAGAAATTAGGACAAAAGTAATTTCAATTTTCCTATTCTATAGCGTAATACAAAATATAATGTAGCCTAATGTAGACAGAGACTCTATATCATAACTAAAAAGATGTTTGAGCCCTCTTTAGGTAGGCTACAAGTCAATGCTTTTTCTTTGTTCAATGTGCACAGTTCATGGGTCTAAGCCGGTTGAAGCTCTTAATTTTGAGCTCTCAATGTGCACCAGATTGATGCATTTAACCTTAAAATGTACAAAATTTTCTTCCGGGGGAGCATGCCCCCGAACCCCCCTAGAGGGAGGCCTACGCCACTGCCGTCCCCACCAATTTCAAAATCAAACCTACGCCTCTGCCCTGAACATAAAAATATAAAAATCAAGCCGAATTCTCATTTTTTTTACTTTTTTGGGAAAACGAAAAATGAATAAATGAGCCGTTTTCTCTTTTTTCTACTTTCAATATTAAATCGAAAAACGAATGAACGCAACGTACACGGATCAACTGTTCTCTCATTTTTCTACTTTCAATATTAAATAAAAAAACGACTGAACGAATGATACATGGATTATCCACCCTACTTGTTTGTCTTTGTTTTGTCTTTCACTTTGCATTTCGGGGCTTATTGTTCTGTATTTGACTGCAGGACTTGTTCTACTGGTTTTTCCTGTGTTAATCCGTCATCCTGAACATTGTGAATTTGCATTTCCTTCAGTTTAACTTGTGCTTTTGGTGTAAAATGACAATTCGTCTGAGATTAGTTTCTTTGTTTTATTGTAAAATTTGGTGTGAAAGAACTTAAAAACTAAGAACACAATTATAAGAAGGTAACATGCAAATTCAAAAGTTTTCATTAAAAAAGAAAGAAATGTAGCAAAACCTTTAAAAAAAACGAAATCATCTCAGATAATCATGGAATAAAATCAATTTGGCAACAACATATCCAGTCATTGAGTCTGTAAGATATTCTCACCTGTAGATGTGGAAGTTCCTCTGATGTTCCTGATTCACTCTCTCCACACTAATCGGAGCAAATAAAATAATACAAATGCATAAAATATAAAAGGCAGTATTCAGTTTAATATTATACAATTCAATTCAAGTTCCAAGAGTTGTGGACTGTAGAAATATAAACGTCCATCAGAGCAGCAGTAGCGAGCACTTTGTGTTAGGCTACATCCTTGTGTTGTGTGTTCCTGATTGTTTTACACTTCTCTTATTCACTTTCACTTTCTTAGCCTACATATGATTGGTTCAGTTTTTTTAAAATTATAACAGAAGACACACAGAATGACAATAATATTTAAATCAAATTGAACTCTTCCAGAAATAGGTTAAAGAAAGGCTTACACGTATTATATTTACACTTGTGTACAAAATATTTGGTGAGACACAAAATGAGATTGAGTAGATAAAAAAATCTCACTGTTCTCTTTCACAATGTGTATAACCAAAGAATAACATTTTTAATACCAAAATAAATCTTCAGTTTTGAGACCACAGGAGGAGCAATTTACATCAAAGTTTCAAGAACCCAAGGTCACTTCACAAAATAATACAAACAGTTGACAGACAAAGAGATATTTAGCAATCTGCTAGTTATAACAATTAAACTAACAGAAAAGCAGATGGAGACAACAAATAACTATACATAATTAACATGAGAAGTTAGATAATCAAAGAAAACATACATTTTGATAAAGAAAGCATGTAACATAAAAAAATGAAAAAGTGGAGGACAGAGAAATATAGAATGGAAAATAATTATTTACTGAGCATGGTGAAAATATGAGTTTTAAGCCGAGATTTGAAGGTCTGTAGATTAGCTGGCACGAAGATCAGACGGCAGCTTGTCCACAGCTTTGGGCCGACAACACTGAGCACTCGCACCCACAGTAGGACCTAAGGATCTAGTCTGGAAAAAAGTGGCTGATGCTATTTTTAATCAAGCTGGCGGACTGGGATTGAACTCTGTTTTGTTTTTGATGGACTCGAGTAAGCTGCAGTGCAACGGACTGACTCCTTTTTTTAAGGGACTTTTTAAAGTTTGGGACTTTTTTGAAAAACGGAGGTTGGAGGCGACTTCTTCATTGTACTGGCTTTTGGAGGAACCTCTTGTTCATGGAGCTCGGTTTGATGTTACTTCTGAAGTTACACCTGGGGGCTGTTCCATAAATGAAGCTTAGAAAAGCTGGGATTAAACTCCAAAACCGGACTTGAATGAGCCTAACAAATAAATTGGGGCTAAAGTGGTTCCATAAAAGGTAATTGAAGCTCACGCAATCTCACTAATTTGATCCAGGTTTATCTAGTCTAGATAATTGCGTGTGCACGCGTTTCTGAAGCAGCCCTATAGGTCGATCGTGGATCAAATCGTTCCACCATCAAACAGTGTATATTTTGTGCTGTTTTATTGTGCAATTTTAAAATTGTGACATGTCCCCCCCCCCTCCCCCCCTCAGTGCAAAAATTACATTTTACGGTTATATTCTCCATCTGTAAATGTTAGAAAGTCGTGCAAATGTATCCATTTTGCTGCTAATCTTCATATTGAACGAGCGCTGCTGCGTGCGTGCGCGCCAAATAGGTCCGCAATAATTATATACATTTATACACTAAAATATACATTTTGCTTGGAAAATTAATATGCGATATTTTATAACACGAGGATTATCTTCTAATTATAATAATTTATCTTTAGGATGTTGGATAAGTTGCAGTGAACTTCTAGCTCATTACACTCATATATTTTATAGGCTACTTCTAATAAAAAAAAAAAGAAATTGAACAGAAGTAGCCCAATTCAGGGAAGAATTTTTTTAAGAAACTAAATATATAAAGATAATATAGTTTTGGGTATAGGATCTATGCTACGTAATAAATATGATGTATACTTATTTAATGCTGAGAATTACAGCTTTTAATGCAATCATTTTTTTTTTGAGAAAGCAAGAATCCCCCGTTTTAAATGAGTGGTTAGATTTAGTTTCTAAAGTACATTATGGAGAGGATAACATTAAATTAGGAACAAATGTATACATTTTGAAAAGATATGTGCAACTCTAAAATCAAAGAATATTCCATAAAATAAAGGAATATATATTAGCCTACATTAACTACATTTTTTATGTAACCTTCCCTTTTATTTCTTGTTATTTGTTATTTTATTTATTTACTTATTTAATATTGAATATTTGATATTTGAATAATATTACTTCAATAACTATTAGGAATTATGTGTCATTATAAGAGTTTGATATATGTGAATGTTATATTTTTATTTATTTATTGTATATGTATGTGTTGGTGGGTATTATCACAAAAGAAAAAAAAAGAAGGAAAAATAAGGAATATTTATTGGGGGAAAATATGATGTCTTTAAAGGCTGTCCATTTGTATAATTGTGTTAAATGTGTTTGAATTGAAAGACATAATAAAGTACATACACACATATATATATATATAATATGCTAAAATATTTGTTAGTTGGACATTATATGTCCCTTATTTAGAATTTTAAACCTACAAGTGTATTTGGGGTAAATCAAATGTAGGCTAATATACTGTCAATTACTAAGCTCAGATTAATCTTACCAGTTAAAATTTATACTGTGCTTTTGTAATTATTTATTTTGTGATTTTGTGATTTTAACTTCTGCTTTAAAAAGATTTTTTTTAGATTGTGTTCTAATGTTCTTCTAATAATCATAAACATGTACTTAAACAAAAACCAGACAAACTGCCAAATAAAACCAGAGAGAAATGTATTCATAAATCTTTAAAACAATCTAATTAAATCTTGGGCACAAAACATTCAGCCAGTAAAAAAACAAAAACTGTAGTATGTATAGGCCTATTGTTTTTAATCTATCTATATATCTATATCTATAAATACAGTACATATATATATAAATATAGTGTAGAGTGACAGTGTAGAGATATAATTCTCTGATAACCGAGGCACTCCTTAATTAAAATGTCTTAATTACAAAAATGACATGTCCTAAACGGACAACTTTAAAACGCCTTATATATGTGTCTATATTGTAGCCTTATAAGTTGATTTTCTGTATACTGTGTATTTATTTTTGGACTAATAGTGTTAATAAAGTCCAATAATGGTATTAGAGAGTGTCAGTGGTAATATCATTGTGTTCTTATCGGTCAGTGTTGAGGATCTGTGTAATAACTGAGGCTTAGCCTGACAGTTAGCCTGCCCTGGACCAGGCTAGTTTCCCAGCATAAGTTGCCAGGGTAACTGAGTTTGAACTTTTTTAAGTTTGATTTATGAAACCGAACCTACCAAAAATAAGCCTGACTAACCGAAATAAGCCTGGCTTATACTCTAATCTTGGTTTATGGAACAGCCCCCTGGACTGCTTCATTGTTTAATTACCACTAAGACATTAAAACTGCATCATTTTTGGGTATTGCTGGTTCTGGGTTAAATAATGCTCAGTCCATATCTAGGTGTGCGGTCGGTACGGTATGTAGAAAACATTCTGGACATTTTTAAACAGAAACTCACAGAGGAAGAAAATAATCTGTTAATTGAATTTTATAATGGGAAACCGGTTACCAATAATACAGATCCTTTTCCAAGTATTTCTTTTAGTCCCAATCTCAAAGGACTGTCTGGGCCTTTTCTGAACCTGAGGGGGCTAGAAGGGTTAAGTTTGCCGGATGTTCAGAGTAAAGTTTTGTATAAATGTCTTGTAAAAGTTTTAAATAAAGCACATTTAAAGAACGCAGTGATACAGTGTGGAGAGAGAAATTGGGAATTGATGATGAAATTAAACCTGTTTGGAGAGTTTTATACAAACCACCAATTGAAAAACACAGGTGATATTCAATGGAGAGTTTTACACAGCACAGTTGCTGTAAATGCTTTTGCGAGCTTAAAGGGATAGTTCAATTTGAAATAAATTTTTGGTATGTTTTAGCTTACCTCAAGGGCATCCAAGATGTAGGTGTCTTTGTTTCCGCAGTAGTTTCATTTTGATATTTTTAGGTCAAACCGTTCTTGTCTGTCAGTCATATAATGCAGGTCTACGGGGTCCACCTCAAAGAGCATACACAGAGAAGTCCAAATTAAACATGATTTAATGACTCGTAAATGTAAGTACACATTGATGGCCTAAGACACGAAACGAGCGGTTTGAAAACGAGTATTTATATAGTTTTTACCTCTTGTAAACACAGCCACGTCCAAGTGATCTGAGGTCGCGGGCGCTTCGGTCTTTTCCGGAAAGCACCGGAAGTGATCTCTCGCACGTGTACGCGTGCCAATAGCAGGATAGAACACCAAAAACAAGGACCTGATGCACGTGTTTCTCTGCATGTTCTTCATGGTAAGTTAATGATCATGTGGACAATATAAAAGCAGATTCTTCATTTAAACTCAGATGATGATTGAAGAGTCTGTGATTTGTGTCTTGTGTTCAGTTTCAGTGTCTCCATCATCATCTTCATCATCATCATCATCTTCATCATCATCATCCTCACAGACTGAGATCAGTCCAGGACGCTCTGTGACTCTCTCCTGTCAGTTGTATTCTGGATTCTCCTGTGATTATTGGGTCAGTTCTGAGGGAGTTGAGCTGTTGTGGGTGAATCAGACTGGTGTTGATCTGAAGACAGACTCCAGATATCAGATATTATCATCAGATCAATATCACTGTATCATCACTCTGACTACAACACTCCTGAATGAAGATAATAACAGAGAGTGGAGATGTCAGCTTACTCACAGAAATCAACTCCAGACCTCAGTCACATACACTGTCAAGTATTCAGGTGAGAAAACACTCTTTTCTGATGACTTCATACGTTTGGCAACTGTAAAATATATGTGGTCAGTCATAAACTGCATAAAAATCCTTATAATTCCCAATATATTTCATACATGATGTATTGCATAAATCATAAGAGTCTATTAAAGCCTAGTAAGACCCATGTAGGAGGTCAGTTTTAGGAATTATAAGGCTTAATAATGTCCTTCATTCAGGAAAGCTGAAGGTTTATGGGAAGCAGCTCAACTGTGTTTCACTCTCATATAAACCAGGAATAAATTATACAGTAACATCTCTCTTCTCCAATACTGTCACTGTAAACTGTGATGATTGAACACAAACTGCGTGTCATGATCAACATGAAAATATGATGTTAATGTCCTACAGGTGATGCGTCTGAACATTCATCTTCTGCAGCTCCAGTCGCTTAAACAACACTGACTCCAGTCAGAAGCTCAAACTCTGAGAAGAAATCAAGTCGATCTACAGCAACAACACTGACTCCAGTCAGAAGCTCAAACTCTGAGAAGAAATCAAGCAGAACTATAGCAACAACACTGACTCCAGTCAGAAGCTCAAACTCTGAGAAGAAATCAAGCAGAACTACAGCAACAACACTGACTCCAGTCAGAAGCTCAAACTCTGAGAAGAAATCAAGTCGATCTACAGCAACAACACTGACTCCAGTCAGAAGCTCAAACTCTGAGAAGAAATCAAGTCGATCTACAGCAACAACACTGACTCCAGTCAGAAGCTCAAACTCTGAGAAGAAATCAAGCAGAACTATAGCAACAACACTGACTCCAGTCAGAAGCTCAAACTCTGAGAAGAAATCAAGCAGAACTACAGCAACAACACTGACTCCAGTCAGAAGCTCAAACTCTGAGAAGAAATCAAGTCGATCTACAGCAACAACACTGACTCCAGTCAGAAGCTCAAACTCTGAGAAGAAATCAAGTCGATCTACAGCAACAACACTGACTCCAGTCAGAAGCTCAAACTCTGAGAAGAAATCAAGCAGAACTATAGCAACAACACTGACTCCAGTCAGAAGCTCAAACTCTGAGAAGAAATCAAGCAGAACTATAGCAACAACACTGACTCCAGTCAGAAGCTCAAACTCTGAGAAGAAATCAAGCAGAACTACAGCAACAACACTGACTCCAGTCAGAAGCTCAAACTCTGAGAAGAAATCAAGCAGAACTACAGCAACAACACTGACTCCAGTCAGAAGCTCAAACTCTGAGAAGAAATCAAGCAGAACTACAGCAACAACACTGACTCCAGTCAGAAGCTCAAACTCTGAGAAGAAATCAAGCAGAACTATAGCAACAACACTGACTCCAGTCAGAAGCTCAGACTCTCAAAAGAAATCAAGTCGATCTACAGCAACAACACTGACTCCAGTCAGAAGCTCAAACTCTGAGAAGAAATCAAGCAGAACTACAGCAACAACACTGACTCCAGTCAGAAGCTCAAACTCTGAGAAGAAATCAAGTCGATCTACAGCAGCAGCTCCTACACAAGGTTCATGATCACATGACCACTGTCACACATCATCAGTCTCTCGCTTCTCTCACAGACTGGTTTATCATCACAAATATTATCTACATAAAGAAGCACTTTAATAGTTTTAACATCAACTACAGCATTTATTCCAGACATCACAGCAAACTCTCTGTGTAAATTGTCATTAAATGTGTTTAGTTTGTAATCTACATCACTTTCTAATTCCATTCTTTTGTACATCACCTACAATCCCGTAATGTTGTTCAAATTCGATTTTGGGTAATTGCAATCAATCGCTTAGCCCTACTGTTCAGCTTAGCGAACGAGTCAGAACACGAGAATAAAAGTGAGCAAAGTTGTCACAGACAGGAGACTTATTTTACTTCATCTTACCTAAGCATTCGAGTGCATGATTATTTTCATAATAACATACGCCAACTGGAATGAAGAAAGTGATCTGCGTGATTGATACTCAAAATAGTAAGGAAATGCTTGCAGTGTCCCTCCTTGAATGATGAAAATAGACTTTTGATACCTGCTGATATAGACAAATATTTACTCACACACAGGCCCAGAAACCCCAAGCTGTCTCCTTTAGTCATTTTAATGTGTTCAAGCGCAGCTTTTTTATCTGAGACTGAGCCGCCGAGGGGCAACTACACAGTCGGCTTCTGTCGCTGCTAGTTCTTTGACGTCGGCTTGATGTGTCCCAGGCTAGTCCAGCAAGATAAAGTCATTTGTGCGAAATCATAGACCTTTATCTACAGATCATGTATAATAATAGTAACATTGAATCATCTTGTTAAGAGTTTCATCATGTTGAACTCGACGCACTGTTTGACGCTGAATTGACACTCCCAACCCAGTCTCATATAAAAATAGGCTTGTTTGAGATGCGCCTCGCCTCGCCTGAAATGTAGGCGAGAGTAGACGGCTGCAGTGAGGGGAGGAGTGAAAAAAGCGCAGGCAAGACGGACAGATCTCTCTTCTCGCAGTGGATCAGACACCTGAGATCAAAGGCGGATATCGCGGGATTCACGGGATTCACGCTCGTGCACACTGTTGCTAATAAACTGGATGTCATTTAAGTTCTGTTGCTTTTATATGAAAATAAATATAATGAACAAGACACCCAAAGTACTTGTTATTTAATTCTATTCCAAATGAGTGTTTATCAATAATTTTTTTCTTTAATACAGACATAGGCTATGTGTTTTTTATATAGGCTATATATATATATATATATATATATATATATATATATATATATATATATATATATATATATATATAATATATATATATATATATATATATATATATAAAATAAAATGACATTGCATAACCCATAGAGATCGCACTGTTTGGGAATATTCACACATAACATATACACATAAAACATGATATCCAAGTTTTAAAATCAAACATTTTAATAGAGAACAATACATCACGGTTGTTTAAACCAATGAGCAGGGTTCGAATTATGATTTCATCTTTGTGGGGGTCTCTTTAAAAAAAGCAATAAAAAAAGTAACCCATGAGCAGGCGTGGTGTATGTGATAAATAAATAGCTAAATACTGCACACTTCATTATTTTGAGTTCAACGTACGTTTATTAATACAGGAATAGAGAATATTTGGGTGTAGTTTGTTACCTCTAGGGGGGTCTGGGGGCATGCCCCCCCAGGAAGAAAATTTTGTACATTTTAAAAGATAAATTCATTAATCTGGTGCACTTTGAGTCACCCAAATCCGCTGTTAAAAATAATCCAACCGCCCAAACATATGATATTCTTTGATTTAGATCTGCATCTGATCATCATTACAATTTTTTAAATTCTCAATGTTAAGCATATGGTAAAATATCACACTGAAGTGGGCTGATTTAAAATTAACATTTATTAAAATTAAAAGTTATTCTTTGGCCAAAATTACATTTCCTTAATACCCTAAACAGAGGTTTTTTACTCCCTTCAAAGTTAAATTGACAATGTTTCTTTACATCATTGGCAAACACTCTTATCAGAATATTTTTTTTACCTTTAAAAAAAGGCATTTTCCACTCTAATTTTATGTAGCCTATGCTCCATCTTTCTTTTAAAATATTCCTTAATTTGATCAATACATTAAATAAGAATAATAAGACAGTAGGCTGTTACCAATCAAATTCAATAATTTACATTGAAAAATTACAACTGTAGTAGCCCAAATGCCCTGATATGTTTTCCTTGATTGATTTTCTCTAAAGAGAATTACGTTGTTGAAAACGAAAGTAAAAGAGTGGCGCTCATTGCGTTTTACCATGATGAGAGTTCCGTGTCTTTATTAAAATCAACACATTATAGGCCTAATGATTTATCTGTCATCCATCCTCGATTAATTTGAATGTAGGCTAATTTTTTTATTATTTGGCTCGCCCGACCCGCGCAGCACTATCGGCAATATGCGATATATTTGTGATATATTTCGCGCGTTGGCTGCGGTGTTGGCACGCGCGAAAGCACTTTTGAATTTAGCAGTTGATCACGTGATGCACTGACTGTTCTAATCACACCGCTGTGAACGTACGTGCGAAAGGGTTAACAAATATGCCTCGATTATTGAAGGAAAAAGTGCTTTAGGCCTATATGTAATTTAAAATGATGGTGCTGATGATTTTTAGAGCCCCCACAGGTGTAGGATTTTACTGCTTTCATGGGAGCTCATCCTCTCTCTATGGGAGCTCAGCTCCCACTGGCTCCCACGTAATTCGAACCATGCCAATGAGCATTAAGCTGTGTCGTCAGTAAGTCATTTCCCATCATGCTTTTGATCAGCGCAGTCGGTGGAGAGCAACTGCGCGCGACTGCAGAATCCGGCACGTGCGCCTTGCGCTCGCGAGAGCTTTTTGACACACGTCAGCATGACATCAGAGCAAGGCGGACCGCTCTCGGACACATTTCTAACCGAGAGGCGGCGAGATGGCGTCGAGGTAACATCACTCTGTTGTCGCTCTGCAATATGAAGTAGCAAACCTCGTTTTTTTTACAGTTAACACGAATTGAGGGCTTTAAAATGCTATCCTAATACTTGACAAATCAGAGACTTTTAAAAGAAGATAGTTTCCTTACTTTTTCGGCTTTTTTGAAAATTGACTGAAGTTTGTGGCTAACGCAAACCACTTTCTGATATCCGACCTAAAGGCTAACTTTTCAAACGGACTGTCACTTCTTCTACTCGACCAGTAGCCCCGTTGACCCTCATATTCTTGAAAAAATGGACAAAGAGGAAGATATTAGCAGCATTATGCACTCATACGCCAAGAAGGCTCCACAGACACAGGCTGAAGAAGGCGAGATGGAGGTAACTTTGCCGGAACAGGAGGGCTCGGACTCGGCGCAACCGTTGCCCAATTCGCCGAAGCTGCGAGCCGCCAAGAGAAGTAAAATAATTGAAGACAATGAAGGTCAGTCTGTGCCCAATTCTGCTCTGCTAATAATAATGGAGAGGGTTGAAAAAATGCAACAAGAGTCACTGAGGAGGTTGCAGTCGTTGGAGGCGACAGTTAAAGACAATACGTGCACCATAAAAAGTGTTACTGACGCTATGGAATATATGGGGAAACAACTAAAAGAAGCAACAGACAAAGTTGAAACCCTAGAGAAAAAAGTCGGATCTTTGGAGAAAGAAAACGGTGTGCTCCGTGACAGGTGCAATGAACTTGATAATTACAAGAGGAGGTGGAATCTACGCGTCGCCGGGGTAAAGGAACAAGCGGGAGAAAATGTAAAAAAGATTATGGTGGACCTATTCAGCCAGGTCTCACCAGACATCGCAGACCAACTGGCCTTTTCCGTGGACATCGCTCACAGACTGGGACCCCGCTCGGGAGAGGCACGCTCCAACCGCCGTATCATTGTGCAGTTTCTATCGCGAACCAACAGGGACAAGATTTGGAAGGACGCCAGAACATCGACCATACTCAAGGAAAGAAAAATCAAAATCTTCGAAGACCTTACCCAAGATGCCAAGGATGCCAGGAACAAATTGTGGCCGCTGGTGGAACAGGCGAGGAAGGAAGGGAAGAAAGCGGGTTTCAGAGGACATTTCGCGCATATTGATGGTAAAAGGGTAACAGTGAATGACATGTGAGCCAGGCTGATGAAATGTTCTAACACATGCATGTAAATATTAACTGAAGTAAGAGCAGGTTTATTTGGATAACAGATTTACTGATGTAATGACTTAAATTGTGTCTGCTCTATGGGTGGATTATTCATCTCAGGAGTAACGTTATCAAAAAAAAAAAAAAAAAAAAAAAAACAACTACCAGTCATGTTCTTCAGTAAATATTAAACAACAAAAATGCGATTAAAAAAAATATTAATAATAAAAATTAAACAAATGAAATAAACGGATTCACAAAAAAAAAAGAAAAAGGTATTTTCAAAGGGGTTACCTAATGTATTTTCAAAGTCATCCAACGTATTTATTTTCTATTTTTGCTAGTGTGAATGATTCACACAATACCTCTGTTGTAGAACTGCTACAAAAGCTCTGTTAGAACCTACTAGCCTATGATTTGTATGAATAGTAGCAACTTTCTACTGTCTGATTGGATAACATTAATTTGGTTATTTAGTAGATAGGCTTAAGCCGTTTTGTTTCCAAATATAGGCATAATGCTATTTTTTTTGGTTAGGACTTAAGAAAAGATGGGTAGAACGAAAAATGTAAGGGTACAGAATACAGATAAAAAGCACAAAAAGACTGAATTAAATGTATACCTACATGCCCATTGTCTTTTGCTAGGGGTTTGTTTTTTGTATTGCAGAGTTTATAACAATTTTCTAACTAAGTGTTTAGAGAGAATCTTGTGTATTTTTCCAGCTTTCAGGTTATACCTGATTTTATTTTATGTCTTTGTCTTTAATGTCTATTAACGCCAGGGGTCTTAAAAATAGTGTGAAACGCAAGGCTTTGTTTTTGTTTGCAAAGAAAAATAGGACAGATTTTTGCTTTTTTCAAGAGTGTCACTCAACAGCCAATGACTGTAGTTTTTGGAGGTCACAGTGGGGAGACAACATCTGGTTAGCACATGGATCAGAGCACTCAGCTGGTGTAGGAATCTTTAGGTACAATTTTAATGGGAATATTCAAAATACCGACTTAGATTCTTCAGGGCATTTTCTCATAATGGTAATTACTAAAAATAATCATACCATACTCATTATAAACATATATGGATACAACTCTTCTGTGGAGAATAACATGCTTCTTGATACCATAGAGGATAAAATATCACATTGGTTGAACAAATACCCTTATGCCTCTTTAGTTGTGGGAGGGGATTTTAATATAGCGATGAATAATATGTTAGACAGATGGCCACCAAGGAGGTCAGGGTCTCCTAACTCTGTGTTAAATTCTCTCATGGATAAATTTGACCTGGTTGATGTTTGGAGGGAACAGTTTCCAAATGACAGACAGTATACCTGGTCCAATAAAGACTGCTCAAGACAATCCAGAATTGACTACTGGTTAGTTTCCAGATGTTTAACGAGGAACAGCATTTCAGTCAATATCAGTAACACTCCATTGACCGATCATAAAGCGATCTACCTCTCTATAGCTCTGTCCTCGGATCAGTCCTCTGGCCCAAAAGCTTCATTTTGGAAACTTAATAGTTCCCTCCTTGAGCATAAGCAGGTCAAACAAAGAGTTAAAGAACTGATTGAAAACTTTTGGATTAAAGCAGACTCTCAGAAAGATTATGGGACAAATTGGGAGCTTCTAAAATATGAGTTGGGGAAGTTTCTCAGGAAGTTTGGTGGTGATTTGGCCAAAAACAGACGAGCAGTTGAAGACGAGGTTATTGAGAAGCTAGCGTTTCTTTCTCAAAAAGAGTCTCTATCTAATGAGGAAAGATGTGAGTATACGAAACTACAAAATAAATTAGATGACATTTATAAATCAAAAGCTAAGGGAGCATATATAAGGTCAAGAAAACAATGGATAGAAGAGGGTGAACAAAACTCAGCCTACTTCTTTAGACTTGAAAAGAGTAAAAATGTACTGGCTACAGTAGATCAAATTAAAGTGGAGGGAAAAATTATTGAAGATCCAAAAGAGTTAGCCATCCACTGCTATAATTTCTATAACAATTTATACACATCTAATTACTGTGAGGTAACAACTAAATCATTTATGACCTCTATTAGCCATTGTAGAACTATATCCCCAGAAGACAGAGACTATTGTGATGATAGCATTACCCAAGAGGAGGTGTTGAAGGCGATCAAAAACCTCAAAAACAACAAGAGCCCAGGGTGTGATGGTATAACTGCTGAATTATACAAAATGTTTAATGAATTACTAACCCCCTTTCTAGTAAAAGTCTTCTCAGAGAGCTTAGAGAAAGAAGCACTTCCAACAACTATGACGCAGGGTGTCATCACATTGATTCCAAAACCAGAAAAGGACAGAAACTGTCTAGAGAATTGGCGTCCTATCACTCTCTTAAATAACGATTACAAAATTTTTGCTCTAGTTTTCGCTAATAGACTTAAAGAAGTGTTAGACTCTATTATAGATGAATCACAATCTGGGTTCATGAGGAAACGACATATTGCAAATAACATTAGATTAGTGCTAGATTTATTAGATTATAATGAGCTCATCACTGACAACAGCTTCATTCTGTTCCTTGATTTTTATAAGGCGTTTGACTCGCTTGAACATGGTTTTATCCTGCAAGCACTTAAAAAATTTGGATTTGGAGATGGCTTTTGCAGAACTGTCAGGACCCTGTATACAAATGGTAGTAGTGCAATTAAATTGAAATTCGGTACTTCCCCTAGATTCAAAGTGTCACGTGGAATCAAACAAGGGTGCCCAATCTCCCCATACTTGTTTTTGATCGCCTCTCAACTCTTAGCTTTACATGTCTCTAACAGTGCCTTGGAAGGGATAACATTGGCTGAAAGAAGTATCATCCTTAGTCAGCTGGCTGATGACACCACCATCTTCCTGAGAAATGCCTCCCAGATTCCCCTTGCGATAGAGTTGATCAGAGGATTTTCACAAGCTTCAGGTCTCAAATTAAACTTAAAAAAATGTGAACTAATGGCAGTTAAAGATTGTGATGTTTCAAACATATGTGGCATTCTTGTGAAGGATCAGATTAAATACCTGGGAACAATAATAACTAAAGACCAAAATATAAGAAGTCCATTAAATTTTAGCCCAATCATTGAAAAAACAAAAAAAAAGTTAAACTCTTGGCTACAAAGAGACTTATCCTTGAGAGGAAGAGTATTATTGACAAAAGCAGAGGGAATTTCCAGACTTGCTTATTTGGCGGCCTCTTTGGATGTTGATTGTAAGGTATCAAAAAGAATTGACGATATGTTGTTCAATTTCGTGTGGAAAAACAAAACTCATTATGTCAAAAAGTCTGTAATAATGAACACAAATCAGTGTGGGGGCTTAAACTTTTTGGACTTCACAACTTTAAGCAATACCTTCAAAATCAACTGGCTCAGACAATTCTTCAACAATCCAACATCACTTTGGAACTTTATTCCAAACTATATTTTCTCTAAAATCGGTGGCTTGAATTATCTTTTATTATGCAATTATAATATTAGCAAAATCCCAATCAAATTGTCCAATTTTCATAAACACATGCTTTTGGCTTGGTCTCTCTTGTTTAAACATAACTTCTCACCTCATCGTTATTACATTTGGAATAATAAGGACATTCTCTACAAAAACAAAACTTTATTTTTTGAAAACTGGTACAGGAATAATATTGTACTTGTTGGCCAACTCTATGACACAAGTGGCAGACTGTACAGTTACTCAGATTTCTTGCGGAAATTTCAAATTCCTGTTTCCGTTAAGGAGTATGCAATTGTCTTTGATGCAATTCCTTCTGGTATCAGAATGCTGCTGGGAGGCATTAATTTCCCATGGCCACTGACTCACATTATGGATTTATCTGATACTGCTGTGGGGAGTTTATGCTTTTCTGCGGTGCACCAGATGAAAAATAAAACTATTAGGACTTTATACCAAAAAGATATTGTTACTATTCCTTATATAATCCCATATTGGAACAGGTTAATAGAGAATGTCCCTTGGAAAAACGTTTGGTCTTTGCCTTTCAAATATATGCTTACTAATAAAGTGAGAGAAGTTACGTTTAAATTAATTCACAGATTCTACCCAGTAAAGTGTGTGCTTAAGCGGTATAAACCAGATATTGAATCTGAATGCTCTTTCTGTAAAAGGTCAGATGAAGATATTTGCCATTTATTTTGGAAATGTTCATACACAGAAAAATTCTGGTCAGATGTCCTTGAATTTATCCAAACCTTTTTTGTTATGGATTTCTCATTTTGCTTTAAAGATGTTTTCTTTGGTGTGGTCGACCTTAAGACGGACAAGGAAGGAAAGTATTTCATTATTAATCTTCTATTTCTACTCGCTAAATATCACATCCATAAATGTAAGTTTAGGGGCTCTAAACCCTTCTTTCCTGTGTTTGAGAGTGAAGTCAATGAATACTTGGACTCCATAAAATATTCAAAGAACTGTAAAGCTCTGAAGACTGTGGAGATATATTCAAAACTTGTGACATCACGTGACTGAATGAAATTGGAACTCATAACTGTAAGTTGTATGAATTGGTGAAAATGAACTGCCTGTTGATTAGCCTTGCTGGACTTTGCAGACCCCACTGGATGATTTATTTATGTATGTACTTTATTTATTTATTTATAGTTTATGTATGTATTTATATGTGTTGTTTGTAACTGCAAATAATGTCAATAAAAAAAAAAAAATAAAAAAAAAATAAAAAAAAACACATTTCTAACCGGCATGCATTACGCGCTGATCACCGGTGATCGGTTCTGCGCAGATTTTGCTCATCTCAAACAAGCCTAATGTACCCTGACTACGTTGGTCCAAAGTGCAAAACGTAGAGGGGTTACAATAATGGCCCTTGAATTGTATGACTGTTACATTTTTTTTTTTTGCCTATTCTTTTCGTACAGAGAACAAAAAACATGGCGGACATTTCTCTCATTTTTAGTGAGAAAAATCTATATTTTGAGTTAGTTTCTGCATAAAAATAAGATTTGATTAAATTTCTAGCGAGAAATATATATTTTATTTTCATAATATTCACTCAGTGAATGTACATAATCACTCGCTTGCTCGTTGTTGCGAAGATTTTTCAGATCTCGACAGAATAACGTGAAACAATTCGATTATTAAAAGAGTTGGCAACGAATTTGATTACCGATGCGTTTTGTCGCGCGATTATAACGCCAGTCAATAATTCGCAGAGATGTTTGAGTATAAATTAAAAACAGCTAAGTTACGTTCGAGTGCGGAGGGGAACAGATGAAACAGCGGTGAGTTTAACAACGCACATGGTGTGCAACCGCATTCATCGGTGAGTTTAACAACACCCAACTGCAGTTAAAACGCCATTCATCGGTGAGTTTAACAACACCCAACTGCAGTTAAAAAGCCATTCATCGGTGAGTTTAACAACACCCAACTGCAGTTAAAACGCCATTCAACGGTGAGTTTAACAACGCTCCAAGTAAGCAGTTTAAGCGTTTTCTTGTCATACTGGTATAACGTATTTTTATCGGAGGTTTGTTGGTGTTAATAAATATTAATATATAATATGCTACGATTGTGTTCAATTAATAAAAGTTTATTTTTTATTTTTTATTTATTAAATCCTCAATAACGCTGACGTTACTGAATGGGGCTATCCCAACTCCCAAGGTCCATTGCGATTTTCCACTCGGTAAGTAGAAGCTAATAAATAGAGATTTTTTACACATTTAAGTTACACATCAAAAACTGTTGAATCAGGACAAGAAGTTGTGTATAGAATCTTTAGATGTGTAAGGTAGCAATTTCGTATGACCGTAAATGATAGAAGACGTTATAAAAATATAGCTTGCCAAATGTTAGTGCCAATGCTATTGCTAGCAAAGTTAGCTAATTGAATTCAAGTTCATTTTTTTGTCACATATAATCATGTAAGGTACAATCATAGGGTAACTTAATGCAATATTTTCAGTATTACATTAGCCCACAACTATTATCCAACATTATAAATGTTCAGATGAAGAGCGGTGTTGCCAGATTGGTTTGTTGTTTTATTTACAGCCTAATTTTTATTTATTTATATAAAATTATATAAACACCCAAATAAATCTGTCATAAACAATAAAAAATAATTCATAACTACTAAATTGTGGCTAATCATAGTTTTTAAATATTAAATAAAATAAAATTTAATTAAAATTAAATTAAATAAAAATGTGTGTGTGTATAAACAATATTAACTTCTTGTTTATTGATCTGTATACAATGAATATCACACACAATCTAGCCCATTCTGGAAACACAGATGAAGAGAAAATGGTATAAACTGTTCAATTCTTTTTTTTTTTTTTTTTTTTTAGGTCCCTCAAATTTGGCAACTTCAAAATTTATTTTTATTCTATCTATTCGTCGTGAGTCTTTTCTGTCCATCACAATGTCCAAGAGTGATTCAGAAATCCAAGAACATCTCATGATCTTGGATAACCTGGTTGATGACCAAGAACTGAAGGATGAGGACTGGAAATTACTGGAAATATTGTCTATGCAAGGCCAAAATCAAGCAGGAATCAGTCAAATAAGGGTCAGTATTGTTTTTCATTCATGATATTTTGAAGATCTACATTGTTTAGGCACTTATGAGTGTTCAAATCAAGGAATACATGTATAGCTTGATATGTCAGGGAAACAATCAAACCAGAACCAATCATTTGATTTTTTTACATAAAAAGTAGATTATGTAAAATGATCATAATTCAAATGTACCGTATTATCCTTTTCAGTCCGGCTTGTACCTGTGGAGATGCCTGACAAAATCTGTGGTTGTTCACCAGAGTCATTGAGGGTCAGTGCAGGAAAGGTTGTTGCTGTATTCACAATAAATGGTAAGAATGCGAAGAACTTTATTTTGTCCTGTTTGAGAAGCATCTTAAATATAAATATCTATCCATACGCGAGCGACTCCCTACAAGTTTGACATAGATATAAAAAAATATATATATATACGAAGTACACAAAGTAATGTATAAATTGTACAAAGAACCCAAACCTGGTTTATATTACAGTGGATGTGTTTTTGATATTTCCAGGACGGCATGATCTAAGCATGCCCGAGTTAATTTGCGAGGCATACCAAGCCACTTGCTGGAGTCGCTGGCCTAAACAGACTACTGACTACTGGCCTGCAACCCTTCACACAGTTTATGCCACAGATGTCTTTTTTTCATTTGAAGAAATGAAGATGGCGGCACCATGCTGAGAATGCGGAATCGGCGAACTGTCCGCTTTGGTCGTGTGAGTATTGAATTTATCTATCCTGCAGTATTGTTGATATTTTTGAGTTGTGGTTTGATCAGCTGTTTGATGCTAATGTATTTGTTGTACATTATTAGCTGTTGGTTTCCTTATTTTTAATAGACTGGCAAGATCTCAGCAGACAGTTTTCTGAAACGTTTTTTTGAGTGGGAAGTTGTGCGATTTGAGGTGGACAAGCAAGGAAGAACCCTTCAACTGTTCTGCATGCACCCCAGATATGCCTGCAGTTTCAGTTGATGGAAACGGCAAAGCATCACCGTTTCAAGAATGCTGCTAGGTACTCCAAACTGTGTATCACAGTGTTTGTATTAATAAGAAAACAGCTCTTTAATGTGAACTAAGAAATCTCAGAGTATAAGTTATAAGATTGTTGTCCATCACCAATTGTTGTTTTTTGTATTTTTAGATCTGAGGAACAGGCCATCTTTGAAGGCGTCTTCATAGCCAAGGACGAAGACGTGAAAAGATTTGTAGACCACATTCACAACACAACCAAACATGTACAATTCTAGATGATAATTAGACTACAGCACTATAATAACCTCTTTCTGAAGAGTTTGTTTAGGACAGTCTTATTTTCATCAACCATTTTCCATATTGTAGGTCAGTGGAAGAGGTGTTTGTGGAGGGGAGCGGTCAGCAGACAGAGAGACCTCACAAAGATCTGCCAGCAAGGTGGACGAGGAGGGATTGGAGCTTGCGGTGGGTCGGCACGGAGTCCTGCTCTGTGCCTTAAATATGTATAAGGGGGACATTGTGTCCTATCCCCTGTACCTGCAAGAGAAGCTGGCCAGTAGGCAAATCACCTGCAAATATTGGCCCTACCTCCAAAGAGTTGCAAAAAGCTGTCCGGAGCTCCAGCACCTTCTGAACATGGAGCCGTTCCTTTCTGTATTTCATGCCAAAGCCCATGATTTTAAATGCGAGGTAAGGAAATATTGGTATGTGATAGAATCACATTATCTAAACTGAACATCTGCAAACAGCTGTTTTTTTTTTTATTATTCTTAACCAGGTGAAATGGAGTGGGGGATATCAGGATGGGGCTGGTTTAACACTAGGGGAGGAGGTGGAACAGTGCAATGCCTTCCTCTCTAGGATTGCAGAAACCACAAAGCATACTGTATATCAAAAGCAGGTAAGATGACCACATACTGCACTAGATACATCCTTGCATAATAAGGTGGAGGAATATGGTAACATATTTTCTGTGTTTGCATGACGCACAGACATGGAATCGGCAAAAGTTCAACATTTTGGCTATCTCACTGACCCGCTGATATCAAAAGGTAATGACATCAGTAGAATACATTTTCGATGTTCAGTTTTGCATGTTAGCAGTGTATGAAGCTGGGCATTGAACATTTGGTTCTTGTTTCTTACTACTTTTTGCTATTGTAGACCACAGAAGCTATCCATGTCATGCACACATAAATTAATCTTTCAGCATCTGAAACACTTGTGTGTCATAATTTAGTATTTCTAAGATGGAGAATCCTGTTGTACATGTGCTGGAAATGTGATTTTCCTCATCCCACTAATGACAACTTAATCCCTCAGTTTATCAGGAACTTCAGTCAATTTTGAGATGCATGGCTTTCAATGTACAGGAACTGTTCATCGTTTAAGTAGAGCTGCCAGACAATTGTAGTTTAGTAAAAAGTACAATATTTTCCTGTGAGATGCAATGTTGTATAAAAATGTGTAAAATGAAAATACACTAGGTCCAAGTACCTCAATTTTGCTATTAAGTAAATTGAGTAAATGTTTAACAAACATAAATACATTTAAATGAACTCTCTAAATTTAACCCAACAGTGATTTTTTTTTTCTGTGTTCTAATGACATTTTTTGCACTTATGATATTTTACAGTGGCAAAACCTGGGATGACACATGAGAGCCTGCCAGTGAATTCATGTTATGCCTAAATTCCCCACATCCCAACCAGCTTTCAGCATAACAGCCTAGTCACCTGGACTCATCAAGCACCCTTCATTTCTTTTTCTTTTCTTTTTCATCTTTATTTTATTGCTTTTGTTCATTAAAGGTTTTTTTTGCACAATACCCAGTCTCTTTTTGTGTTTATTTTCTTAATGGGTTTAAATTTTTTTTTTGCATTTTCATGAACTGCACAACAGCCAGGAAGTGTACAATGGAGAGATAATAAGGGAGAAAATTAGTAGTTTGTCATAATGACATTCCCAAAGGCATTCTTTTTACATATTTTTGTTTTAGTATAGGTAAGTCTACTTGAAACTATTTGTTTGGTATGACAGCCATGAATAAATACCACAGAATACTCCTTAAGATATTAAAATGTCACACAAATGTTGTAGTTCTGTTTGAAATGTTCAATTACCATATTAGATAGTAAGTCCTTTAACATTTATAATTACCTATTTTAATTTGCCTTGCATTTATTCACAGCAAAATAATGTAAGAATAATCATGTAAATATGTATAGTGCTTATTTTGGGGGGCAATGTGTTCTTCAAAGGGAAGAAAATAATGTATTTTCTGGTGGCAGCCGTGCATCTCCTGTTTGTTTGTTTTAAAAGAAACGAAAAATTAAAGTCTTTAAATAGTTTGGCATATCAATACATTTTGGGAAATTGGTACAAAGTGTACGCGCAATGTTACAGACACATTTAATTTGATTTGAACTGAAATCTGTTTAAAACAAATAATGCATGCTAGAATAACTATCAAGAGTAATTTTCTTTTTGTAAGATCCCTGTAGGGTTACATAGCCTATCTTCAGTTTAAACTCGGAAGGGCCTGTTGTTTTGAGTGTTTTTTTTTATTATTGCAGAACTTATACATACATAATCATGGAAATTAAGCGTTGTTGTATTTCTTTCAATGTAACAACAAAATAATTTGCATACATCAAAAGTAGGAAGAGCCTGTAAATACCATATATGGACAAGTGTGACGTGCTTTGAAGTTTCCATGGCGCCAGCAGGACAAGCTGTGGTTGGACTAACGTTTAGGTCTGAATAAAAAGCGCTCCATATCGCAAACTATGTTTTGCTGTCGTTATGACGTCAGTAATACTATCAGTTAACCATGAGGTATTGCAATATTAAAAGAAATTACACGTTTACTGAGATCCTAACCCTAACCCTATAGTGTAACTACACACTTCAAAGAACTACAATTTACAGCGCCTGCCCGTTTGACACAATGATAGAGGCCTATGGGTAATGTTGTTTAAAACGTTTAGTAATGTAATTAAATAAATACAATATTTAATGAACAAAGGGACATCTGAATATGTTCAATATACAAACCTCTTTGTCATATTTGAGAGTCAGACTGAAATTTGGTATTTTACTGTGAGCACTTTTTAAAATGCTTTTATAACACCTTTCCATGTATGCCAGACATCTCTGTCCAACATTATGTATTAAACATAGCATAAATAATTGCAGAACCAATTTTCACTTTGATATGCGTATCAGACTTTACATTTGCAGAATGTGCATTATTTTTTGCTCTTCCAGGGGTGATAAGGGACCCCATGGGGGAGGAAGGGCAGTAAAACCTACACAGTACTCTCTTCATCATGGACAGCAAACTTTATTGAGTCACATTTATATCTGAAATTTATTTTTATTTCCCAACTTTTCTATATTTGCATCATACTTGTGCTAGCTTTTGATTATATTGCAAGACTCTGAACTCGGAATACAAAAATACAGTAATATTTTACAAATGTTGTAAAATTCACCTTACTACTGTAAGTTGTCATTACTATACTTTTTTACGTAATTGCAAAATTTGTTTACTTAGTTACGATATACTTTTTTCGGTAACTGCATGTTTTGGATTATGTTCTTCATTTTTTGATGTAGTGTCTAACGGATGATCTGTAGTGTTTATAATATTGACTCGCTGTGTGTAAGATCTGAAAGCATTGTTTGATTTTGAGCACAGATCAAATGGTTTTGAGGCAATTGTTTGATTTTGCAGAAGTCAGAGATTCTCTGAATGTGGTTTGAAAATTTGGTTTTGTTTAAGGTTTTGAGCATGTGAGTGACTGGTTTCAAAAAATGTGTTATAGCAATTCAGAAAAACTGTAACATTATACTGTTAATCAGGTCACAGCGGATTAATCTACACAATTGAGTGGTGAAATGTTTTGAGTACCACAAAATCACATCAGTTGACCATGAAACCTGTACTAGATTACACAGAAAGCACATTGAATATTATGTTGGTGAAAAAAAATATTCCTCATCATTATGGATTTATGTTAAAGGACTTACTATCTAATATGGTAATTGAACATTTCAAACAGGACTACAACATTTGTGTGACATTTTAATATCTTAAGGAGTATTCTGTGGTATTTATTCATGGCTGTCATACCAAACAAATAGTTTCAAGTAGACTTACCTATACTAAAACAAAAATATGTAAAAAGAATGCCTTTGGGAATGTCATTATGACAAACTACTAATTTTCTCCCTTATTATCTCTCCATTGTACACTTCCTGGCTGTTGTGCAGTTCATGAAAATGCAAAAAAAAAAATTAAACCCATTAAGAAAATAAACACAAAAAGAGACTGGGTATTGTGCAAAAAAAACCTTTAATGAACAAAAGCAATAAAATAAAGATGAAAAAGAAAAGAAAAAGAAATGAAGGGTGCTTGATGAGTCCAGGTGACTAGGCTGTTATGCTGAAAGCTGGTTGGGATGTGGGGAATTTAGGCATAACATGAATTCACTGGCAGGCTCTCATGTGTCATCCCAGGTTTTGCCACTGTAAAATATCATAAGTGCAAAAAATGTCATTAGAACACAGAAAAAGAAAAAAAATCACTGTCGGGTTAAATTTAGAGAGTTAATTTAAATGTATTTATGTTTGTTAAACATTTACTCAATTTACTTAATTACAAAATTGAGGTACTTGGACCTAGTGTATTTTCATTTCACACATTTTATACAACATTGCATCTCACAGGAAAATATTGTACTTTTTACTAAACTACAATTGTCTGGCAGCTCTACTTAAACGATGAACAGTTCCTGTACATTGAAAGCCATGTATCTCAAAATTGACTGAAGTTCCTGATAAACTGAGGGATTAAGTTGTCATTAGTGGGATGAGGAAAATCACATTTCCAGCACATGTACAACAGGATTCTCCATCTTAGAAATACTAAATTATGACACACAAGTGTTTCAGATGCTGAAAGATTAATTTATGTGTGCATGACATGGATAGCTTCTGTGGTCTACAATAGCAAAAAGTAGTAAGACACAAGAACCAAATGTTCAATGTAAAGCTTCATACACTGCTAACATGCAATACTGAACATCTAAAATGTATTCTACTGATGTCATTACCTTTTGATATCAGCGGGTCAGTGAGATAGCCAAAATGTTGAACTTTTGGCGATTCCACTCCATTTCACCTGGTTAAGAATTAAAAAAAGAAAAAACTGTTTGCAGATGTTCAGTTTAGATAATGTGATTCTATCACATACCAACATTTCCTTACCTCGCATTTAAAATCATGGGCTTTGGCATGAAATACAGAAAGGAACGGCTCCATGTTCAGAAGGTGCTGGAGCTCCGGACAGCTTTTTGCAACTCTTTGGAGGTAGGGCCAATATTTGCAGGTGATTTGCCTACTGGCCAGCTATTTTGCAGGTACAGGGGATAGGACACAATGTCCCCCTTATACATATTTAAGGCACAGAGCAGGACTCCGTGCCGACCCACCACAAGCTCCAATCCCTCCTCGTCCACCTTGCTGGCAGATATTTGTGAGGTCTCTCTCTGGCTGCTGCCCACTCCCTAGGCCTGCACGATTCTGGGAAAAATATGAATCACGATTTTTTAGCTTAGAATTGATATCACGATTCTCTGCAACGATTTTTTTTTCCCATGTAGTGTAGGCTAGTTATAATGTTTATTGCACACATGAACCATGACAGAACAAAAACAAAGTTCAGTACCAAAAATATTTGTTTTGGCATTCGGGATGTCAATTTTCACAAATTACCATGACTCAAAACGCTATATTCCTAACCAAATTAATGAGAATGGTTTTTAATCTAAATAAAGGGCTAGTAGGATTGTAAAATGTTTCGATGTGATTGATAATTAAATGAATAATAATAATAACCGTTGAGCACTTTGCTAGCGCGTTATTTAACTCAAAGAAACACACCCTATGAGATTAATCAGATATATACAAAATAAAAATAATATTACAAATGATATCTCCACAAAATGACGTGAATGCACAAGTGAACTTGAAGTTACGTGCCATTCAGAATGACTCATGTTGTGGACGCGCTCTCCCTGAAACAACACGACACGGCAACTAAACCCAAATAATTCACAATGTTTTATTACAATATTGTTCTCTTTATAATGTTATGTAACATGTGTGGTGAGTTCTGGTATTACACCCACGTTCCTGAAGATCTCCCTGATTTAATTTATAACAAGAAGACTTTCGCTGTCAGGTCAGGTTTTGGATTATAAAAATCCTACACTAGCTTGTTTGTTTTATACCAGTAAATCTAGTGGTAATTTTACAATAATCAACATTAACCCTGTTAAAGAATTCATGCTTACCTCTCCAGCAGAATCTTAGGTGGGTCCTTCAGTTGGGCAGTGTAAACTTAATATGCTCTTTTATATTACTTATAGAACTGTCTTTATCAACTGAAGTAACAATGAACCAATGTTTGTAAGTAAGAAATGAAAATTTATTTAAACAAAAGATAAATTTACTGGTTATACAATAAAAATTGATTAGTAGCAAAATATCACAAGGTTACAAGTTATAATACTTCAGTAGGTCCTAGTACTGTGGGCAGTCCACATGCACAGGTTACAGAAAGGTTATTTTACCTTATTGCAGTTCAAGCAGTATATATTTGTATCTATTCAAATTATCTAAATTGAAGAATACAGTAGAGCAAATAAAAGTTACAAAGTTAATCAGTTGAAAAACTGAATGGCTAGAGAGTAATTCTCTTAAGGATGCGTTCGATCACAAATCAAGAAAGCAACGACTCTAAATTCACATTACAGTCATATTTATACCTCACAAAGACACGTATGAATCATCTGTAGGTTTTTTCCAGAGGAACTAAACAGGACTGTTTTCCAAGAAACGAGAACTGAAACTGTCCCGTTTACTGTTGAGTCAGTGGGGGCTGTGTCTCCTTCCTGGCATGCTTACGACCTTTGCGCTTGTGTTTCGATTCTCTGAATTCGTTTGTGTGTGTGCGTATATGTGTACGTGAATAATTATCAGGTGCGGTGTTTGCAGGTTCACAATAGCTTCCGAAAGTCACGGCTGCCACACCCCCCCTTGGAGTTGCAAACACCTGTCTCAGTCGTCCACAATAAATGTCATTACTAGAATAAAACATATCCAATGAATCAAGGGGCATTTTGAAACCATCAACAGTAGGTACTACAAAATCCATACAACACTCATAAAACCTATAACTTAGGTCAGTTTCCTGACGGAAGAACCCGATCGTCATCCTTCCATACTGTGCCAACAGACATTCTATCGACCTTCGATACCATTTACCATTTACTGGTTTCCAGGATTTGTCCAGCTTCCTTGGGGCCTGATCCAACCTCATCAGATCCTCTGGAAATATGGCTTTTCTGGTACGATCGCCCAATAAGCCCACGCCCAACACCTTCGGTTCCCACTGGACCAGCGTTCGACGCTCCAGACAAATCTGCATTTGGATCATTAACCAAGATACAGACATTACGCCCATTTATTCGAGCTTGTTTGGAGCAAAAGCCCAACACTTCTCTATTATCCCAAAAGAAGGTTCGAATGTTAGCACAGCATGAATTCTGAGTCACCCAGTCTTCCTGCCCAATTGGAATCACATAATTCTCTGGCAGCTCAAGAATGAGCCATCTTATTTCAATTATGAAACGTATAGACTCATAGGTTAAAATGTTCTGAGTGCTGTCTGGATCTGTACGATCCGCCCCCTCTTTACAGAAAGTAATATTTTTCAAATCAGACATGTTATAACTGTTCTTAATGAAGCAAGTTGGACACAAGGTCGTAATATCAGGACTTGTTCTGTTGTATATCATAAGTTTAACAGGATAGCATTCAAACAGAAAACAATCATCACACATCATGCAAAGTTCCTCCGAAACACCCTTCTGGAAGTCATCAGAGTCCTATTACAATAATGGTTCGACAGCAATAAAATAACAAGAAATCAGTCACAAAATCTTCTTAATTCGAACAATATATGTCAATGACTTTAAAAAAATAAATATATATATATATATATATATATATATATATATATATATATATATATATATATATATATATATATATATATATATATATACATATATAATAAAAAGTCAGAACTGGATCAAAGTACTAATAAAATCTGAAATATATCGAATGAGGTAGAAACAAATTTTGAACCAAACTAATTAAAGTCTTACACCAAAAGAAATAATAAAACAATCACTCGATTAAAATATCACTTGAACCGAAATAAAAGTAATCATAGTTATAATAAGACTAAAGTCAAGCCTAATCATAGTTATATAAGACTAAAGTCATAGTTCTTTCCCTTTGTTGTTATACCTTAACTCTAATCCAAAGAAAATACCCAATTAGTTTGATCTATAATATGTGAAAATGAAAAAATAAAAATCAAACCCATTATTAAAAGGTGACATACAACCAACAGTTATATTGACACCCACTAACTATTTTTTGGAAAAAATTGTATACTACCAGAAGTGAAACAACGGGGGGCCCCTCCCGTCGAGTCACTAGAGGTCAGTAATAGGCAACTTGGCCAGAGGTTTTACTAATACAGATTGTATAACTTTGTTCAATAGGATTATAAACAAAACCATCGAAAACAAAATAATTATCTATAGTAGTAAACAAATCAGAAAAAGAAAATACACTTACTTAATAAAATGCATATAACTTATTAAATCTGATTTACTTCTCAACTCATACAATTTGTAAGTAAAGGCTGTGGTAAATGTGATCATTTACAAAGACTCTCCACAGTTTTCCAAAAAACTGTATGGTCACTAATTCCCATCAGAATGGCAAGCATAACAACTTAGGTTCATTATAATATTTAGAAAATCCTGCCATCAGTATTACCACGAAATAAAGCACCGCCAATTTTATTACCAAGGTCTTAAGACTGTATTTCGTAGGTAACCCAAAATAAACAGAAAAAACATAAGTAACGACTGCCAAACCCAGTCCCAGATATTTCAGCCAAAATAGCTCAATATAGCACTGGGCAAAATTATACCCAGCGAGAGCAGTGGCAAACAGCATCACTGCCCAAATCCCATTTATGTCAAATATCTCAGAAGTTGTGAAATCCAAATTTAGGACCAATGAAAGGTCATTAATTACGTTAAAAAGGCTCAGGTTAAAAAGGCTCACATCAATATAATTTGTTCAGCTCGCCGTTTAGTTAAAATGTCGGAAACCCAATACATCAATAAAACCAAATTAATTTAAAGGATTACTTAACGATATCCTTCGAGTTTCCGTTACACGGCCAGCTAGAATTGGTGTGATTGCCCGCCATTATATCAACTTCAGTTGCGAATATTATCAGGTTATTGAAAAGGTCCGGTACCGAGCCAAGATTGCAGTTGATCCTATTCCTTGTCCGCACTCTTTTTATCATGTTGCTGACTGCTTAGTGCCCTTGTCGAGTCATCTTTATCCGAGCTATTTTTTGAGGAACTAAAACTGTCTTGTCATCCTTTCGGTCCCTTGCTGCAGCTAGTTTCCCGCACACGAATCCAAATTTCGTCAGTTTAAGAATCAGAGCAAAGGTCACAGCAAGTGCTGTAATCACCGAAAGACAGATTATAATTATCTTTAAATAATACCAAGATTTAACAATTAGATCCCAAACCGAAACAGCCAATTCGCCAACACTGTTGCACCCACAAAATCGCTCGCTTTTGTAGCTTCCAACAGACTGTCAGCAAATTACCTGTAATCGGTTTAGTCAATTGAGACTCATATAATTGATAGATCCAACGTGGTCCCATGGACAGACCTTCCAGAAAATCATCAACTGGAGAGAAGAATCCACTCAGCTCAGATTCTGTGTTCACTAGTTTAGAAAAGGCACATTTTTTCATTATTTGATTTCTCGCAATCAACATTAAAGAACCGGCTACAGTAATCAAACTGATATCATCAAGATATTTTTTACGGCCCACCCTTGTAGCACCAATATTCATCAAATTTTTAAACCCACAGAACATATGTTCCTCATCATACATCCAAGTTACATTAGGACTGAACCGCGAACCCGGTGTTTTAACTGTCCATGTGTTAAACATTTCTGGTGTACAATAATGTTTTCTGGCTGGTATCCATAAATATTTTACGTCCTCATTTCTTCTAAAAGCAAATTTGCCGAAACCCATATTCCATACATTGGATTTTAATTTTACCTCGTCATGAGCGTGTGAGTCCGGCCTTAGGCTATGTCTTGAAAAAGGTTTACTTGTCCTGCTGTCAAATTTATCAGAGGCCATAAAGACTTTAAAACCTGGAAATTTCATCATAGACAGGTAATATTTCGTGCTCCAATAACCTTGCGCGATAAGTTGTCTATGTTGTCCTACAGGCTTACCATTCTTATAATAAAATCTAATTGGAAATATACTTGTTCCGTTTATATGTTTAGGAAATGTGCGCCAAGCAACTGTATTGTTATAGATTCTATCTAGGCCCATAACTTACAGGAAAAACATCCCACACACGCCAGTTTAAATTAGACAGACCAACCCATCGCAAACTCTTAATATTATGTGCATCACTATGGTTTTTCCAAATAATCGAGTTTGTGTGTGTCACTCTTACAGGTTTATCCCAGCCCATTAAGTATAAGACTAGAGCAGACCTATATTGTTGATTCGTCACATTACATAATATATAATCCATAATGCCTGAGACATTAGCAAGTTCCAAACTCAAACCTGGCATTGGTTCATAATTCAAGGTTAAAGGGTGAAGTCTCTTACCCCCTACCCCATTTGCCCACAAGGTGGCATTGATCGACCACGTAGACCGCTTGGACTCAGCTTTGACCATGTCATTAGTAGGATCTTGAGAACTCATCCAGTTGTGCCACAATTTAATGATATTAACACCATGACTATTGAATTCTTGCTCATTCCATTTTGAGTCACTGTTTATATAACAAATCCAAGCAGTTGTTTGTCCATAATCAGACCTGCAATGTTTGTCAATATCATACCAAAACTGGTTCACTGGATCAGTGCTCAAAGACTTATCCCTTTTTAAATATGGGCAGTCAAAAAGACTTTCGCATAATGAAATCGGTAAAACTCTTTGATCACATGTGACCCATTCTAATTCATCATATGCTGGTTTAGGCTTATTCCTAAATACCCCCAGAATTAATGCATATGGATTTAAACCTTGAGGCCAGTAACTGTTTTGTACTGGTTCTGGGTTACCCTCATTTATCCCCATAGGCTCTCTAGTATTGGAGTTGTCGGCTGACCGACCACTATGCCCTGATCTTCCCCCTATGTTCATTACTTTGGGCTGTAATTCGTTGTTATCATGTCCTAACCAACTGGTTTTTATTATTGGGGTGACCAGCTTGGTCAGACAATCCCAGTCATACATCTTAGATATTTTTAATAACTGGCTACTCCACACTTGATAGACATGCACACTATCCGTTAGGTTTCTGATATCAGAAATATTATAGACTAAGCCTTTCAATTTCACATGAGTCTTGTTCAAGGCAGTAAGCCTATCCCTTCTCACTCTGGTTTTATTACTGTTTGTTTCCTGGCCATACAGGCCAGGTCCTTTAGCTGCACTAATATTGCTAGAGCCTTTGCAATCCCAAAATGATTTATCTATATTTGCTATAAATCCTTTGAACATATTTCTTATCCTTTTGGCTACATAAATTTCGCCACCTAATTTAATGTTTTGTTTATAGCAGATTTTTGGTACGACTTTCTCGACTACAGAACACGAGGCAACTTCAGTTACTTTTGTTTCACCAACCACTGTGACTCCAAGTCCGATAATTACGATCGTTATCAGGAGCACAGTCAGTAAAGCCAGCAGAAAAAGCACTATCTGGCTCCGGTCCTTCCGCAGCTCCAGATACTTCCTCCCACGCTGGTCTCTATGTTTCGCCATCCTGCTTCTGTAATACACAAGAGAGACGCAGAACAAACGACAACCTAAGCTCTCCCTAACTTCAATCTGAGCCAGCTGGACACTCTGCTCAGTGCATTAGGTAATGGAACAACAGCACTGGTGATTTTAATCCCCTCGATCGACTTCTCGACCCCCATAAAGTCTGAAGTTCTCGTCAAGCTTACAGTGAATTCTCATACTTCACTGTTCCTGTCAGGACTTAGTTTTACTTTCACTCTGCCTGTCCTTTGCTCATTGTCCTTGCTCTCACAGTCAGGCTAGTTTCCAGTACATACTGACTATATTGCCCGGGCATATAAATTGGAAATTCTTCCTGAAAAGACATGGTTTTTATCACATCAGTAATCAGGTTAGTCATATTCATTTCCTTATATGATCCATCTTTTTTACAGTAAACTGTCATGTCACCATCATAACACTTGTCCCTTATGACCTCTTTCCATAGGTCTAGGTTAGTATCCCTTGACAAAGTTTTATCAATAATTCCTCCTTTAATTAAAGGATCTGAATCTAAAGGTATTGAGTCTCCCTCATTTAACATTCTATTCCACAGAAATGCTTTCTCATTGTCACAGACTAGGGCTAAAGGATTCACTTCCCCTTCTGCCATTACCTTATCGTCTGCTAAGCAGCCTAAGCTGGTTTCGCTTTTTCGTGTCTGCCACACACTCTTCATACTGGTCACTTTCATCCAGCGTTTACCCAGTAAAATTTTGCATTTAATACATTTCGTCAACTCACAAGGTTCCTGGAATGTACATGTACACTCACGCCCCCTAAGACTATAATGTAATGCGCAATCTACACAGTTTCGACAAGCACAATTACCCGTAACGAGTTCATATTGTACTATTGTCCACAGCTGTTTTTGCCTCCGACATTGACCACAGACACTAACGTCTCCTATTGCGCAGGCCCCAATGGACCCATCAGCGCAATACCATTTAGGTAATAATGTCAGTTGTGCCCTCAAACGGGCTTGACTTTCACGGATTTCTCTGGGCCCTTGCCAGAGTAAACTGGCCACTCCCTGGGCCCCACAAAAACGCAATCTGTAGGCTTACGCCTGACAGATGGAGTTCCTGTTTTACAGTCTTCATGCCATATTTTAACTAAGAATGAGTCCCCAAAGTCTTTGAAAACTGCAGCTATGCCTTCCGCTGGGCAGTTAAATTCCTGTTTAAAGGAGACTTTGTTGGTTCTGGACCCGTTCATAGTAAGATATTAACCTTTGCTTCCCACAAGATTCCTAATCGACCAGATTCCGTTTGCTTCTGATCTAACAGTGATATTAGAAGTTGATCCAACTACTTTATCACTTGGACCAGTTTTTGGGCTCAAATCCCTTATCTTTGTGTTTTAACAAAAGATAAACTGTCTGGCCTACCTTGAACGGATTTTTGCTTGTATCGTTTGATTCTTTATTCGGGCTAGGTTTGTTGAACCTGTAATTCTGATAGGGTTTAGATTCAAAAACCAGTTCTGATTTTTACAAACCTTTTAGGCTATTAACTACTACCTTGCATGTTGTTTTTGAACATGGGTAGTTCTGCACAAAATTAGAACAATTGTCTACTATTACTGATAAGTAAACATTCTTTTTCTATTTTTGATTTTACCAAAATCATGATAACCACTGTTCATTACTTTTCTACTATCTGGGCAGTTTAGTTTTTAATTTTATGATAGCTTGTTTTTAGATTCTGTATTATCAGGCCCATCTGTTTGCAGTAAGTCACCCTATGTTTTGTCGTCGGGTGATTTAGCTTATCATGCAGTTCCTGCAATAAATTTTCTTCACTTGATTTAGTAATGGCCCGTATCCTAACGTACTGATCAATTTCTTTATTCCCTATGGCTGCAGGAGTCGTCTGAACTGTATGGCTGGTTTGATGCAACACTTTAGGTTTAGCTTTTTTATAATTCTCACTAATGCTTCTTCATAAATCTGCCTGGGCTAACGGTCTGCCCTTAGCGTTGAAGAAATTGTTATTTTCTCATGTTTCTAAATTATTCGTGAGGCCTAAATAAACATATTCACTATCCATCACAAGAACACAGTTTTTATGTCTCTCTTAATCATGTGCGCTATTGCCTTCTCAACGGCTGTCACTTCTACATCTTGTGCACTGTTCTCATTTCCTAGCTTCCTTTTTTCTTTGTAGATTATTTTTCCTTTCAGCTTAATTAAAAAAAAACCCACCAAATCTGTCCTTTATCTGTACTTCCGTCCGTAAAGTAACACATTTGTGTTTGGTTAATCACTGTTTTCTTATCTTTTTTTTTTTTTTTTTTTTTTTTTTTCGGTGTCTTTAGGTTACGAAATTCTATCTGGTTATCACACACTAACTTTGTCCATTTGGACCAGGTAAACATGTGGACACGCTTATTTTCGTTAATCAAGTTTTTAGCTTCTCTTGCTAATAAATCTTTTCCTTCACCGCTTGCAACTACAATGATTTGTCTCTCTGCCGCTAGGGACTTGATTACAAGTACATTTTTTGCCATTGTTGCTAATATATCAACAGGTGACATATTATCATGTTTCTTCTGGTTAGCTGGTTTTTCATGAGAAATGAACATTACTGGAGATTTGGAGTTTTCTTCGTTACATAATATAACTTCAATTTTCCCTGACCTATTATCAATTTTGACTATCAGATTCTTTTCAGAATTTGCCCTGAACTCAAAGCCATGTCAATAATGTCAGTTTTCACTCTCTCCCGTTTCTCATCCCATTTAAAAACATCTCCTGCAATTGCTTTTGTAAAGCACCTTTACTTTAGCACTGTACCCAGGTATTAGATATCTCACTTAATTTAATCTACTTAAAGGTTTTGTAATTATTTTTAGATTTGTAATCTTCTTATTTTTTAGTTTAGTCAATTTATCTTGTGTTGATTTGGCGATGTCTCAATCATCACCAGAGACTTCAAATTCTAAAAATCAACCTTTTCTTTTCCTAAGTCTAACTTAAGAAAACTAGCGTCCGCCAGCCGTTTAATAGTTTCTGATAAAATTTTTATGTGTTCGTCTATGGTTGCGTATCTATTAGCACATCATCAATATAGACTGTACTTGGCAATCCTTCTATTATTTCTAATAGAATTACCGGGAAATATAATCATCATTTGGTGAGTTTACAGTATTCTAGAGGCAACCCTTTTTATAAAATGTCGTAACCCTGCAACTGTGTAGGTTGTCCGTGCACGACTCTCTTTTGACAATGCTACATCTTATGCTCATATTTCTTTGACAATTTTCCACAATCATTTTTGCTTTTAGCACAACTACTTTTATATTTTGCAAGTAAATTGCTTAACTCCTCTTTTGCTAATAAGCTTGGAGTTATTACTTGAATTGTTTGAGCCTCCAGTTCTACAGTTTTTCATCCCTTTGATTTTATTATCTAACTTCTTATTGGTCATTTCTCCTGAAGGTTGCATCTTTTTTTTTTTTTTTTTTTTTTAAATGTATTCTAGTATGCAATTTAACCCTTCCCATAAATATCGACGGTGGTTTCATTTCTTTACTGAAACCATACACCCTATACTGACTATCTAATTTTATAGCACTGTTAGGTTATTACGTTAGTCTGGTAATTTCCGCTCTTGCATTAAGCAAAACTTTATTCTTTTATGATAAACATATAAATCTTGAGTTTCCTCCTTCTCAATTAAATCAGATGAAATTGTAGCTTTTCCTGGGGTTACTCTTCCCTATTTCTTCTCTTCTCTGTTGGTTTTGTTGCTTTTAACAGACTGAGCACTCTTTGGTTTCGTTTCTGCTTTTTTATTTCGTTTGGCTATCAAGCTCTTTTTCGGCTCATCTGACATTTTTGCCCAAATTTCAGGCTCCATATATTTATCCTTTTTTATAGGTTTTTGTTTAGACGCAGTTTTACTCGGCTCTTTAGGTTTTTCGTTCTCTACTTTCTTTGGATCGTTACGATCTGTCCTTATCTTATTTTTGTCAAAGGACCCATTTGGCCTATTTGATTTTTTAAAGTTAGCCCTTTGTCTGTCTCGGTCACCTTCTGTTGGCCTGTATTTGTTTTGAACTGAATTTTCTTTTGGTCTACCTCTGGTATTGCTTTTTCTGTCATACCGAGCAGCAAACTCCGAAAGTTCAGCCCAGTCAGTTTCCGACCCCCAGCTGGCTATCTCTCTACAACCTGGTAATTCTTTTGCCAGCTTTTTGAGCTTTGCTAATATCTGACTTTCCGTCCAGCCTAATTTAGCTTTTCTAGATAGATAGGGCCACAAACCTATGGACTTCAAGTCTATTTCCTTTTTAAATTCAACACCCTCATCTATCCCTATCACTTTGGAGTGATGGTCCTGCACGATGTTTAATTCTAGCTCCAATCCAGTGTGATATTAAATTATCTGCTCAATACGGCTAGTTGGGACATTTTAACGTCAGCTACTATTTTTGCTGCTGACCTGGGAATTTCATATTCTGTAACAGTGGAATTGCTTTGGCTCTCGCCCTTAACCTGTCTTGGCAGGGCCCCTCTTAACAGCTTCCTCTTCCTCATCTGCTGCAGAGTCTATTCTTACACTTTCTTGTCTAACAAGTGTTGCCACAGGATATAAATCCACTGGTGACTTTAGAGGAGAGAGTTGTCTTTTACTTCTGCTTTCTGACTCTAAATCTGAGTAAGTCTAGTCAAGTCAAATATATTTATATAGCGCTTTTCACAATACAGATCAAATCAAAGCTGACTCACAGTATCAATCCAAACAACTTACTGTTTGTTTATTACTGGGAAAAAGACATCTAAATCAGTTAATTTGAGTAGTCAGAGATGTGTTAAGAATCAGAGGATTGTTATACACCTTTTACTCTGTTTTCCTATTCTCCCTGAAACCCTCATCCTTCAAGGTCTTTCTAAAAGTTATTTCTTCCAACATGTTTTTTCCATTAGAGTTTTGTTGTTTTCTCGGATCTTTAACCTTTTTAGTCGCCGATTTTCTGATAAACATACTCTCTGAGCTTCCCAACATCATTTATGGTTGGTTCCTTTTCTACTTTTTGTTCTTCGTCTAATATTAAGTAACAAAGTGATTTTTGCATGCAATCTAATTGTTCAGCTAGCATGTCTATTTTTTCCTTTAGACTAGTTTGCGGCATATCTAGTATCTCATCAGCGGTGGCCCCGCAGGCTAACTTTATTATCTTTTTATCTGTTATTTTAAGCGCTGACAGATACTCTTCGGGGAGAGCGAGCTCCAGTCCAGGGCAGGTCAGAAATATTCTGCCTCCCAGTTGGTCATGATCTCTCTGGTGAGAGCTGCTTCGCCTCTCGCGAGATCGATTTTTAGATCTTTTGTAATTAACTCTATTTCGACGCGGTATCTCCTCATCTTCTGAAAAATCTTCATAGGAGCTGCCCCCCGTCTCCTTCACAGGAACCCTGTCCTTTTTATTTTTTCTTTCTGTGGAGGTTTTAACTGGTTTAAACGCCGAGTTTTTATTTTCCCATAGTTCCCCGCTTAAAGGGTAGAATTGGGTTAGGAAGTCGCTATGTTTAGGTCTCGTTCCCCACTCGGTCGGTTGAATTTTATATTCTTTACCAATAATGTCATAATCACCTCCTTCCGCCCCCTCTATGTCGGTATGCATGGACAGGGACGGTGATTCGGCCTTGATCAGGGCTCTCTCGTCCTGAACGTCGTTTCTAGTTACTCTTATCTGTTTACCTGAGACTAGAGGTACAGTTGTATCCTCTTCCCCAATTTCTATAGTAACTTTATCACTTTGGCTTTGTTTACCCACGATGTTTACGAGGTTGGCCAAACCCTCGACGTTAGAAGTATACAACGTTTTCTCATCAGCTAACAGTTCTTCAGTTCCTGCATGCCCTACTTCTTGTAGTCGCTTAGTTAACTGATCTTGTGGGAGCAATATAACCTCTGTTATTTTTTGCATGACTGTCTTTTCCGTTTTATATGTGAAGCATCCTTCTTAAGGAGGTACTTCGGGTAATCAGCTATTCGGGTTTGAGGATTTATTCAGGTACTCGGTTTGGTCCTGTAGCGCTTCCTCTAGACTGATACCCCCACTGTGCTTAAACCATATATCTGAAACGGGCGTCCCCATAACAGGTATATGGTCCGGTTTCACTGAAGATTACCACCCCTGGTAACTTCCCCTTTGCACTTTGAGACTGTCTTGGCAAGCGGATTTTAATGGCAGTTTTTCAGCTTGGATGATTATTGTACCCTAGGATCCGAACTTATTAAATTAATAATAATCGCCAATCCCGGACGAGCCCCCATGTGGTGAGTTCTGGTATTACACCCACGTTCCTGAAGATCTCCCTGATTTAATTTATAACAAGAAGACTTTCGCTGTCAGGTCAGGTTTTGGATTATAAAAATCCTACACTAGCTTGTTTGTTTTATACCAGTAAATCTAGTGGTAATTTTACAATAATCAACATTAACCCTGTTAAAGAATTCATGCTTACCTCTCCAGCAGAATCTTAGGTGGGTCCTTCAGTTGGGCAGTGTAAACTTAATATGCTCTTTTATATTACTTATAGAACTGTCTTTATCAACTGAAGTAACAATGAACCAATGTTTGTAAGTAAGAAATGAAAATTTATTTAAACAAAAGATAAATTTACTGGTTATACAATAAAAATTGATTAGTAGCAAAATATCACAAGGTTACAAGTTATAATACTTCAGTAGGTCCTAGTACTGTGGGCAGTCCACATGCACAGGTTACAGAAAGGTTATTTTACCTTATTGCAGTTCAAGCAGTATATATTTGTATCTATTCAAATTATCTAAATTGAAGAATACAGTAGAGCAAATAAAAGTTACAAAGTTAATCAGTTGAAAAACTGAATGGCTAGAGAGTAATTCTCTTAAGGATGCGTTCGATCACAAATCAAGAAAGCAACGACTCTAAATTCACATTACAGTCATATTTATACCTCACAAAGACACGTATGAATCATCTGTAGGTTTTTTCCAGAGGAACTAAACAGGACTGTTTTCCAAGAAACGAGAACTGAAACTGTCCCGTTTACTGTTGAGTCAGTGGGGGCTGTGTCTCCTTCCTGGCATGCTTACGACCTTTGCGCTTGTGTTTCGATTCTCTGAATTCGTTTGTGTGTGTGCGTATATGTGTACGTGAATAATTATCAGGTGCGGTGTTTGCAGGTTCACAATAGCTTCCGAAAGTCACGGCTGCCACACATGACAGCCCCAATAATCATTATTAGTCGTGCATTGCCGTTTGAACTGCGCACGCTAAAGATCACGCTTAGTGTCAATTCTTAACCAAATGCATCCAATATGATATAAATCAGATATAGATAGGCGTACACAAAATAAACTATTACAACTTACATTTGCACAAAACAAAAGGCTGCGAATGCAGCAAATAGTCATGATGAAGGTGTAAAATAGTCCCAAATAACTCCGGCGCGCTCGCTTACATGTTTCATGACTAAAAGGCGCTTTGTCATTGGCTGAGAGTGAAGCCCTGAACTTGTCCTTTCAAAATACAGGTCGATTTTTTTTTTTTTTTTTTTTTTTTTTTTAAATCGAAGTCATTTAAAAAATAAATCGTGAACAGGGTGAATCGAGATCGCGATTTTATAACGATTTATCGTGCAGGCCTACCACTCCCCTCCACAAACACCTCTTCCACTGACCTACAAACTGACCTGTGTACTTCCTGCTCAGCTACTGTTCGGACGCTCTTGCTTACTGCTCCGCGCTTTGCTCTATCGCTTTTATTTTTTTATTGCTCTATCGTGTTTATATTTTCATATTTTATTTCCTTTTATCACCTAATTTTAACTTCAGCAAATCAGCACAGTGCTCAAACGCTTGATTACTAGAAAAAAGCGGAATACTTTTCTCCGACCAGCCTCCCACTGAAAGCTTACATTCCGGGGAAGAGAAAACACAACTGCCTACATTCATAAGGATAAGAGAAAATGCCTCTTCTGGAATCTACTTGCTGCACTAACTGCCAGAGACTTTTACAAAGGATTGCAGTTCTTGAAACAAAGTTACTTATGGGACCTCCAAACCAGACAGAACACACAACAGAGCTTCATCATGGACGCCCTCAGCATACAGCCGGTGAGTCCCATGAATCTAGTGCTCCAATACAGGCCATTCTTAGTGTAGAGAAACAAGCCGATCGACTTACAAATCGATGGCACAAACAGGGAGCGAGACCCAAAGGCACTCGAGACATCAGATTGTCACGAGCATCACACATTGCCGCAGTAGCATCCTCTACCCCAGATACGGCTCTGACAAGGATTGCAAACACTGGTCTCCTACCACCGCCTATACATCTTGAGAACAGATTTGCAGTATTAATGAATGAGGAATCCCTGAATGTGATGAATGTGATCGAACACAGACTGAATCAGCCAGTAGCTAACACTGCTAACAGGCGCTCAAGGTCGAGCAGACAGCGGCACTCAGCTCAGAGCGCAGCCGAGCCCAGGACTCTGATAGTGGGGGACTCTATAATCAGAAACATTAGTAGCAGGGACACAACTACATGCTGCCTTCCACAAGCAACAACTTCTGATCTAAACAGGGAACTTCAGAACATTCTGATGAAACATAAGACTGCAAATCGACTCATTGTTCATGTGGGGAACAATGATATTCATAAAGGGCAGTAAGAACTCCTTAAGAAGGATTTCAATGAACTTTTTGAAACACTTTAAAGACTGAAAGTTCAGACATTCATCAGTGGACCACTCCCAGCAAGAGGAACAAACAGGTTTTCACGGTTGCTTGGGCTTAACACATGGCTGCAAAAAACCTGCAATATAAAAGGACTGAACTTCATTGACAACTTCAATCTTTTCTGGAATCAGAGGCAACTGTTTCAACAGGATGGGCTCCACCCAAACAAACTGGATTCAAGAGTGCTAAAGGACAATATCTCCTTCTCAATCCATCATCCTTCTGCAGTGTGTGCCAATCCACTCAACCTGAATGGCACACACACACCTGGACACAGTATAAATGACCACAGGACTTCACTTCAGCACCTGAATGGACATGCGGCTGACACATCACACAAGGACAATGATAACACCACTCAGCCACAACAACCTCTGCTGACGGACACAATCTCAGCTGAGTCCTGCCCACAGAGCTCACCACAGACAGACTGTGACATACTAGAACTGCTAGAAGATTCAGCACCCAAGGACGACTTTCTGGAAAACAGCGAGGGAAACCAGGACAGCATATTACAGCCTCCGATAACACCAGAGCAACAGCAAACACCAGACACGCTATCCCTCTCTCCATCATCTCCACTTCTGTGCTTCTCAGAGAAAATGGAACAACTGGTGTATGCTGGAACCAAACTATCCCACTCTTTTGCAAGCCCCCAGATGTCAACCAAAAAACGGCAGGCCCCACAACCACCAAAGCCTGCGGGCCCAGCTCGCCCTCCCCCTCCTCCTGTGAGAGCTCTTCGGCCTCTGCCACAGCGCCAGGGCCAACACCCTCCTCCAGCAGCTCGCGGTGAACCAAAAACAGCTGATACCAGCTCTCAGTGATATGTGTCGGGTCCCCGCTATGATAACAGTAACTTTCTTAAATGTTTACAAAACAAGCGGGAACCCAGTGTGCCTGAATCTTTCTCTATTGCTGTTCAATTACATGATAGAAAATCTAAGGCCTTCAAAAGCCGTACAGCAAACCCATCTAATCTGGTGCCTATTACACGCCAAACTAAGATCGCTGTGGGGACAAAAAGTAAGACTGTTAAGTTAGCACTTTTAAACATCCGCTCACTTAAAAATAAATCACTTCTAGTCAACGACTTAATAACCACATACAACCTGGACTTTATGCTTCTAAATGAAACTTGGCTAGAAGACAGCTGCAGTGCAACAGTCCTCAATGAAACATCCCCTCCTAACTTTACTTTTATGAGTGTTTGCAGAGCGGGTAAGAGAGGCGGGGGCTTAGCTGCTCTTTCTAAAGATGTCTATCGATGTAAGCAAATATCACTTGGGAATTACCCTTCTTTTGAATATCTGGGTATTGTGTTAAAAGGTGCTCCACGTATTTTACTTATCATTGTTTACAGGCCTCCAAAATACTCTCCAGCCTTTGCTGAGGACTTTACAGAACTGTTATCAACAATTTCCTCTGAGTTTGACTGTTTTGCCATTGCTGGAGATTTTAACATTCACATAGATAATGCAGAAAACAATATGGCAAAAGAAATCAAAACTGTTTTAAAAACTTTTGATCTGACACAGCATGTAAATGGACCCACACATAATCGGGGACACACTCTAGATCTACTTATCAGTAAGGGTCTAAACATCTCATCGATTGTTATTAAGGATGTAGCACTGTCTGATCATTTCTGTATTTTCTTTGATATTTTGATCTCTCCTGCCATTGAAGCTAGATCTGTGTCTGTCAAGAAGAGATGCTTAAATGAGAACACTAGTGTGCTATTTATGAAGGCTATATCTTTAAAACCAAGCATATCTGCTGACTCTGTTGATTTTCTCCTTGAATCTTTTAACTCAAAAATTAAAAGTGTAATTGATCATATTGCTCCTGTGAAAGTCAGGAAGAATAGTGGTAGACAAAAAGCACCTTGGAGAAACTCAACAGCAGTGCAAAACATGAAAAGACAATGCAGAAGAGCAGAGCGCATGTGGCGGAAGACAAAACTTGTAGTCCATTATAACATCTACAAAGACAGCATCCATGCTTTTAATATGGAACTAGGCAAAGCTAGACAGACTTTCTTCTCAAATATTATAAACAGCAACTTAAACAACACACGCACTCTTTTTGCTACTGTAGAGAGACTGACAAACCCCCAAGCCAGATTCCCAGTGAAATGCTCTCAGACAGCAAGTGCAGTGAGTTTGCTTCTTTCTTCTCTGAGAAAATCAATAATATCAGAAAGGTGATCAGCACATCCTTGAATTGCGCTGGGGTCAAACAGATCCGACCACTACCTGAGAAAATAGTTACTATGTCTGTTTTCGAAGAAATTGATGGCAAAATTTTGGAAGAAACCGTACAGCACCTTAAAACATCAACCTGCGCCCTTGACACACTTCCCACATCTTTTTTCAAAAGTGTGTTAAACTGTTTAGAAGCAGATCTTATAGAAGTGGTAAATGCCTCACTTCTCTCTGGGAGTTTTCCAAACTCCCTGAAAACTGCAGTTGTCAAGCCCCTCCTGAAAAAGAGCAATCTAGATAAGACCATATTAAGCAATTATAGACCGATCTCAAATCTTCCTTTCATAGGCAAGATCATTGAAAAAGTTGTCTTCAATCAGCTGAACAAATTCTTAAGCTTGAATGGTTACTTTGACAATTTTCAATCTGGTTTCCGATCGCATCACAGCACAGAGACAGCTCTCATAAAGATAATAAACGATATTCGCTTAAATACTGATACAGGCAAATTATCAGTGCTGGTACTACTCGACCTCAGTGCTGCATTTGACACTGTCGATCACAACATACTTATTGACAGGCTGGAAAACTGGGTGGGGCTTTCTGGGATAGTCCTAAAATGGTTCAGGTCTTACTTAGAAGGGAGAGGTTATTATGTGAGTATAGGAGACCATAAGTCTGAGTGGACATCGATGTCATGCGGGGTCCCCCAGGGCTCAATTCTTGCGCCACTCCTATTCAACCTGTATATGCTCCCAATGAGCCAAATAATGAGAAAGAACCAAATCTCTTACCACAGCTATGCAGACGACACACAGCTCTACTTAGCCCTATCGCCTAACGATTACAGCCCCATTGACTCCCTGTGCCAATGCATTGATGAAGTAAATGGTTGGATGTGCCAAAACTTTCTTCAGTTAAACAAAGACAAAACTGAAGTCATTGCGTTTGGAAACAAAGATGAAGTTCTCAAGGTGAATGCATACCTTCACTCTAGAGGTCTAACAACTAAAAATCAAGTCAGGAATCTTGGTGTGTCTCTAGAGTCAGACCTTAGTTTCAGTAGTCATGTCAAAGCAATAACTAAATCAGCATACTATCATTTGAAAAATATTGCAAGAATTAGATGCTTTGTTTCCAGTCAAGACTTAGAGAAACTTGTGCATGCTTTCATCACCAGCAGGGTGGATTATTGTAATGGACTCCTCACTGGCCTTCCTAAAAAGACCATAAGACAGTTGCAGCTCATACAGAACGCTGCAGCCAGGATTCTGAGCAGAACCAGAAAATATGAACATATCACACCAGTCCTCAGGTCTTTACACTGGCTCCCAGTTACATTTAGGATTGATTTTAAAGTATTATTACTGGTATATAAATCATTCAATGGGCTTGGACCTCAATATATTGCAGATATGCTCACTGAATATAAACCCAACAGATCACTCAGATCATTAGGATCACATCAGTTAGAAATACCAAGGGTTCACTCTAAGCAAGGAGAGTCCGCTTTTAGCTACTATGCCAGCCGCAGCTGGAACCAGCTTCCAGAAGAGATCAGATGTGCTCCTACAGTAGACACATTCAAATCCAGACTCAAAACACTTCTGTTTAGCTATGCATTTACTGAATGAGCACTGTGCCAATATTCGTCCGACTGTTTTTACTGTACTTTATTTTATTTTTTATTCTAAACTGTTTTAATTATTCTTATTTGTTTTATTTTATTTGCTCCTATGTAAAGCACTTTGAATTACCATTGTGTATGAAATGTGCTATATAAATAAACTTGCCTTGCCTTGCCTTGCCTTGCCTTGCCTTGCCTTACAATATGGAAAATGGTTGATGAAAATAAGACTCTCCTAAACAAACTCTTCAGAAAGAGGTTATTATAGTGCTGTAGTCTAATTATCATCTAGAATTGTACATGTTTGGTTGTGTTGTGAATGTGGTCTACAAATCTTTTCACGTCTTCGTCCTTGGCTATGAAGACGCCTTCAAAGATGGCCTGTTCCTCAGATCTAAAAATACAAAAAACAACAATTGGTGATGGACAACAATCTTATAACTTATAATCTGAGATTTCTTAGTTCACATTGAAGAGCTGTTTTCGTATTAATACAAACACTGTGATACACAGTTTGGAGTACCTAGCAGCATTCTTGAAACGGTGATGCTTTGCCGTTTCCATCAACTGAAACTGCAAGCATATCTGGGGTGCATGCAGGACAGTTGAAGGGTTCTTCCTTGCTTGTCCACTTCAAATCGCACAACCTCCCACTCAAAAAAACGTTTCAGAAAACTGTCTGCTGAGATCTTGCCAGTCTATTAAAAATAAGGAAACCAACAGCTAATAATGTACAACAAATACATTAGCATCAAACAGCTGATCAAACCACAACTCAAAAATATCAACTATACTGCAGGATAGATAAATTCAATACTCACACGACCAAAGCGGACAGTTCGCCGATTCAGCATTCTCAGCATGGTGCCGCCATCTTCATTTCTTCAAATGAAAAAAAGACATCTGTGGCATAAACTGTGTGAAGGGTTGCAGGCCAGTAGTCAGTAGTCTGTTTAGGCCAGCGACTCCAGGAGTCCAAGTGGCTTGGTATGCCTCGCAAATTAACTCGGGCATGCTTAGATCATGCCGTCCTGGAAATTTCAAAAACACATCCACTGTAATATAAACCAGGTTTGGGTTCTTTGTACAATTTATACATTACCTCGTGTACTTCGTATATATATTTTTATTTTTATATCTATGTCAAACTTGTAGGGAGTCGCTCGCGTATGGATAGATATTTATATTTAAGATGCTTCTCAAACAGGACAAAATAAAGTTCTTCACATTCTTACCATTTATTGTGAATACAGCAACAACCTTTCCTGCACTGACCCTCAATGACTCTGGTGAACAACCACAGATTTTGTCAGGCATCTCCACAGGTACAAGCCGGACTGAAAAGGATAATACGGTACATTTGAATTATGATCATTTTACATAATCTACTTTTTATGTAAAAAAATCAAATGATTGGTTCCGGTTTGATTGTTTCCCTGACATATCAAGCTATACATGTATTCCTTGATTTGAACACTCATAAGTGCCTAAACAATGTAGATCTTCAAAATATCATGAATGAAAAACAATACTGACCCTTATTTGACTGATTCCTGCTTGATTTTGGCCTTGCATAGACAATATTTCCAGTAATGTCCAGTCCTCATCCTTCAGTTCTTGGTCATCAACCAGGTTATCCAAGATCATGAGATGTTCTTGGATTTCTGAATCACTCTTGGACATTGTGATGGGCAGAAAATACAAACAGACAAAGACTCACAACAAATAGATGGAATAAAAATACAAAGACTCACAACGAATAGATAGAATAAAAATAATTTTTGAAGTTGCCAAATTTGAGGGACCTAAAAAAAAAAAAAAAAAAAAAACAGAATTGAACAGTTTATACCATTTTCTCTTCATCTGTGTTTCCAGAATGGGCTAGATTGTGTGTGATATTAATTGTATACAGATCAATAAACATGAAATTAATATTGTTTATACACACACACACATATATATATATATATATATATATATATATATATATATATATATATATATATATATATATATATATATATATATATATATATATATATATATATATTATACACACATCATTTTTTGTTATTATTAATTATATTAGACAAAAAATTTTAATAAAATGTTCCAAACAAAGCCACAGCAGAACTTCTAATATATATGAATCAGTCAATAAGTTATGACAGCATTACTTATTGCATTAATTATATACATTCATTGTTTTATTTAATATTTAAAAACTTTGATTAGCCACAATTTAGTAGTTATGAATTATTTTTTATTGTTTATGACAGATTTATTTGGGTGGTGATCATTTTATATAAATAAATAAAATTAGGCTGTAAATAAAACATCAAACCAATCTGGTAACACCGCTCTTCATCTGAACATTTATAATGTTGGATAATAGTTGTGGGCTAATGTAATACTGAAAATATTGCATTAGGTTACCCTATGATTGTACCTTACATGATTATTATTACGTGACAAAAAAATTAACTTTAATTCAATTAGCTAACTTTGCTAGCAATAGCATTAGCACTAACATTTGGCAAGCTATATTTTTATAACGTCATAACAGTCATACGAAATTGCTACCTTACACATCTAAAGATTCTATACACAACTTCTTGTCCCGATTCAACAGTTTTTGATGTGTAAATGTGTAAAAAAAAATCTCTATTAATTAGCTTCTACTTACCGAGTGGAAAATCGTAATGGACCTTGGGAGTTGGGATAGCCCCATTCAGTGACGTCAGCGTTATTGAGGATTTAATAAATAAAAAATAAACTTTTATTAATTGAACACAATCGTAGCATATTATATATTAATATTTATTAACACCAACAAACCTCCGATAAAAATACGTTATACCAGTATGACAAGAAAACGCTTAAACTGCTTACTTGGAGCGTTGTTAAACTCACCGTTGAATGGCGTTTTAACTGCAGTTGGGTGTTGTTAAACTCACCGATAAATGCCCCAGACAACAAATTAGGTCTTGCCGACGTCGGGGCGCGTGTGTCTGTCCGACATAAAGTGCCTCGGTAATGTCTTATGGAGATCGGTAGCTAATCGGCAAGATATTGGGAAGACGTTGGCATTAGAATGATCGCCGACCGTGAGCCAACGTAAACCCGACATGATCGCCGACCGTGAGCCAACGTAAACCCGAGATAATTATTATGACCTATGCAGCGCGATCCCACTGGAGCGAGGAAAGCATTCAGACGCCTCGCTCCCAGTGACTAACAGCACTGGAACAGCTGATTTTCGGCTGCATTGCTGGAAACGCCGCAGCATGCTTGAAAATCAGCTGTTTCAGTGTTAAATCAAAGGGAGCGAGGCGTCTGAATGCCTTTCCCCGCTCTAGTAGGATCCCACCGTTATCTCTTATTGATTTGTTTAGGCTAACTGCTGTCAGATCGTGTTCCAAGGACACACGTTTCCTATTGTGTAGCTATAAACAACACTCAATAACAATTTATGTGATGTTAATCATCAAATTTCTTCCCTAACAATAAGACAATTAAAAGTAAATTGAATTGAAAGTTAAATTTAAAGCAAGTGATTGTTTATGTGTTATTACCTGGGAAATGTCAGTCTAACAGAAAAAAGAATGAATCAGTGATTTTAAAATTAAGTTGGATGGTCATGCAAATTAGGCTACAGGAGTTTTCCGGGAGAAATAACAAAACAGGAGAGCACTGGGAGATTACCTTGAAAATTTATTTTTTACTTTGTTTTTGTAAAAGCAGTATCATTTTTTTTAACACTCCACAAATCACACATAGAAAACTACAACAAAAATAAGAAATTCCCTCCAAATTAGTTAGTCAGTTTAAAAGAAAAATCAGTCCAATCAATTATTTCACTTAAGATGCTTGCTGATGCTTAAGATCCTTTGCCGCCCCCCATTCCTGTCCCTGCTCAGCCGCAGCCAGATCCTCACGGTCATCTCTACGTCAGCCTCAGTGGAATTTTGTTGGGCAGGATTTCTTAAAACAGCACCTAAACAAAAAAATTATAAAAATAAAGCAACAGGGGGAAAAAATAAGACAATAGCACAAAAGTCTATATCTTCGTTTGATTGTTTCTATAAAGACAATTCAGAAAAGTCAGAGCATTTTACAAAAAACAACAACAACTTAAAAGACATTTGGTTGAGAATAGTGTGAGGACAGTATATAAATATTGAGAACAACTGATATAAATACAGACACCACATGGGTTGAATAGTGACAGAATGTTGCTTCAACACATTGTAGGACTTACAAGCTGCGTTCTCCGACCTGCTCCAAAGGGACCCTTTCAACAGCTGGGGAGAGTACAGGAAGAAAATACACAAAATTATACAAAAAACAATTAACAAGCAATGCTCATAATACAGTATTTACTGACAACAGCAGAGAGAACCTGCCCAAAATACCTGTGCATCCAGCAGGAGCTGATCTGGCAAATCTTTGACCTGTGGAAAACAGAAAAATATAGATGTTAATAAAAATACAAAGTATGAAATGTGTCTTGTTTTTTAATAAAACTGTAAGAGAGAGAGAGAGAGAGAGGGCAGCCAGCTATTCTAGTGACTACTCTGTCTCAGCCTCTAGCCTACCATAACACAGAGTAAGGCTGGTGACACACTGGCTGCGTGGCGTAAGCGTCTCAGCTGCGTGGAGTGTCCGGTTTTAAACAATTGAGTCCTGGTGTCCACTACAGAGGTCATAGCATAACATGAATAAAATATCTTTTTTTTCTCATTTGTTTCTTATGCTCTTAACAGTGTGATTACATGGGGAAAAAAATCTAAAAACTTACTTGAAAAAAACTTTCTGGGCCTCAGGAGGATATAAAGACAGGATAGGTTACGTAGGTCCCACATCAGGTTATATAGGCTCTTTAAAGCTACACAAAATTTGTTCATGTTATTGAAATAAACAGACAGCCCACTTTATTTTTCAGACTTTGAAATATGTGTGATAACATTTGAAATTGTTGTAGTAAAGGCAAGAGCAACACACCGCTGATCCAAATGTAGACTGGTCTGTCGGCGCTCCCTCTACATGCCACTCAGCTGACACGCAACAGAAACGCCGCCACGCTCACGCCACGCAGTCAGTGTGTCACCGGCCTAAGAGGTACAGACACATAGAACACATCATACACTAAAATATGTCTTACTTTGAGGGGTCCTGTGTGAAAGGCCTGGACGGGATAGAGGGGTTTCACGACACTGCAGCATGTTTGTGTTCACAGACACTTAAAACACAAAGATTAAAAAGGTTAAAACAAAGATTAATGATTATTTCAGGTAATCAGTGTCAGATCATATCGGATTCAGTCAGAATGACCGTATGAATGAGGGCAGCCTTTTTGCACTCTGCACAGCCTAGCCTGCACCAAAGAACCAGCCTCAACTGTAGAGAGAGAGAGACAGACAGACATACAGACAGACAGACAGACAGACAGACAGACAGACAGACAGACAGACAGACAGAGACTTCCTACCCAAATTACAAACATACTGTTATTTAAGCAATATCGCTCGAGTAGGAGAGTGATAGAGCTCTATATCATCACGGCTGTGATTAGACCAGAGGCACAGGCCTAAATGACTAACCTTAAAACAAGAGATGCTAGGAAACAACTCTGGAGGCAGTGGAGGACGAAGTAAAATTGAATAAATTAAAGAAAGAACATTAATATGTTACTCGCAATTGTTGACACAATATTACAGTACAGTCATAACCAAATGTTGAGAATTATGTTATTATATGAATATCTAAGACAAATCAAAAGTCAAACTCCAAGAATGTGCCAGGCAGTTTAAACAGGGGAAAGTTATTACATACGTGTGTATCGATATATTATATGTGCAAAATAACTTTAACTAGATTAATGAAAGATAGTGATTGCCATTTAGGGCTGGGTGATATAACAATATCTATCAATGATACATCTTTATCAATAACGATTGAAAAATGTCCGATATAGTGCTCAAAAGTCGACAATTGGGAATTTACATCATTAAAAGAAGTCTTTGAGAAGTCTTTAGTTGTCTTTAAGGTTAATTAAAACAAATACTTACTGTACAAAGGCAAAGACGCAGTGTAAAATGGCTCTGAAAAGCCTTTGGGGTGTATGTAGCTCCTGTTCAGAAAAAGAAACATGAAAAGGAGTCAAATATATTGCAAATGCCTTTAATTAATATGCACGCAGTTTTAATTTATCTTTATTGACTAAAACATTATGTTAAGAACATGGCAAATCAGAACTGTATAGGATGACTTCTAGATTGATCACTTACAAAAATCAGATGAAAATCGATCACTGAAAAAAAAAACAGAAAAGACAATTTTGTTTAAATTACAAAGGTTAATAAAGGCTTTATTTTATGAATAGGTGTGTGTCAAAAAACCCACTTACTTCACTTACTACACTTTACTACATAAACCACTTTGCCCACTGTCTAGTGGCTGCGCGCTTGCACTAAACTGAGCTCTTTGATTGACAGGACTACTTTTAACGTTACCATAGAAACGCAAGACAAAAGAGCTGCCTTTCATTTTAAGCATGTCACTTAGACAAAATCATTAAAAATGCCTTCAGAGTGTAATATTATAAAAGGACAGATGACATTTTTGTGTGGAAAAAAAAACACAGTCCATCATTTTATGACCGTGTATTAGTTTAACCTGGCTGTTTAACGTTAGCTAACGTTAACGTTAGCTGCTACCTCTCCTCAGACTCAGAAAAACAGAAAAACGAGTTCCCCTCGTGTCTAAAAATACTGCATTATAACGTTAACTCACTGAAAATATTTAATACGCAAACATATTAACAGTCAGTTAATAATAACTAAAGTCAACAGTTAATAACAAACCAAGTCTAAAAACACTTAGCTGCTAACGGTTAAGTTAATCCTCCGGCGCCCATAGAGAGACTATATGGGGTGGCTTCTGTCACTTTTTGAGTGATTTATGACCCTATGATTGACCACGCCCCTTTTTCCCACGCTTAGACCCGCCCATTTTCCCCACGCTTAGCCCCGCCCCCTTTTCCCACGCTTAGTCCCGCCCCCCTCCCACCCACTTCCGGAGAGATCATGTGACCGTGGGAATTCCCACGGTACGGAACCCCTCCCATCCGAACCGGCTCCGAAACCCCTCCCACCTGACCCCGTTCCGGAACCCCTCCCATCCGAACCGGTTCCGGACGGGACACCTGCTGTACACCTGTTACGGGTACCTGTCTTGATCAATGTAAAAACGTTCAAAATGATGGAAAAACATTCAAAACAATACATTTTCAATCTTTTTATGAAGGATGACAGAAAACAGAGATAGGTTTAGTGTTTTTTATTAAAGAAAAGGGGTTATAACACGTAGTGATTTAAAACCATTAAATCCATTTATATCATTAAAAACCATATGTCTTTACCTTTACACATAATTTAGTAAAATGTTTCATTTTACATAAACATCTGTTTTAAAAAAGAGTTTTCAATCACAAAAATAACATATTTTTGGCAAAAGTTGTGCTTTACACATAACACATAGTGATTAAAACCATTAAGTCATTTTTATATCATTAAAACACAGTACAGGCCTTTACCTTTACACATTATTTAGTAAAATGTTCCATTTTACATAAACCATATGTTTTAAAAAAGTGTCTGCAATCACAATAATAACTAAAACAGAGTGTATTTAAATTATATCAAGACCGTGTATTAAAATGATATCAAGGAAATAGTTATGTTTTCTTAATAAAACATCTAAAACCGATTGTATTAAAATTTTGTATCAAGCAATAGATCTATTTTCTAACATATATTTGAACAAAAGTAGTAGTTTCACAATGACAGTGTTTAAAGGTGTATAAAAGGATGTATAAAGTTTACAATACACATATCTTTAGTGTTATTACACATTTTTTAAATTAAAACATATTAAACTATGTAGATATTAAAACTATATCGTGTTAAAAATTATGTTTAAAACAATGTATAAAAGTGTGTTTTTGGCTGTCACCATACACTTGTAAAATGTTAAAACATTAATGAAAAAAGTTTAAATTGTGTTTTCTTAACGTTATCAAAGTGTTTTAGTTCTTAAAACATCTAAAATCGGTTGTATTAAAACTATTTCTATCATACATTTAAAAAAGTTGTGTTTTTCACAATAACACACAGTGCTTAAAACTATTAAAACAACTTATATCATTAAGATACTATTGTCTTTAGTGTTCATACACTGTGCTAATATTAAAATTATATCAAGTAAATAGTTGTTTTCTTAAAACGTCTAAAATCATGTGTATTAAAATTATATTATGCAAATACATCTAATTACTATATTTGAAGTTGCACTTTTCACAATTACACATCGTTTAAAAATATTAAAATGCTGTATAAAGTTAAAATACACATATCTTTAATGTTTATTACACATTTGTAAAAGGTTAAAATGCATTTTCTAAAAGTTATCAAAACGCTTTAGCATTAAAACTTCTAAAACAACGTGTAGTGCATTTTTTTTTTCTATCAAACAAATATTAAAGCATATCAAAACTTTATGTTAAAAATCACAATATTAAAAACACATACATGCATACATTTTAAAAAACTGACTTACGTTTTTACAACCTGTTTTGTTATCCTGTTTAAAGATTTAATCCACCAGCAAAGATACATCCAGCACCAGCGGGATTGTCCAAAGGTATTAATCCATCTCAAAAGATATATCCAAAACTTTAGAGATTTTAATTCCAAAAGCTGTGTAAATGTAATTTCCCGGGAGCTCCACGAAACACGTCCGAACACACCAGAGACAAACCCAAGACTGACTACAAACTAACCTGACACAGACTCCACCCCTAGACCCTCCCACACCTAGACCCCACCCACGCCAGGTGTTGATGCGTGAGAAAAAATAACAACAGATTCCCACACTCAGGGTCCTCGTGACCGTTCACCTCATAAAACCCCTCCCCTCCCCATTTATGGCTTTGCACACACAGCGTGGGATTTTCCCACGATAACCAGGCCCCTTTCTCCACCCACTTCCGAGGATGTCATGTGACTGTGTGAATCCCCAAACCATCCCTTAGGGGTGTGAACACCTGAAGAGTGGCGGGGTGGGGGGTGTCACCCCACGATTACTAGTTCTCAATGTGAAAATGTTCAAAAAGGATGAAAAAACATTCATTCAAAACAATATGTTTTCAATCTTTTTAAAGAAAATGTATGATAAGGACATAGTCAGAGATTAGTTTAGTGTTTTTTTTATTAAAGACTTTTCATACATTTCAAAACAATGTGTTAAAAAGTATAATTTATCTTAAAGTTATCAAAAATTGTGACATTGTTAAAATAGCTGTGTTACTTTTTAAGATGTTAAAATGTAATTTAAAACGTTTTTCAGTAAACAAGTTAGAGTTTTTACCTTCACACAGTAATTGTAAGATTGTTCAAAACTGTTTTCAAACACACCATAATATTTAAACTACATGTTTAAAATCATATCAAAAAATACCTTACGTTTTTACAAACCGTTTTGTTGAAAAATAACATGAATTAACCAGCTCGCTGTTTAAAGATGTGTAAAAGTGAACAGTGTATTTTCTCCAAAGTTTAGAGATGTTTCAAGTAATCTCCTTGAGTAATGTGAAACGCGTCCGTTCGCACCGGAGGCCTAGCCGAAAAATGACAGCCCGAGAGTGTGCACAGGGCCACACGTAGACTCCTCCCACGACACACCTTCCATACCTGTGAGCGTGAGAAATAGAACACACGTCACACGCCACACAAGCACCCCCTCACATAATGAAAGAAGAGCCGCCCCCCTCCCCGTATCACACACGGCGCTCTGTTTGAAAAGCCACAAACTCAACGTGCATTCTCTTGGAATTTACGCTAACTACAGATCCCAAAGACTCGCGGGAGATGCCTTTATGAAGCTATGATGGATTTAACTTTAGCTCCGCGAAAATTACAAGGATCATGATTAACGAAATGAACCGGCGGAACGTGTGGAATATATTTTTCACTTGTCTGGAGGACGTGCGTGTAGGCGTACATGTGATTTTGACATGGATTTACGTGATGGCAGATTGACCAGTGTGGATATAACGATAGAAGATTTACATGGAATACGACAGAAGACCCCCCCCCCCGATTTGGTTTTCACAGAGCGAGATAATGGATTTTATTTTTACCACGTTATGGATCGTATGAAAAGACTGAGGAGACGGATTAACAAATGAGGAATATACAGACTGCTCGTGGACCACGTTAATAAATACACACGTAGGCCTATTAAATAAATGTATTATTTGATGTAATAAATAATAAATATACTACCTTTGCATATCCTTTGCATCCTTCCTATATTGTTTTAACAGGACATCCTGTATTACACCGAGTAGAAAAGTTAAGTGAACAAATGTACATGTGCCTTGAGACACAGTCGAACTCTACACGACATAGCTACATACCGTGACATAGGCCTACTCTACAGATAAATAAGGAGGGATGATCATGCGTCAGCTATGTGGTAATAATATAAAGTGCAAGCATAATTAACAATGTAAACATTTAGACTGAATGCAATGATATCGATCTTCAATCTCTCTTATGAATGTATTATACAATAAAATATGCACGTGTTTACAATTAGTTGCACGCACACACATAGCCTAATCCTTAGTTAACAACACTTGATTTTAACTATTATTTACATTGAACAAGCGCGTCTGTGCAGTTTTCAAACTTCACGGAAAGTTTTAGAACAGTCCAAATCACGATCAGAGGTGGGGGTGTTTGGAAGAGTCCATTTCTAAGGGGTCTTTTTACTGTTTTATAACAAACACCATTGTGTCGGAGTAGAAGTTCGTAAAAATAAATAATCTAAACCATACTATCATACCTAAATGAGTGTTATGGATCTATTGCGAACAGCATGCATATGTGTTTGATCTTGTGATGCTTAGTAAAAAATTTGTACCTTGATTGAGTAATAAAAAAATAAAATAAAAAAAACTTCTCTCTGGTGACATGCAGGACTTGCAGTTACTTCTTCTGATCTATTGTGACTGTCATTTACATAGTTATTTATGCCTTCCCGATGACAAACCCCGTACACCCTACACAACAGTGTGGCTAGGGAGGATCCTAATCGCTGTCATGTCCTGGCGGAGCCATGAATCTCAAATGTGTTTGCATTATGGTATACAGGTACATCGTGTCAAACTGACAGAATTACACATTGTAAATGTTTACTATAACTTATGGGATGATCAGGGGGTCTTTTGTTTATGTCAACTTAAACTATTTGTATTGTTGTTGTTTTTAATTAATCTGCTTTTTTGCATAAAGAACTAAGAAACGAGTATTTATAAAACAAAAAAGATTTGTCAGGACAATTTGTGTCTGGCACAACAGGTATGAAGATACGTTTGGTTTTAACTTAACTCAAGCTTTAATTTAACTGATTCTGTGGTAATAGTTTAAGTGTAAAACAGCATGCACTTATTTTTCGTGTTAATACTTTGTGTGATTCAGCGTCATAGTAGTCATAGATAGTCAAGCATTCTCAAACAGAAAGACTATCGCATAAATTCGTAATTATTATTTATTCCTATAACCACTGAATGTTGACGGCTCTCAAAGAAAAGTCTTCGCCTAAAACATGTACAATCTGAGAAACAAGATGTGAACGGTGTCATCTGCTATCTGAGCAAGATGACTAAAAACTAATGATAAACCGTCATTTGCAAACTTTTGTGTATTTCTTATAAACAAATGCTTTTCATCCCTCTTTTTCTTAGTGATTTGGTCTTTTGGTCTTGGTCTTGTATGTTTGTTTTGGACATGTGTGATTTCTGTATAAAGATTATGTTTTAAAGTTCATAGGCTTTACAAGAGTGTGGAACTTTCTGACAAAATATGTTGATGTGTGTAAAATACGCCCCAAAGATTACAATTATTTAATTGTAAATAACAATTATTTACACACATACTGAGTAATGTCTAACATATTGTAGATTTCAAACATTCCATTATCTGTTTATTTGGTGTTAGAGAACATTCTTAGCTCATATGTTTCTTTAATTTGTGTAGGATGTTGAAGTGTTAGTTAAAAAATAAAAAGTATTAGTTAATAACAAACAAACAAACAAAGACTTTAAAGCTACATGGGACCATAATATATAAAATATGGTATAGTTACGTGTCGAAGCATACTCACAGCTTGAAAATGACTTCCATAAAGTTTATTTTAGTAAAGGTATGTCTGGGTCATCCCAACACAAAGTTTTACGTTTTTTGGGGTGAGACCTAAACCACCAATTTGTAAGACTACACCAATTTGATCTTTTCTCGAACATTGCATGTTTGCACTTTGCCTGAAACGTACTTTTTCATTTTCATTTTCTCTTTATTTGAAAGGGTGGTCGTGTTACATTAATCAGCATTAAAACAATGTAAATGTACCCAAGTTAGTCTCTCAGCCGGGTGTAATAAAAGGCAACCTTAAAGGCGTCACAAAAATAAAACTACATACACCACATTATGGTTAAGAAATACATTTCATATAAAATAAATATATAATGTTTAAATGCACACAGGAAGCATGAGGTGCTAGACCATGTCTGATTTTATAAATTAAACAAATGTTTTTGACTTTAATGAGATTATCCAAAGTAAGTAACTGATTTTTCCTCAGAATACTACAGTGACGGTAGTGGTACAGTGTACTAATCAACATGCATTCCCTTTATGTGGTTGTTCAGACTGATCTCATGAAACTGCGTATGTATGACACGCCAATTCGTATTTCCATTTTTGGCGTGCTATCAACACGCATAATCGCTTTTCAGCGTGTTTATGAACGCCGTTGACTTAACGTTACATTACTGTAGGCTATATATGACCTACCCCAACCCCGTCCCTAAACCTACCCGTCACTGGTTAATAGCATTTATGAGTCTTTCCCTACCATCCTAGTAAGAAAAATATCGATCCCCCAGATGTATATCAAAATTTGGCTTTATTTCGCTTGGATTTTTAACAGCGTGTACATACACGCGGAATCACTCGGACATAACGGCGTAGATATACACGCATACACGCGGATAGGTCAAAATGCGTATAAATAACACGCCACTTGACTTGAAAGTGGCGTGTATGTTTACGCAAAAGTCATGATGTCATGTTGGGTTGTTAAACATCTCAGGTAATTCATATGAAATGTAAGTTGGACAGAAGAAAAACATTTAAAATGTTAAATACATTTAAAAAGTCTAAGTAAATACAATGTGTTTGCCACAAACACATCTAAAGTGCTTTTACTCGTGTGAGGAACCCCCTCGCAACATTACTAATCAATTAATCACAGAAATATGTCATCAGACTGATTTAAAGAAATTAAAACATAAGTAAGGGCAAATCTTTATTTAAAGAAAATAAAAAGGTACATCCTTATTTAAAGCAAATAGACTTCTGCTTTTGCAACACACAAATTTATAAATGTTCAAAATCGTTTAAATGTTCAAAAACTTATATTCCATACTTTATTTATTTATTTTAAACTTGTTTTAAATGATTGCACATCGGGATGTTGTTTTGAATGGTTTTTAAATCGGTAGGCCTATGTGAAGGACCACATTGTGTGTGTGTGTGTGTGTGTGTGTGTGTGTGTGTGTGTGTGTGTGTGTGTGTGTGTGTGTGTGTGTGTGTGTGTGTGTGTGTGTGTGTGTGTGTGTGTGTGTGTGTGTGTGTGTGTGTGTACACGCGCACGAACTTCTACTCCGACACAATGGTGTTTGTTATAAAACAGTAAAAAGACCCCTTAGAAATGGACTTTTCCAAACACCCCCACCTCTGATCGTGATTTGGACTGTTCTAAAACTTTCCGTGAAGTTTGAAAACTGCACAGACGCGCTTGTTCAATGTAAATAATAATTAAAATCAAGTGTTGTTAACTAAGGATTAGGCTATGTGTGTGCGTGCAACTAATTGTTAACACGTGCATATTTTATTGTATAATACATTCATAAGAGAGATTGAAGATCGATATCATTGCATTCAGTCTAAATGTTTACATTGTTAATTATGCTTGCACTTTATATTATTACCACATAGCTGACGCATGATCATCCCTCCTTATTTATCTGTAGAGTAGGCCTATGTCACGGTATGTAGCTATGTCGTGTAGAGTTCGACTGTGTCTCAAGGCACATGTCCATTTGTTCACTTAACTTTTCTACTCGGTGTAATACAGGATGTCCTGTTAAAACAATATAGGAAGGATGCAAAGGATATGCAAAGGTAGTATATTTATTATTTATTACATCAAATAATACATTTATTTAATAGGCCTACGTGTGTATTTATTAACGTGGTCCACGAGCAGTCTGTATATTCCTCATTTGTTAATCCGTCTCCTCAGTCTTTTCATACCGATCCATAACGTGGTAAAAATAAAATCCATTATCTCGCTCTGTGAAAACCAAATCGGGGGGGGGGGGTCTTCTGTCGTATTCCATGTAAATCTTCTATCGTTATATCCACACTGGTCAATCTGCCATCACGTAAATCCATGTCAAAATCACATGTACGCCTACACGCACGTCCTCCAGACAAGTGAAAAATATATTCCACACGTTCCGCCGGTTCATTTCGTTAATCATGATCCTTGTAATTTTCGCGGAGCTAAAGTTAAATCCATCATAGCTTCATAAAGGCATCTCCCGCGAGTCTTTGGGATCTGTAGTTAGCGTAAATTCCAAGAGAATGCACGTTGAGTTTGTGGCTTTTCAAACAGAGCGCCGTGTGTGATACGGGGAGGGGGGCGGCTCTTCTTTCATTATGTGAGGGGGTGCTTGTGTGGCGTATGTGTGACGTGTGTTCTATTTCTCACGCTCACAGGTGTGGAAGGTGTGTCGTGGGAGGAGTCTACGTGTGGCCCTGTGCACACTCTCGGGCTGTCATTTTTCGGCTAGGCCTCCGGTGCGAACGGACGCGTTTCACATTACTCAAGGAGATTACTTGAAACATCTCTAAACTTTAGAGAAAATACACTGTTCACTTTTACACATCTTTAAACAGCGAGCTGGTTAATTCATGTTATTTTTCAACAAAACGGTTTGTAAAAACGTAAGGTATTTTTTTATATGATTTTAAACATGTAGTTTAAATATTATGGTGTGTTTGAAAACAGTTTTGAACAATCTTACAATTACTGTGTGAAGGTAAAAACTCTAACTTGTTTACTGAAAAACGTTTTAAATTACATTTTAACATCTTAAAAAGTAACACAGCTATTTTAACAATGTCACAATTTTTGATAACTTTAAGATAAATTATACTTTTTAACACATTGTTTTGAAATGTATGAAAAGTCTTTAATAAAAAAAAACACTAAACTAATCTCTGACTATGTCCTTATCATACATTTTCTTAAAAAAGATTGAAAACATATTGTTTTGAATGAATGTTTTTTCATCCTTTTTGAACATTTTCACATTGAGAACTAGTAATCGTGGGGTGACACCCCCCACCCCGCCACTCTTCAGGTGTTCACACCCCTAAGGGATGGTTTGGGGATTCACACAGTCACATGACATCCTCGGAAGTGGGTGGAGAAAGGGGCCTGGTTATCGTGGGAAAATCCCACGCTGTGTGTGCAAAGCCATAAATGGGGAGGGGAGGGGTTTTATGAGGTGAACGGTCACGAGGACCCTGAGTGTGGGAATCTGTTGTTATTTTTTCTCACGCATCAACACCTGGCGTGGGTGGGGTCTAGGTGTGGGAGGGTCTAGGGGTGGAGTCTGTGTCAGGTTAGTTTGTAGTCAGTCTTGGGTTTGTCTCTGGTGTGTTCGGACGTGTTTCGTGGAGCTCCCGGGAAATTACATTTACACAGCTTTTGGAATTAAAATCTCTAAAGTTTTGGATATATCTTTTGAGATGGATTAATACCTTTGGACAATCCCGCTGGTGCTGGATGTATCTTTGCTGGTGGATTAAATCTTTAAACAGGATAACAAAACAGGTTGTAAAAACGTAAGTCAGTTTTTTAAAATGTATGCATGTATGTGTTTTTAATATTGTGATTTTTAACATAAAGTTTTGATATGCTTTAATATTTGTTTGATAGAAAAAAAAATGCACTACACGTTGTTTTAGAAGTTTTAATGCTAAAGCGTTTTGATAACTTTTAGAAAATGCATTTTAACCTTTTACAAATGTGTAATAAACATTAAAGATATGTGTATTTTAACTTTATACAGCATTTTAATATTTTTAAACGATGTGTAATTGTGAAAAGTGCAACTTCAAATATAGTAATTAGATGTATTTGCATAATATAATTTTAATACACATGATTTTAGACGTTTTAAGAAAACAACTATTTACTTGATATAATTTTAATATTAGCACAGTGTATGAACACTAAAGACAATAGTATCTTAATGATATAAGTTGTTTTAATAGTTTTAAGCACTGTGTGTTATTGTGAAAAACACAACTTTTTTAAATGTATGATAGAAATAGTTTTAATACAACCGATTTTAGATGTTTTAAGAACTAAAACACTTTGATAACGTTAAGAAAACACAATTTAAACTTTTTTCATTAATGTTTTAACATTTTACAAGTGTATGGTGACAGCCAAAAACACACTTTTATACATTGTTTTAAACATAATTTTTAACACGATATAGTTTTAATATCTACATAGTTTAATATGTTTTAATTTAAAAAATGTGTAATAACACTAAAGATATGTGTATTGTAAACTTTATACATCCTTTTATACACCTTTAAACACTGTCATTGTGAAACTACTACTTTTGTTCAAATATATGTTAGAAAATAGATCTATTGCTTGATACAAAATTTTAAAAAGTTTTTTTCAAACATCATTGATAAGAATCAACAAAATTCTAGAATTCTCTTTACGACAATTGACTTTTTTCTGAACCCCAGATTGGAGGTGCAGGGAATTTTACCTGTGGATTTATGTGAAAATCTGTTGGAATTTTTTGTCGGACGTATATCGGACATCCGAAGGAATATACAACAGTGCTCATATGAGGCTATGGATGTACCCAAAACTCATGCTGTGTTGTCCGATTTTGAGCCTATCTCCCTACCCACACTTTTAGATATTGTTTGTAAGTTAAAACCTACAGTTTCTCCACAAGATATTGTTCCTACAGCACTATTTAAGAAAATTCTTGAGTCGATTGGTCCATTTATAGTATCAATAATAAATAAGAGTCTACTATCTGGAACTGTTCCAACCTACTGTAAACATGCCATAGTGCATCCTCTGCTGAAAAAAACAAATCTAGATAAAAATGAGCTGTGCAACTATAGACCCATCTCAAAGCTTCCTTATCTATCAAAGATCTTGGAGAAAACTGTTTTTATTCAACTTGAGTCCTTCCTTACTGACAATACTATTGGTGAAGTCTTCCAGTCGGGGTTCAAAAAACAACACAGTACAGAATCTGCATTATTGAAAGTATTTAATGACGTGTTTATGACAACAGACATGGGTGTTTCAACAGTACTTCTATTATTAGACCTTACTGCAGCATTTGACACAATTGACCATAACATTTTAATTTCACGCTTAGAAAATTATGTAGGTATTCGAGGTAATGTTTTAAATTGGATTAAGTCTTATTTTCACAACAGAACTTTTGCAGTACAAATGGGTGAATGTACTTCAAGATCTGCGTCTTTGTCTTGTGGTATTCCACAAGGATCCATTTTAGCTCCAGTCTTCTTCTCACTTTACATGCTTCCATTAGGTCAGATTATGAGAAATTATGAAATTTCATTTCATTGTTATGCGGACGACACCCAGTTATATCTACCCCTAAAACCAACTGTCCCTACTGCTGTTGGTAGGCTGGTAGAGTGTCTCGGGGAGATTAAAAGGTGGATGTCTGCGAATTTTCTGTCTCTAAATGAATCTAAAACGGAAGTGATTTTATTTGGTCCTTCTGAGTCTGCAGACTTAGCTAAAATTGAATTGGGTACACTATCCCCTTATCTGAAACATCAAGTAAAAAATCTAGGTATAACTTGCGATAGTGCATTAAGATTTGATAAACAGATCAATCTAGCAGTTAAAACGAGTTTCTTCCAGTTAAGATTAGTTGCTAAAATAAAGCCATTTGTAACACAGAAGGACCTGGAAAAAATAGTTCATGCGTTAATCTTTTCGAGACTGGACTATGGAAATGCATTGTACTACGGTGTTCAACAAAAAAGTCTACACAGATTACAACTAGTACAAAATGCAGCCGCTAGACTCCTGACAGACACTCGAAAGTTCGAGCATATCACTCCAATCTTACACAAACTACATTGGTTGCCAGTTTCATACAGGATTAATTTTAAGATACTTTTATTTTGTTTTAAAGCATTACACGGTTTTGCCCCTACTTATATAGCTGATCTTATCCGGGTACATAAACCAAAAAGAGCACTGCGATCGGAATCAACAAATCTCCTGGTGGTCCCGCGTACGTATAGGAAGCTGAGAGGAGACCGCGCTTTTGCAGCGGCTGCCCCCAGGCTGTGGAATTGTCTACCCCGTTATATTAGGGAATGTTCCTCTATTATTGAGTTTAAAGGTCAGTTAAAAACCTACCTTTTTGCATTAGCATTTGATTGTCCATGAATATGTGTTGGTGTAATAGGTTTTTATTGACGCTGCTTGGACGTTGAGGTGTCCATGGCAATGCGTAGAATTTAACTGTGATTTGCCCATGATAGTCCATTATTTGGTCATGATTATCAATTTGTCCATAACTTGATTGTCCATGAGTATGTGTTGGTGTAATAGGTTTTTATTGACGCCGCTTAGATGTTGAGGTGTCCATGGCAATGCGTAGAATTTAACTGTGTTTTTTGATTATTTTATCCTATGTACAGCACTGTGGTCAACTCTAGTTGTATTATTATGTGCTCTATAAATAAATTGAACCTTGATACAAAATTTTAATACAATCGGTTTTAGATGTTTTATTAAGAAAACATAACTATTTCCTTGATATCATTTTAATACACGGTCTTGATATAATTTAAATACACTCTGTTTTAGTTATTATTGTGATTGCAGACACTTTTTTAAAACATATGGTTTATGTAAAATGGAACATTTTACTAAATAATGTGTAAAGGTAAAGGCCTGTACTGTGTTTTAATGATATAAAAATGACTTAATGGTTTTAATCACTATGTGTTATGTGTAAAGCACAACTTTTGCCAAAAATATGTTATTTTTGTGATTGAAAACTCTTTTTTAAAACAGATGTTTATGTAAAATGAAACATTTTACTAAATTATGTGTAAAGGTAAAGACATATGGTTTTTAATGATATAAATGGATTTAATGGTTTTAAATCACTACGTGTTATAACCCCTTTTCTTTAATAAAAAACACTAAACCTATCTCTGTTTTCTGTCATCCTTCATAAAAAGATTGAAAATGTATTGTTTTGAATGTTTTTCCATCATTTTGAACGTTTTTACATTGATCAAGACAGGTACCCGTAACAGGTGTACAGCAGGTGTCCCGTCCGGAACCGGTTCGGATGGGAGGGGTTCCGGAACGGGGTCGGGTGGGAGGGGTTTCGGAGCCGGTTCGGATGGGAGGGGTTCCGTACCGTGGGAATTCCCACGGTCACATGATCTCTCCGGAAGTGGGTGGGAGGGGGGCGGGACTAAGCGTGGGAAAAGGGGGCGGGGCTAAGCGTGGGGGAAAATGGGCGGGGCTAAGCGTGGGAAAAAGGGGCGTGGTCAATCATAGGGTCATAAATCACTCAAAAAGTGACAGAAGCCGCCCCATATAGTCTCTCTGCCCATTTCTGTCATGTTTATCGAAAACATTTCTCAGAAAACTCGACGGTTTTCTAACAAAATAATATTTTTCAATAAAAAAACAAGTACACAAAACAAAATAAACACATACTGGCCAGAAAATTGTGTGTTTGAAATGGATAAACATACTCACAAGAGAGTCAGTTGGCCGATGCTTCTGTGTAGACTTGATCAAGTGCATAAAAACGTGCACGCGCTACGCGTCACCTAAACGCTTAACGGCCGGCTTGATGTTGCGTCATATCTAGTAGGCAGCAGAATTTGTGAAAAAAAAAAGAAGCGGGATCGGCAAAATGGTTTCTCACGGTTCTTCCGCCGATCTCCGGAGTGTGCATGAATTTATCGGCTGTAGATTCATCCCGCCGATGGTTTACCCACCTAAGTTTTTTTGGTGTGCAGGGGACAAACCCCTTCCGATCCTTTGCCGCTGGTGCCCTCCAATTGCCGACGTCGGTAAGACTGAACGTGCTGTCTGGGGCGGTTGCACACCATCTGGTTGTTAAACTCACTGCTGTTTCATCTGTTCCCCTCCGCACTCGAACGTAACTTAGCTGTTTTTAATTTATACTCAAACATCTCTGCGAATTATTGACTGGCGTTATAAGCGCGCGACACAACGCATCGGTAATCAAATTCGTTGCCAACTCTTTTAATAATCGAATTGTATAAATTCGTTGCAGCCCTAGTCCATATAGCAACCAAAACGTTTAAGTTTCACGTTATTCTGTCGAGATCTGAAAAATCTTCGCAACAACGAGCAAGCGAGGGATTATGTACATTCCCTGAGTGAATATTATGAAAATAAAATATATATTTCTCGCTAGAAATGTAATCAAAACTTATTTTTATGGAGAAACTAACTCAAAATATAGATTTTTTTTCACAAAAAATTTGAGAAATGTCCGCCATGTTTTTTGTTCTCACGGCCGGAATCTTGAAAGTCACGTGACCTGTACGAAAAGAATAGGCAAAAAAAATGTAACAGTCATACAATTCAATGGCCATTATTGTAACCCCTCTACGTTTTGCACTTTGGGCCAACGTAGTCAGGGTACATTTTTATATGAGACTGGGTTGTTGGAGGACAGCTCAGGCTTCAAAGAGCTGCTGCGAGTGACATCAGATGAATTTGAAATCCTGCTAGGGAGAGTAGAACCACTGATCACCAGGCAAGACACGAAGATGAGACGGGCAATTACGGCCAGGGAGAGGCTCTCCTTGACCCTCAGATTCTTGGCAACAGGTTTGTATTTATAAACAAATGCTTGTCTCTTGTGTTTTGAGTTTACAGTAATTAGGACCCAAGCACTGAAAGCGTCTGCATTGAACGGCATTGGGCACCAAACTCAGTCAATATGATGTCAAAAACCATTGGGGATGCTAAATTGTGCTTGGATATTGGATCTATCAAATGGTGTTGTCATGGAGTGAGATTAAATTAATGACAAAACAGGGAAACAGGAAAACAAACAAATGGCTTTGCCATAGTCTGCTCTGCTTACATTTACCATTTTAAACCTGTGATATTTTCTATCGAAATTATTTCTGAAATGAATGCACTATATTTTAATTAAATAATATTTGTTTCTGTTGAAGGTGAAACCTACAAATCTTTGAGTTTCCAGTACCGAATTGGGGCCACTACTGTATCTGACATAGTGAAGGACACATGTGCGGCACTACATCAGGTCTTGAAAGAAGATTTTCTAAAGGTTAGAATTCCCTAATATTGTTATTATTAATATCACAATAACAAACATTATGACATACAGCATTTACAAATATGAAGACAACCAACATAGTTTAAAAATGACAAACTGAAAGAGGAGAAAACACAAACATAACATATTGTATAGATGTGGTGGGCATAAGGTTTAACTTCATTAAATTTAGAAATTCAGTATAGGTGGGGTTGAGATTCAATAGTTAATCTATTAAATCAGGTGAGGAGAAATCTCTCAACTTGTAAATAAATCTATCATTCTGCTCTTATTTTTTGCAGACACCAAAATCAGAGGACGAATGGCGAGCAATTGCCAAGAGCTTTGTTGAAAAATGGCAATTTCCACATTGCCTGGGTGCCCTTGATGGCAAGCACATCTACATTCAGCCCCCAGCCCACAGTGGGAGCACGTGGCACAATTATAAGAACAGATTTTCTGTTCTTATGATGGCAGCGGTTGATGCAAATTATAAGTTTATTTATATCAGTGTTGGCACTCAGGGCAGGGTCTCAGATGCTGGACTCTTTGCCAACTCTGACCTGAGGAAAGCGCTGGACAAGGGGCTCCTAAATGTTCCTCCTCCAGAAGAGCTTCCTAGATCAGATGTTTTGCTGCCCTATATGTTTGTGGGGGATGAGGCTTACCCACTAAGAACAGATCTAATGAAGCCCTACCCTTTCAGGCAGCTGGACCACAACCAAAGGGTCTACAACTACCGGCTCTCACGGGCACGCAGAGTTGTAGAAAATGCCTTCGGCATTCTCGCCAATAGGTTTTGAGTTTTTCGATCCACAATCCTCCTTCACCCAGACAGTGTTACAAAGATCACCCTGGCTTCAGCATGCCTCCACAACTTCCTTTGTGAGCGCCGTTCTGAGGCCTACATGCCACCAGCACTGGCAGACTGGGAGGATGCAGACCACAGAGTCAACGAAGGAGCATGGAGGAGAGATGGCCTGGGGGCCATGCAGAATATGCAAGCTGGAAGGGCACGAAACCCCACCCTCACTGCTAAGCAGCAACGTGATGTACTGAAAGATTATTTTATGTCACCTGCTGGCCAGGTGTCATGGCAAGAAGACTACGTTTAGATAATTGATGAACATAAGCGTTAGCTAGGTGTAGCAGAGCAATGTACATAGTTAGAATATTACATAATTTATATTTTTGTGGTATTTGTTTGTTCCGCTGTAAAATGCTTTATTTGATTCTGCTGCCATATATTTATTAAATGTAAAAATATTGTTATTTAAAAACAAATTATAATTTAAACTCACATGTCTATTTGCTATTATTAAAATAAAGACCGTATTCATGATTACATTTCAGTTCTTTATTTAATTATTTTCGGCATGCAAAAGTATTAAACTGCCAACTCAACATTTTAAAATATTCATGCATGCATTCATACAACTATCAAAAGCTTTCACTTTGAACTACACATCTGTTACAGTAACTTCAAATGCCATATATACATTTCAGGTGGTAAAGAAACACACAGACTTTTATGGACTTTAGCTTATTCTATTATACTATTTTGTCATAAACCGGTTTGGAACAACATCAGGGTAATGACAAAATATAAGATTTTTGGTGAACTATCCCTTTAATTAAGTTTTTTGCATGTGTGATGAACTTTGTAATATCGTACTGTATATTTTACCTGCAACTACTCATCCAAATCTTCTAACATCCTGAAGTAGTTTGGAGGCTGAGCAGGACCCTGAGAAGGCCGGAGCTGATGGTAGTGTTGATGCTGTGGCTGTGTGTATAAACTAGGGGTTGAGGAGAGCGTGTGTGAAGGTGCGAGAGGTGAGTATGTAGCTGGTGGAATGTGTGAGGATGGTGATGGAGTGGACTGGTCAGCCTCCTGGGCCTCAAACTAAATATTAATTATTTGTTTCTTTGCCCTGGTTTGTATACTTGTGTTTTTTATTAATTTAAGTTCCACAGCAACTTGATGTCCAAATGAACTATATTGATCTGGAGTGGCAAGAACTGATGTAACTTGCTGTAACAAATTAAGTTTCTGTCGCTCAACAGAATCTGCATCCACTTTGCGACATTTCAATCCTGATTTGGGAGTGGGAAAAGAGGTGGTGAGTTCTTCACCCCTTTGTTGGGTAGAGGGATGTGGTGCTGTGGTCAATGAGATAAAAGTTTAAGTAAGAGAAATCACATTGTTATTACAGCACATAAGAGAATAAAAAGATCTTGCATTAAGAAATAAGCAACATATCAGAGCATATATTAGAATATTTATAAATGATTAAATGTCTCCATAACATGTAAAAGAATAATAATATGTAATGAATAATTTATAAAATACATAATTTGAATAAAGTCATTATCATAAACATTGACCATTTTGATCACTTTTCAGCATTTTATTAGTCATTACATCTACAATTGTTATTTTACCTGGTGCCTCAGATGTATTTATAATGTCCTCATCGCTGGTGGGGTCATCCATGTCCTGCCCGTCAATCAAGTCTTTGATAGATTGATCAAGCTGAAAAACAAATTTATGTCAGTGCAAGTATTTAAAGGATTAGGTCACCCCAAAATAAAATTTCCTGATAATTTACTCATTCCAATGCCATCCAAGATGTTCATGTCTTTCTTTCTTCAGTGGAAAAGAAATAAAGTTTTTTTGAGGAAAACATTTCAGGATTTGTCTCCACAAAATGGATCTCAATAGCAACCAGAATGTTGAAGTCTAAATCAATGCAGTTTGAAAGGACTTTAAAGTGATTCAAATGTCTCTCTTCGATACCAGCTGAGGAATAGGCTCTTGTCTAGCAAATCTATAATTCCATTTTGTGGAGAAAAATCCTGAAATGTTTTCCTCAAAAAAAACTTTATTTCTTTTCTACTGAAGAAAGACATGAACATCTTGGATGTCATTGGGGTGAGTAAATTATCAGGAAATTTTCATTTTGGGGTGAACTACTCCTTTAATTCATCAATTAACAGTACAGCCAAAACAATTGCATAACAAGTTTACTGTATTGTCCCAAATAATTATACACAATGCAAATATCTACATTACTTAAGCACACAATATGCCTGTCCATAATACTGCTCTGCTTACACTTGTCTCACTGGGGCGTTGGGCAACATGTTTTTTGAGGAACTCCAAATTCCTCAACAGCCAAGCCTGCTTATGAGTAAGCCCTTTCTCCCCACTCCCACTTGGTTTGGGTTTGAGAAGCTTGGTGTATTGTGTCCGTAATGTTGTTGCTCTTGTTTTCACCTCCTCCACTGAAAATACACTGACACTGACATACACTGTGTTTCCTCCCTAAATTCAGCTGAATTAATATCATTAAATATTATTCATATTATTCAAACAAACTATGTGCAATGTATCTTTTTCTTAGACCTGAATGTAGCAGATGATCACTGACCTAACTTAGCAGCTAGATCTAATGTTTACATTTGCCAGCTAGTTCGCTAGCAACTTTTTAGACTCACCCGGTATGTTTAAATCTGAAGCGATCTCTCCCCAGCTCTTCTCTTTGTCGTTCCGGTTATGGTACTCTTTTGATGAGACATTAAATAGGCACTCGTACTGTTGCCACATCTCCACCATCCGTTCTTCCATCTCCGTTGTCCACCGGAGCCGTACAGCTGCTGCTTTCGTGGTTGACATTTTAAAAATTTCCGTCACTTCCGCCTCCTTGTAGACCTGTCTCTCATTGGCTATTGTGGAAGTACTGACGTATCATAGTCGCTTCTCGCCCGATTTATAATCCTAGATATCAAACATGTTTGATATTATCGGGGCGGCCCCGATGTGTCTCCGAGCAGATCGGGAGGTGAAAGATTCGATCTGTGAACGCCTCACATTACCAGATAATCTGCGCCGAACATCGGAACCGATCGAGGTCCTCGACAAGATTTTTTCTCAGATTCTCGGGAGGGGTAAATCGGGCATATATCGGCCTAAAACTCCTGTAGTGTGAGCGAGGCTTAAAATGTACAACATTTTCTATCGGGGGAGCATGCCCCCGAACCCCCCTAGATCCGTCCCCCACACTTTTGAAAAGCTTAGGCTTGTTTGAGATGAGCAAAATCTGCGCAGAACCGATCACCGGTGATCAGCGCGAGATGCATGCTGGTTAGAAATGTGTCCGAGAGCGGTCCGCCTTGATGTCTTGCTGACAAGTGTCAATAAACTCTGGCGAGCGCAAGCCCCGCGTGTCGGATTCTGCAGTCGCGCGCAGTTTCTCTCCACCGACTGCGCTGATGGAAAACGACTTGCTGACGAGTGATGACACAGCTTAATGCTGATTTGTTTAAACAACCGTGATGGTTTTTTTTTTTTTTTTTATGTTTGATTTTAAAATCTGATATCATGTTTTAAAAGGAAGACCACCACCAGCAATCCACCCCTGCTTTATCATTGTTGAGTTTGCCATCATAACATAAAGGGTAGAAGAGGGTTATGTTTGACTGTCGTGCACACACACACAGGAGCATGCAGTCATTTATTAAATTGCAACACCTGAGAAACATAATGAACGAACCACACCCCTTAGACTCACACCCCCTTTAGTCAACAGTCATAATAAGAGCACATTCAAGGTCACCAATGTTCAACACCCCCACTTGCTCTTAGGCTGAATAACATACAGTCATCATGTACATTTACATCACACCAAAAATAAAACACACAAATCTATCAAGCATGGCTTTGGTTACAGGTTTGGTCAGAATATCTGCAACCATGGCTGCTGTAGGACAATATTCAATAGTTATCTTTCCATCTTCGAGTGCAGATCGAACAAAATGATACTTAATGTCAACATGTTTACACCTTTGACGGCATATAGGGTTCTTTGACAAAGCAATTGCCCCTTGATTGTCCTCATAAATTGTCACTGGTGTACAAATACATTCATTATCCATTTTGTTTCACTAGTTCACACTTACATATAATTAGAGGGAGAAAGTTTAATGCGTATTTGGCGTGCTGTCCGGGGGAGGGCTTCGTGCTCGGAATTCGGCCCGAACCCATAATACTCCCCCGGTATGTAAGTGCTTATGACAAAAAGTGAGGCGAAAGGGGTGGTGGAGGGATGCTGCAAAAGCTGCCAATGCAACGAGGTGAGACCGCTGGGTATTTATAGCTCTCATCGTTGATTGCTGAGTGCTCTCCACCCGTGTTAATTATCTGCGCGTGCTCCTCCCGAACTTTGTTAATAAAACATCATTTAATAACTGGACAAGATATAGGCTTTCCTGTGCAGTAGCTGCCAAAGCCATATAGTCCGCCTCACATGTGGAAAGAGCAACTGTGGATTGTTTCTTAAGCCTGGTTCACACGGCAGGATAATTAGGCCGATTTTAGCCCCGATTTTCCCCTTCCGACATCTTAAGGATGCTCCGATTATCGTAAAATAATCTGATCAGATATTCCTGCCGTGTGTGGTGTGTTAAGAGTGCTCTCGTCTGCTCGGAAGGACGTCTGGACCGCTCCGATCTCAAATCGGGGATATCCAACATGTTTGATTGTTTTGGCCCGATTTCTCCTTGTGTGTGGTGTCCCCCGAGGACGAACGAGCACGCAGCCTGTGGACTGTGGCGTGTAGCCAATCAGAAAGCGAGGTGACGAGGCGCAGAGGAAGACAAACAAACAAAATCAAAAGAGCCGGCGGCATGGCGCACCAGAGAGTCCGGTGGATGTTTTCTCTAATAGTTTAAACTTTCTCTTTGTCTGCCATTATTGTTTACTCTGAAGTCACGTTTGATTTCGAGGGATTTCGCGAGATTTTCCGTCTGACCTGGGAATGCTCGGGAGTCAAATCGGTTCGTGTGTGATGTGTTGATTTTGCCGTGTGGCTGCGCACCACACACTGTACGACCAAAACTGTTAGACCAGTGATTTTTTATCGCCGTGTGTGGGGTCTCTCAGGTTTGAAAAATCGGCCGACAATTTTAAAATCGTCCCGTGTGAACCAGGCTTTAGATCTCCAAGAAATAACAGGACCAGTGGCAGACAAACTAAAGCAGTAACCAGTTGTACTTCTTCTATCATTCTGTTCTGCTGCCCAATCAGCATCACTAAATGCAAAGAGATTAAGATTTACATCATTTCTCCTATAACACAATTCCTTGTTCACAGTTCCCTTTAAATATCGCAATACATGCTTAGCAGCTACCCAGTGTTGGTTCTTTGGTTCAGAAAAGTGTTGTGACAGCTTACTGACAATGAAACCTAGATCTGGTCTAGTACAAGTCATTAGTTAGATCAAGCTACCAACCACTTCTCGATACCGCTTTGGATCTACACATTCATCTTCATTATCAAATTGCATTCGGTTTTCGCATGGAGTTGACCTTGGTTTACAATTAATCATATCAAATCTCTCCAAAATCTTAATAATGAACCTTTTCTGGTTAATTTTTATCTCACCATCTCCTTGTGCAAAATCAATACCCAGGAAATGTGTAAGTTTACCAAGATCTTTCATTTTAAATCTTTCCTCCAACATTCTTTTGACATTTCTGAGTATCTGACTATCACTTGCTGCAATAAGAAGATCATCAACCCAGACTATCAGTATGATTCTCTCACCTCCAATTTGTTTATTGTAAACACAATGATCGGCAGGATTTTGAATGAAATCATTTTGAAACTGTCACGGAATGCACATGAGAGAAGGTAAGATCCAAGAGCAGTTTATTAGGGTAATCCGTATTCGTAATCCAGCCAGGCAAAAGGTCAAAATCCATGAAAGCAGTCCAAAACAAGAAACAATACAGAGTGGAACAGGAAGTGCAACAAGACAGTAAAACAAGGAATCCACAATGAACACAGAAACAGACAGGGTATTTATACACACAGAACTAACAGGGTGATGGGAACCAGCTGTCTGCAATGATCAGATGATGAGTGCAGACAAAGGATTATGGGAATTGCAGTTCATGAGTGGGTGACAATATGGGGAAGAGACCTCTAGTGGACACCCAGGGAAACACACACCAGACACTGTGACATAACCCCCCCTCTACGGAGCCGCTACCAGACGCTCCACGACAACAAAAAAGAAAACACAACACAATACAAGAGGTTCAGGAGGGAGGTGGAACGGTGGAGGATCAGGGGGAGGGAAGGTGGGCCAGGTCCATGAAGGGAGACAGGAACAAGGGGTGAGGGTTTAACCGGGGACCAGGGCAAAACAAAAAGTCCATCGGGCGGCCAGGGCGGCGACGACACCTCGGGCGGCCATGGCGGCGAAGACCGCCAGGGCGGCGAAGACCCCTCGGGCGGCCAGGGCGGCGAAGACCCCTCGGGTGGCCAGGGCGGCGAAGACCCCTCGGGCGGCGAAGACCCCTCGGGCGGCCAGGGCGGCGAAGACCCCTCAGGCGGCCACGGCGGCGAAGACCCCTCAGGCGGCCACGGCGGCGAAGACCCCTCGGCCGGCCACGGCGGCGAAGACGTATTGATGTCATGTCAGCAGTTGGAGAAAAAGTTTCATTATAGTCAATGCCTGCAACTTGACTATACCCCTTCGCCACATACCGAGCTTTGTATGTTGTCCCAAGTTCCTTCAATGTGTAGACCCATCTGCCCCCCACTATATTTTTACCTTCAGGTAGTGTTGTAAGGGTAAACGTATCATTCTCCTTAAGAGAGTTCATCTCCTCCTGCATGGCCTTACTCCACAATTCTGACTCTGGTGAACTTATAGCCTCCTTTAGAGTGTGGGGTACATCAGATGCAACTCTATAACAATAATGCTAGTGCATGGTCATCATCACATTTTATTCCACACTCATAATCCCTCAAATACTGTGGAGGCCTCTTCTCTCTCTGTGGATAACGCCTGCTCTCAACACTTTCCCTTTCACATGTGTTGGGGCTTGGGTCACACGTTTCAGATCTTATGTCCTGGGGATTTATTAATTCTATTTTCTCAGGTTTTGGTAGGTGAGTTTCAGCGCTCTCCCTACGCACATCATCTTCACACGTTAACTGATCTGTCTGAGTGTGGCATTCTGTCCCACTCTTTGTGATAAACTCCACCAACCTACTTTTGTTCACTTTTCCTGAGTCTGGATAGAAAACTAGATATGCAGGGCTATTCTTCTCATAACCAATGAAAATCCCTTTTTCACATTGAGAGTCTAACTTTTTCTTGTTCTGTTTGTATGCATAGCACTCTGACCCAAATATTCTCATTCTTGAAAGATCAGGCTTCTTTCCAGTCAGCATATAGTATGGGGTCTGTTCTACACGTCTGTTATAACATCTGTTGCGAATAACAGCTGCAGTCTGGATTGCATACGTCCATAACGTTTTTGGTAAGCTACTCTCGATTAACATACACCTTGCCATCTCAAGCAAAGTTATCCAGCTCCTCTCAGCTGTCCCATTCTGATGGGGTGAATAGGGAGCTGAGGTTTCGTGTCTAATTGCATTTTTACTGAGCAGGGACTGAAATTCCCTGGATGTAAACTCAGTGCCATTATCAGATCTCATACATTTAATTTTACCATAAGGTGAAACATCAGCAATGAACTTCTCTGTTCCTTTGACTGTATCACTCTTTGCTCTCAAAAAATATGTAAAGATTGCACCTGAATAGTCATCAGTAAATGCCAAGATATATCTGAAACCATCTTTTGCTACCGGCTCCATAGGTCCAGCTAAGTCTGTGTGCACAATTCCAAGGGGAACTTTTGCTTTTTCATCTGCCTCCCTGTTCCTGCTCTGAACAAATTTTCCCTGTATGCACACTTCACATTTTAAATTAGACATTTCAGTTCTACCTTTAATTTTCATCCCCTTTGTAACATTTTCCAGCTTCAACACATCCTCATCTGTGTGGATATCGTAACATACATGACATTGATCAACATCATCTGTAACCGTGCTTAAATAGAACAGTCTATCATACACCTGAATGTCAAATGTTACACCGTTCTTATGAACAAGTCTGTTCTGACCTTCTTTGAAAATGACCGTCGCTCCCTGGGACGTCGCTGCCTTGACTGAGAAGATGTCCTGTGGAAAAGATGGGACGTACAGCGCCCCCATCAGCATCGTTTCCACCACTTGACCATTGTTGTCTCTCAGGCGAACTTTGGCCGTACCTTTCCTCAGGGCGATACCGCTGGTCCTCTCTCCATCAGCCAGCTCTAGGATGTGCTTATGTGGCTCAAAACTTTCATCAAAGTCCTTGAACTGTGTAATGTCCCGGATGATATGCGACGTGGCTCCTGTATCAACCATGAGACCTTTTTCCCTCACCCCGCTGGCCAGGACGGCATCCACTTGGCCCACCTTAAAAGCAAAAGTGTGGTCCTCCTCATCCATCACCTGCTTCACGTTGTCCCGCTTTCTGCACTTGCAATTCACATCCCTGTGCGTGGAACTTTTACAAAAATTACACCACTGTCGCTGTTCTCTATGCTCACTCGTAGTAGAAATGCACTCCACAGCCTTATGTCCCTTCTGTCCGCAGTTAAAACAGGTCAAATTCATATTCTACCCGCCTCTTGCTTTCACCTTCATCACGCCGTCATCCTCTGAGCAAGCAGCACTAAACTTTTCTGTGCTCTCATAACTCCTCAGCTTTGTTTTGAACTCTGTGAAAGTTATCGTTCCATCACTTTGGGTTATGTGGATGGAAAATAGCTTAAAAGAGTCCGGTAGGCCCTTCAGAACGCTCTCATTGACAGCTTTCTGAAGAGACGTAAGCTCTGTGTATAAGCTGATCACTCGTGGTTTCCCTTTACCAGCATAGTGTTCTCTCAGAATCTTTAGCGCCTTTCTTCCATCATCCGCTGCATCTCTCATCACAAGGGAAAGGCTTTTATCATCCAACAGCTGAATCAGTTCTGCATACGCGTCCTCATTTTTCTCTCCGCGTCTTCTTCTACACCGTCATCATCAGGTGGTTCGCTCAGTATGGTGCTCTTCAAACTGAGCAGACGCAGGTGCGCCAGAAACTTAGTTTCCCACAGTTCATAATTTTTCTCATCCCCGTCAAAACATAAACGGTTCCACCGGCTTCCAAACTCCTTCCTGGGCCCATTACCTGTTGAGTTTGCCATTGTTGCACACTTAAAACAGACTCCGTCTTCTCTTTTGCAACTTTATTTTGCCAGTTCTGTTGGAATTATCATTTGTACACGAAGCAACACAACATCTTCTAACATCAGCGATATAGCCTACGTTCACTTTTTTCTCCGCTCAGCTTTTTTTTTCGACCACACTACTGCGCTAGCTTATGACATCATCCTAACTGAACTTTCACCTTTCAGTAACATAAATCAGAATAATATCCAGAATATTTATCAAATGAAATTACAATGAAATTATAGTGATTTCCCTTACAGAATTCTAAATATATCCTTATTCTAGAAAATTATGAAATTAATTATAAACTAATACTTCTAGGTCGCAACACCCTCCCCCACTAAAAAAAAAGAATGTGTCTCAACATTTTCTTTCCTATCTTCAAAATATTACTCAACAATGTCTCCACAACGGAACACATGGTGGAAGGTAAGTAAACAGGTAAGTATTTTCGCACACACCATACATTACAGGATAGTTTTAATCTATTATCTCTCAGTATTTTTTTTTCTTTGGCAAATCTCTCATGGCAACAATACAAAACTAAGTGTCCATAGTCCATTAGTATCAAAGGGTGAATAATCCATTGAAGTATTGGTGGGCCCCCCAATCTTCACAAAGGGACAAGGGAAATACCATATACACCCAAACTTATGTGTCTACATATTCCAAAGCCATGCATTTAATAATCTAGTGTACACACGACTACTTTTTCTGTAACTACTGTTTGTATATTACACTACTCTCTTGCTTCCAATATACTAGGATAATAACCCATTTCGGTACTTATTACTTAAATAACTGTCCAGATTACCTGTTCTATATTATGTGTTAGCTCCTACCATGAACTGTAACTTGTAATGGATAAACATTAACTATAAACTAACTAATAGGGTTATCTCTGTGTGTCTTTTATATCTATTCATAATAAAAAGGATACACAAATGATGATCTGGTAGAGAAGTCACAGGCCGTTCCTGCGGACGTCTTCACACCAACATGGCAGGTCTTCAGCTGTTGAAAGGTTGGCTGGCCTAGCTGGTCATAGGTGTAGACACGCTTGGGCTGCCTAGCTCTCCTTGGCCTGTTTCTCCACATCTCGGTATCACTTCGCTCATCCTCTGATTCAGCAGCCGGAACATCAATCTCCCTCTCCGAGCTATGTCTCTCCTCAACAGGCTCCTCTTCAGGCTGCAACTCCGGTACAAGCGCCCTCTCAGGCCTGTTTCGGAGTGTCTCTGTTCTCGGACAGAACTCTTCTGCTTCTGCATTCAGAGGTGTCTCAGCATGTCCCACTGCTGTCCAGAGACAATACTCCTCCTCACTGGAACTGTCTGTGTCTGTTCGGTAAGTATCATGTCTGGCTGTATGATCCCTTCTTGTTGTCCGTTTTGCTTTTCTTCTGTAGTTTTTCTCTTCAAGGTTAGGTTCATGACCTTCTGGCTCTTCAACCAGATAAGGGCATGGTAGAAGTAGGTTACGATGTAACACCCGTCTTCTCCCTGTTCCTTGTAATGGTTCAATCACGTACACTGGACTATCAGGGCCTTTTCTTCCCTTGACAACATGAATCATGTCTTCCCAGTGGCTACGCAGCTTTCCAGTACCACCTCTGGGCGTGAGGTTTCTCACCAGGACATGATCACCTGGCTCCAGAACAGAACTCCACGTGCGCTGATTGTAGTTTTTCTGTCCTCTCCTTGCACTTTTCTTCATGTTTCGCATCGCAATAGCATAGGCTTCTTGCATGACTTCTCTCCACTTCCCTGCATAGTCAGTCTGTGACTGGTTCCTTTCTCCTCCCTTCTTGGGGAACATTAGATCGACTGGTAAAGTTGGCTCACGACCAAAGAGAAGGAAGAATGGGGAGAATCCAGTTGCTTCGTGCACAGTTGAGTTATAGGCATGAACCACTTTGTTTAGGTGTTCTTTCCACCTTGACTTTTGAGACTCTTCAAGCGTGCGCAACATACCCAGTAGCGTTCTGTTGAAGCGCTCTGCAGGATTAGCTTGAGGGTGGTATGGGGAAGTGCGTGAATGGCGAATACCGCAGTAGTCTTGTAGCTTGCGAAAGAGAGTATTTTCAAACTCTTTTCCCTGATCGTGATGTATTTTGGATGGGAAACCAAAACGCATAATAAAATCATCAAAGAGTTTTCTGGCCGCTGTCTTCCCTGACTTGTCTTTCGTTGCGTAGGCCTGTGCGTATTTGGTAAAATGATCCACAACTACAAGTATATACTCCTCACCCCCTTTACACTTGTCTAAGTGTAGGTAGTCGATGGATATCATCTCAAACGGTGCAGAGGTCTCAATGCTTTGGATAGGTGTCCTGATTATTCTGTTAGGTTTTTTTCGTTTTATGCAGCGACACATCTGGGTAACATAGTGTTCCATTTCCTGTCTCATTTTTGGCCAGAAGAACCGTTCTCTTGCAAGAGCCACCATTCGATCGGCCCCTAAGTGTCCCATTTCCCCGTGGAGATGCTTGTACACAGTAGGCTTCAGGGACTCAGGAACAACTAACTGCTTTCTCGCTGCAGTCTCTCTTCTGAGGATGCCATCTCCATCAATCTTTAGACGGGGCCACTCTCTGAGAAGGTGTCTCACTGATTCATTTTCTGCCAGCTTGTCTTTATGTTTCAGGAATGCATGTGTTTTTTTCAAAGCCAGAACTCTGCTAATGGCTAAGTCTGCACTCTGGGCAAGTCTGATGTCTTCCACTGCAAGAGGCTGGATTGGCTCTGAGATGTTACACCCCTCTGGTAGTGCATCGATGTTACATGTGACAGCAGAGATCCAATCAACATCTTGGGCTTTATCTCTTTCCAGAGCTTTACCGATGCATTCGATAGCTTCCTGAGGGCATTCCTCTGTACACTCTCGCATGATCTCTTCAATGGGCTTTTGTCTTCGTGACAGGAAATCCGCGTCTCTGTTTGCTGTTCCGGGTCTGTACTTCAATGTGAATCTATAATCCGCCAGCTCTGCCACCCAGCGGTGCCCTGCTGCATTGAGCTTTGCTGACCTCGTGACATAGGTCAAGGGATTATTGTCACTATATACAACAAAGTCAGGTGCATGGAACAGGTAGTCACGAAAACGTTCTGTGATGGCCCATTTTAGTGCCAAGAATTCTAATTTGCCAGAATGTAGCTTGTAATTCTTTTCTGCCGGTGACAATGTCCGTGAGCCATAGGCAATGACCCTAAGAACACCCTCTTGACGCTGGTACAAAACTGCACCTAAGCCCTCTTCTGAGGCATCCACGTGAAGTACGAAAGGTTTCTCCAAGTCCGGATATGCCATCACTGGTGGATTTGTCAGCTGATCTACCATTCTGTTCAGTATTTCTTGGTGAATCAATGTCCACTGGACAGGATGGGACGGTGGCAACTGGGCAGACTTACGGCTTACATTCTTTCTCTTTTGGCTTTGCGTCGGTTCAGACTTAGACTTTGCTAACAGTTCGTAAAGAGGTTTGGCTATCCTGGAGAAGTCTGGTATATAGGATCTATAGTAACTGAGGAAACCCATCAGCTTTCTCACCTCTCGCACAGTGGTTGGTGTCTCATGCTTCAGTGCTTGAACTACTTCCCCCTCTTTGGGATTCATCTTGTATCCCTCTGCAGAGATTACTCGACCCACATAACAGACCTCACTTTTGAATAAGTCACATTTTTTTGGTCTCAGTTTTATACCACACTCTCTTTGCCGTCGCAGTACCTGTCTCACGTTTTGGATGTGTTGTTCAAAGCTGGAGCTAAACACTAACACATCATCTAAATACGGGACACACACTTCATCTCTCAGATCTCCCAGGCATCCCTCCATGTAGCGCTGAAAAGCTGCAGGCGCATTAGTAAGCCCAAACGGGATCCTCACCCATTCATACAGTCCCCATGGTGTTATGAATGCGGTGCAGGGTCTGCTTTTCTCACTCATGAAGCCTTGGTGGTAAGCCTTGCCCTGGTCCAACACCGTGAACCAGGAGTTGCCCCCCAGGTTTTCCAGTATCTCCTGTATCCTCGGGATTGGATGACGGTCCGGCTGTGTTTTCCCGTTCAGCAGTCTGTAGTCTATGCACAAGCGTAGGCCTCCATCTTTCTTCCTGACGCATACTACAGGTGAAGAATATGACGAACAAGACTTCTGGATCCAGCCTCGACTGAGTAAGTCCTGTATGTGAGTTTTCACTTCTTGGTAGAGGTGTCTAGGGATGGCATTGTATGTTCTTTGCACAGGCACATCGTCTTTTAATTGTATGTCCATTTGCAAATCTTTGATACACCCCGTGTCCCAATCATCCTTTGCAAAAACATCACATTCCTCTCTGAGCATTTGTTGCACCTGTTGTCGTCGGTCTTTCGACAGATGGCTTAGGTCCACAGGTGGGTCCCAGGGCTCAGCTTGTGGCATCCGGCTGGATTGCTGTGCAAGTGAGGTGACACTGCTGCTGTCTCGTGTCTCGGGTCTCTGATCAAACGTAGACTTTGTCTGAGATGGGTAGATGGCATCAACACTGTGCAACCATCCAAGTGTCGTGCGACTACACAGCATGATGTCATTGTCAGTCTGGTTTTCAACGGTAACCTCGATTTTACCGTTATCTTCTGAAGGGAGCTGAATTAACTGCTCTCTAATGACTAAGCCTGTTGGCCATGGTGTCTCCTGGTTCGGCTCCAACACTACATGTGACGCACTCAACACTCTCTTATTTAGCTGGCCGCATGGCACCGCTACCACTTTGTTTTTCGGGATGGTCACTGGTTGTCTGCCGACTCTGGCTATGTGGGGTTGGTTCTCAAGCTTTCGTTTCTTTAAAACAGACAAGACAGCTCTCGCCGTTTTGCGCCCTACCTCCAGTGCTGAGCACAGCGTTTCCACCATATGACCAGAAGGAGCACAGTCTCCACAGGCGTCGTTCGTCAATGCTAGTTCTTCAATCACATTAAAGCCAATGATAGGGCGTTCAAGGTCACTGCTGGCAACCAGGATTGGGACCATGACAGGTTTGTCACTCATCCCAGCCACAGCATTCTTAGACAAGGTGAATTTGATTTCCATCCATCCATCATACGGAATGTCTGTTCCATTAGCAGCTGAAAGCTCCAATGCTCCCTCCTCAAGCAGCTCCTCCACTGGTCTCACCTTAACATCTGGCAGGTATTTTCTTTTCCAGTTCGTTCCCACTATTGATACCTGTGAACCAGTGTCCCACAGTATTGAAGTGTCAACTCCCCCTAGGGAGGCTTGAACTAGGCATCTCCTCCCTACTAGCTTGGCTGTTTGTCGTTGTTTACCAGTGAGTGGTGCTCTTAAGCTGAACAGATCCGCATTGTCTGTGTTCTCGGCAGGATGAATCAGAATTTCAATTTTGTTTGTACTGCCTGAGGTATTTCTCATTCTACAACCTGATGCCCAGTGTTCTGCGCTGCCACACTTATAACAGTGACTACACCTTCCATCTGGATTGGACAATTGACACTGCTGACACTGTTTCCTATTTACAGTCTTTGCCTGTGGTAGATATTTTCGGTTCAGCTGTTCACCCACTCTCATTGGTTGGGGCTTAGAGGTCTGGTGGAGACTAGCAATTTGAGTGGTGAGGTTCTGAATAGCTTCACATATAGCTTTATTACCTTGGTCAACCTTTTCCATCAGTGTATCACGTTTGTTCATCTCACAGTGCTTATTCTTATTGTTTGGTTTGTGCAGGTAGCTTTCCTTTCCACCTTCCTCACTTTCCTCACTAACCGCTGCAATTTTGATCATCTTTGTTTTTGATGTAGTTGACAACTTATTCTTTCTTTCCATTTCCAGAGTGTATGCAGCTGTCATTCTCTCCAAAAGGACTTCATCTTCAACTTTCGGATTCTGTAAGTATGGCTTTATGTCTGCACGGATGGCGTCATCATGGAGGCCAGTGAGTACTGTTTGGAGGAATTGATTTTGGATTAGCTCTGCGCTGTACTTCAAACCAGATTTAACTCTTTCTGAAGCAAAGACAATTTGTTGTCTCAGATCCATGGTTCGCACTAAAAACTGAATGGGTGTTTCTTTTGAATCTTGAACAGCGCGCGTGAGGGAGTGGTACAAGTCTGTAGCGTCCTTCTCAATGTAATGAGTACGTAATATCTGTCTGAGAGCTTGCAATGACAGATCAACTCTACTTTCAAGATAACTCTTCAGTTTTGTTCCTGGGGCTATAGCTTGAATGACCGCTTCTACGACTTCTCCCTCCTCATATCCTTTTTTCAATGCTCTTTGGATTTGTCTTTCCAAACTAGTGTACGCCAATTTATCCTTTTGATTTGGTTCTCCAATTTGTCCAATTATTTTGAACTCTCTTCTGTACAGTGGATGGACAAAAGAAACATTTTGGGAAGCTGCTCCTGTTACATTCGGGACAGAAACATTTTCTCCTTGTTCGTTTGGATTACTGGGTGCAATATCGTTTTCAACCACCGGGTGGCGATCTTGCGCGATTTGTTGGAGCTGCGCTACGCCATTATCGTCAATTTTCCCTTTGATTTCCTCAATTTTGTCATTAACTTGCAGCAATAGAGACATCCCTTCATCCTCTTGTGAAATAACCTCTTCTCCTTCTAGATACTGGAGAATATGTCTCCTCAGCTTACGAGGTAAGTCCTTGTCATTTTTTTCCACCGTTAGACTTAGTGCCCAGCATATATGATTCAACTCTGGTGCTGTCAGTGTCAGTAACTTTTCTTCTATCTGAGCTACAAGAGTTTCCCACTCAGACGACATCTGTCGCACTTCTGACATGATAGAAAACTTTTACCTTCACTGCTTCGTCTGGAGCACTGCAGTATTGACGACGTCGGTAGCTAGGTGGCTCGCAGCTAGCTCTTACTGTGTTGTGGTTAACGTTAGTCACTCGTGACTCATCTTGCTTGCTTCGTGATGAAATCCAACCGAGCAGAAACACCAAGTTTATGTTGCACACTTAAAACAGACTCCGTCTTCTCTTTTGCAACTTTATTTTGCCAGTTCTGTTGGAATTATCATTTGTACACGAAGCAACACAACATCTTCTAACATCAGCGATATAGCCTACGTTCACTTTTTTCTCCGCTCAGCTTTTTTTTTCGACCACACTACTGCGCTAGCTTATGACATCATCCTAACTGAACTTTCACCTTTCAGTAACATAAATCAGAATAATATCCAGAATATTTATCAAATGAAATTACAATGAAATTATAGTGATTTCCCTTACAGAATTCTAAATATATCCTTATTCTAGAAAATTATGAAATTAATTATAAACTAATACTTCTAGGTCGCAACACCATCATAACATAAAGGGTAGAAGACCGGCTAAAACATGATGGAGGAATAAACTCACGTAGCCATCGGGTTTCGTTTGACTGTCGTGCACACACACACAGGAGCATGCAGTCGTTTATTAAATTGCAACACCTGAAAAACATAATGAACTAACCACACCCCTTAGACTCACACCCCTTTAGTCAACAGTCATAATAAGAGCACATTCAAGGTCACCAATGTTTAACACACAGCCTACATGTTTAACAATACTGGACATGTAATTTGAAATGGAGATTAATCACTAAATCTTTTGTGAGGTCATGGAGATGACTCCATTTCAGAAGATGAGGATGATGATGAAGTTGTTAGGGTGCAACCCAATATGTCACCTCTTTCTGACACTGTGTACAGCTATAATACAATTAAATCTCCTGGACTAGTCAACCATTAGAAATAAAAAAGCATATACAGACAGTGTTAAGGCTATGGATGAGTTTAGGGTTTTGTGTTTACACTTCGCAGCTTTGGTCAAGTCCTCAAAGCAGTACAAGTTTCCTTCTGTGGTGTACGAGTCCCGTAAATGTGCCGTTGTTCAATGCATTCTCAGTAAACAAGTCACAGGGATGTTAACATGGGGCATTCGGTTTCATTGGATGAACAGACTTGTCAGCGCACTTCAGAAGACGTGTAAGATTTTTTTTCCTCAACATTAATGTAGGCCTAGTTATCATATTTTCTTTAGTTTGTTGAAATGAGTTCTAATCATAAATAACAACAGATGTAGATTAAGTTAAAGTCCTGTGAAAAACACTGAGTGGGAACCACAAATTGTATTACTGAAATAAGCAGAACATATGATAGAGTGATGATGAATTATTACAAATATATACTGATATTCTCTATGGCTAATATTCACATAGGCCTACATCACTAATCTCTTAATCATTTGTCACCTCACATGATGACCCTCTCTAAAACAATAGGAAATGCTTTGTTTACTTATCGCGCCAATATCCTGATAGCTGCTCAAGAAAGAAACACTATTTCACAATGAAGGGTAATCACTCCAGTGGACATCATGCGCCTATGTTGTGTATATTGTGCCTATGGCTTATGTTTAGATTCAGTATGTTTTAGTCAAAATTATGATATAATTAACACTTGAATAGTTTTATTAAACAGCAATATTAAATTTATTAAATTTTATAATTCATCAAACCATTAATAAAATATGTATTATTAATTGAAAAATATACACTGACAGCACAGCCTTCATCAATTTTCAAAAGCTGCATAAACAGCTTTTGAAAATGTATTAAATACAGTAGGCTATGTGCTGTCAGTGTGTATTTTTCAATTAATAATGCATATCTTATTAATAGTTTTATTGGTGGAAGTAGGTAAATCAAATGATAGTATACTGTTTTAATTTATTTAAATAAAAGTTGGTCATTTTTAAATTAATAAAATGAGGTTCGAGACATAGAATATGTTTTTCAAATGTCCTCTTTATTGCTGTTGTTATATTAATGTTCTCATGTGTATTATTCATATTATTATACATTTGCTCTTGCTCTTTTTTTTTCAGACCAAACAATGAGTTCTATTGAATCACTTTTTAGATTGTTGATGCAAATGGTGACGCTGCAGTAGACATATATGTTACTCCCTCAAAATAAAATATATTGAAGGAAAAAAAAAGTTATTGGTATGATTTTCACTTGTTTAAAAGTAAAAACAAACCTGAAAAAAAATATTAGCCTACTTTGTGATTCAATAATTCATGCATGAAATGATTAAATACAGGTGATTTATTTAATAAACAATTTGCGTGATTAAATTCTGTAAATAATTACATCATGTTCATTAAAGTAATATTTTTGAGTGCTCCTGATCCTTCTAACTGCCCTACGTGCTCACGTAGGTCGTGTACGTGCTCACAGATCTCTAGCGTCAGTTGCGCAAGTCTGGAAATCCCATTTGCGCCACTTCTGCTTACGGGTCCCAGGACAGGACAGTTTAAAAACAACTACAGTCGTCGTCGACACAGGCCTACGTGTTGTAATCATGAGTGAATGCATGAATTTCACTGAGGGAGAGTTCTATCAGCGGCATTTTGATTCGCGTGCATATGTTAAAAATTTCTATTCCTGCCCTCGCGGTCACTCTGACGAGAAGGATTTTCTTACTTTCGTTTTAAGATGCCTTAGCCGAGTTTTCTCCACGGGTAAGCAAGCAAGCAACCCCAATCAATCTAATCGCTATGTTTAAATGTTTTACTTTTCGTAAATAGGTTTAACACACGTTTGTTTTATAGGAGAACACAGAGGTCAGAGGCTGGTTGATGTGGGCAGCGGACCATCTATCCACAGCGTCTTAAGCGCGTGCGAATACTATGACGAGGTTGTGCTGTCTGATTTCGCTGATAACAATCGAATGGAAATTGAAAAATGGTTGAAAAATCAAGAAGGCTGTTTAGATTGGAAACCTATTTTGCAGTACATCTGTGAACTGGAGGGAAAAAGGTAGGATAATTAACCTAGCCTTAATGCTATATTTTGGGTGTTTCTCCAAAGGTAGTTTTTGGTTCTTTGGACTTTTAAAAAATAAACTCACTCTCAAATTATAACGATATAACCATTAGGCCTAATAACAGCGGTAGCCTATTACGTTTTTAAAGGAGAAATTTTTTTTTTAAATTCAGAGTGCTGTCAGTACAGAGAACAACGACAGAAATCGGTGTTGCCTACACCGTGTTATCCTCTTTTTAAAATTTGCACCCTGTTGACTTAAATGGGGCAAGATTTAAACCTGCTTTTAGCCCTTTTAACATCCTTCATGTGCCATTACAAGTGCCAGCCATGTGAGTGATTTTATGAGTGAACACGGTGAATTTGACTGCAGTAGATGTGAAAGATATGAATAAAAGTGGTGTTAATTTAGCCAGCTCACATACCTGTATTTACTTCCTGATTTCGGTCGAAGTCCACAGTAGTCGATTGTCGAGTGCGTGCGCGCGATCATTGGTAAATTAAAATGCTTAGTTACCCATGATCGATACTCCATGTTCAATTCATGTTGTAAGATTGACTGAATTTGATTGCAATGTGCCTTGTTGTATGTTTGATATATGAATCTACAATAAATGTTTTTTTTTTTTTTTATTTTTTTTTTTTAAAGTTACCCATGATCGCGCGCACGCACTCGACAATCGACTACTGTGGACTTCGACCGAAATCAGGAAGTGTGTATGTATGTGAGCTGGCTAAATTAACACCACTTTTATTCATATCTTTCACATCTACTGCAGTCAAATTCACCGTGTTCACTCTGAATAAAATCACTCACATGGCTGGGCACTTGTAGTGACACATGAAGGATGTTAAGAGGCTAATAGCAGGTTTAAAACTTGCCCCATTTAAGTCAACAGGGTGCAAATTTTAAAAAGAGGATAACACGGTGTAGGCAACACTGATTTTTGTCATTGTTCTCTGTACTGACAGCACTCTAAATTTACAAAAAAATGAGCTCAATGTTAAAATTGACCGGAGTTCTCCTTTAAACAATTTCTGAATTAACTTGCAGGCTAATTCCATTGGTAAAACTATGTAAGGATGAAACAAAAAACCCACACCCATTTATAAAATTACAGAGCCAAGCCTATTTTACACGATACCATTCTTCTTGGTATTATTTATTTATATCACTTTTCATTCATCTTTGAACTATTCAGCCCGTCTGATTTGGAGGCTTCGCTTAAGCAACGAGTCAAAAAGGTTTTAAAATGTGATGTCCGGTTGGAGAATCCGTTCTATCCACACACATTGGAACCAGCTGACTGCATCATAACATCTCTGTGCCTGGAAGCAGCGTGTAAAGACATTCAGACATACCGTCGGGCTTTGCATGGGCTGACCAAGGTCCTGCGTCCTGGTGGACTTCTGGTCATGGTAGGTGTTCTGGGTGAGACCTTCTACAAGGTGGATGAACAGTCCTTTTCTTGTCTTAGACTGAGTCAGTGTGACATTGAGAAAACGCTCAGAGGTTTAGGCCTCTCTATCCACGAGTTTAATCTACTGCCTGTAGAAGACCAGAAGAGCAACTCCGTGTCTGACTTTGAGGCTGTTTTTCATCTTGTGGCCAGAAAACCTTCCGAATGAATAGAGGAATTTATATAATAGGCCTAAAGCAAAATCGCTTGTATTTAAAACTTGAGCATGCAATCACTCCTGTTTTACAGTCTATGATTTTTGTTGTGTATTAATAAACGGCACAAGATGAATATGGAATGACTAACTCTTAAAACTATACACACATATTATGACTTTTATTTACTGAATGAAATAAACATTGGCCTACTTTGAAATCAATTTAATGACTTATGTTCTTTACTTAACACTTTAAAAGGGAGCTTTGCCTTTGGAAAATAATAGAGAATTCATCCAAGCATTCCACTCTATGAATTTTAAATTTGAACCATTTAAAAAACAGAAAGCCACAACATGGGAAATAACCAACACAAATTAATTAAGCCTTGTATTATTTGAGGAGTCTTTTGGTGACACAGTAGGGAAGACCATGGTTAGTGGCGGATCTAGAGATTTTTTTCCTTTGGCGACATGAGGTTTCAGGGGGTGGGGGTGGGGGGGGGGGGGGGGGGGGACATGGACATTACTCATAATTTAAAATGCTACGGTTTTTATTGAATGTGTTTTGTTCTCTACACTAGAGCTGTGTCCCAATGTGAAGGCTGCATCCTCCGAAGGCCGCATTTGAAGGCCGATTGCGTCACCGTGGCGCGGTGAAGGCCGTCCCAATTCAATTCCGCATCCTTCGAAGGCTGTATTCGAAGGCCGGTTGCGTCATCGCGGCGTGACGAAGGCTACCCTGATTCAAAAGCAACGCCAAATGCACCCTTCGTTTCCCCGTGAAAGGAAGGATACATAAATAGATCCTTCTCGGTCTATCCTCCCCGATCCTACCCCATAAGTCATTGCGCGCCGGTGACGACAGCACTTTTATTTAAAAAAATGACGGATGATTGTTCTTGTCGCCTAGAAACTGTGACAGCTACCGATGACGAGCGGGAGTAACATTTGAACTGCACTTTTTTATATTCAACTGGGTTTTATATTCCCGTAGTACGGAGCCCGGAAAGTCGCCTGTGGGGAAAAAAAACAACCCGTGGCGACGGTTGTGCAATCCGTCCCCTCAGTTTATAAACTGTACTCACGAATTCTTAAACTTTTCCCTCGGTTTAACAAATCGTGCCCACCACGATGATTCAATCAGGCCACCTGTTTATAAGGGATGCTTTGCATTGTGTTTAAACTTCATTTTTTAAAATGGATAATTTCTTCAATTTTCTAAAACTCAATTTTTGGGAGAAAAAAAGCTCAGTATAATAGAATAGGCAAAAAAAGACTTCACATATAAAAAAGAAATATAACACAAGGTTAGGTTTTATATATATAAAAATAAAACATTCATAAATTATTTTATGATTAACATATTAGCCTACTGTCTTCAGTGAACTCATTTATAGTTATAATTATAAACACAAATAATACGAATACTAATTATCATTATTATTAGTAGTAGGCCTAGGCTACATTTTGCCAACATATTAAGAAGCCGCTTTTATCAAAAAAAGGAACAAAGCAATTCGGCAAATGTCAGTCATAATACAGGTTAGACAATAATAATACAGGGCTAAGAAGATTATCATAAATAAACAAGATTTTGAGCATATCCAAGTGGTTGTGTGGAGTGTGGACGCGCGCGGGCACTTGCATTTTTCTATCAACAGCGGAAACAACTTAAAATAGGCTCTATCATTTCTGGTCATACAGAAAATAATAATAGCCTACATTATTCGCAACTTCTTGTATTTGTGCAAAAACGAACGGACGCAAAAGTACACGGACCCAACACTAACTTTTTCTACAAATAGCCTACATTATTTGAAATAATTAATAATATAAGGTCTGTGTACTTTTGCGTCCATTAGTTTTTCTTTTTTTAACCCGTAATTGAAAAAGGAAAAAATGAACGGTTGTTAGGCTATTTTTAAAACGCAAGTTGACCACCAAAATTTGAATTTGAACTGTACACACCAAATGCTGCGCAAAAAAAAAAAAAAAAAAAAAAAAAATATTGACGTATTTTCAGATTTTTGTTTATGACTTTTTTCCCCTTTATTAAATATTTGAAATATTCACAAATTGATAGGGAAAAAAATGTCGATATTACTGGTTTTCTAAGGCCAAATTAGAACCTGGAAATTAGATTCGAATTTGTTCGTTTAAAAGTGGACATTTCAAGCTTGTATAGGTAGGCTATTTTGTTTCAGTTCATTTGAGACGCGCTCCAGTTCATGGAGATCATGAAAGCGCGCCTGATTTTTTTATTTTATTTTTTACAAAAGCACAAAGTTTTCTTGTTATTGTGAGTTTACACCAGTTTAAATATATTAACAGTAATGAAATGAAAATGGAGCTCTAGGGGGCGAACATGCATCACTGTGATAATAAAACATCACAATGGTATGAAAATAAAGACACAACTTATTTCATGTTATATGTTATTTCAATATATGTGAAGTCATATCTAATCTACATCTACAGTATAACCAGAACCCTTTCTAGAAAAGTAGTCCCACCTCAAATGACAGATTTTAGACTTAAAAATAGACAAAAAATAAACAGCACGGGTAAAAATTATTTTGATGGTAATTGAAGGCATGTCACAGTTTTTGGAAAATTAATTTAAAATAATACATAATTTTTTTTTATAAATAGTGGTGTTTGCTCATGTCTCTACAGAAATTCTGCTTGGACTTGGAAGGGAACCTTGCTTCTGTGCACAGCCTTGATGAGTACATGCTTATCCAGGACCTGGTTAGATCCGAAACTGTGAGCTCAACTCGTGCCTGGATCGGAGGACATGATGCTGTTCATGTATATAATCTTTTTTTTTTTTTTTTTGTGCTATTGGGCATTTACAGTTGCATTAAAACATTTTTCAAAATGCATAAAGATAGATGTGTTTTTGTAATACATTTTTTTGTATTTTTCTTTTTTTTTTGGTCCTCAGAATAGTTAGTTTAGGGCACTGGCAACCATGAGATGGGCACCGCTCACCATGATTATGTCATACTCGAGTGTTTCTATTGTGAAACTTGATGTGAAATAGAATGGCTGATAGAGATAATTTAGCAATTTACCTCTGTCTTAAGTATTTTTAACATATTCTTTACTAAAACCCTTTCTGTGAAATAATTTCTGCTAATTTCTGTTTAGATTTCTGAAGTTTTTAAAGTGGAGATGGGGTTAGGGTTGATGAGGAATCCTCTTTTAGATGAATAAAGATGAAGTTAAGCTATGTGAGCTGTGGACATAAACACAATGTTCTTTTTCCTCTTCTGTTCACAGGAGGGAGATTGGCTCTGGACTGATGGAACCAAAATGAACTTTCAATTATGGTCATTTGGAAAGCCCACTTACTATAATGGAGATGAGCACTGCATTGAGATGAACTTTTACTGTAAGTAACTGCTGTTAATGGTCATAAACTATCCAAATAAACTAAATAAACATTAATTCGTTTTTTTTCCCCCATAATACAAAAATTATAAAAACAAATCTTTTGTTTCATCTTTCAGCAGATGGCAGGTGGAATAATGACCCATGTTATAGAAATAAGCCGTTTGTGTGTGTGAAGAGCCATAGATGGTGCAAGTGATTTACTACAATAAATACATTTTAAATAAATATATATATATAGCAAATATACTGTATAACTGTTGAGCTAAGTGAACCTGAAGGTGGTTATGGCGAGATGAAGCTTCATGAAGATTTGAAAAAAGCTGGTTGATTTCCCAAGGCTTCGAATGCACACAGCGTCACCTGCTGGTCAATGCAAATATTGCGCAGAACAAAAATCCTGTCTGACAGAACCAAAATGTGTTACATGGTTCATGATATATTAACATATACACGCATAAACACATGTATAAATAAATAAACAAATGAGTTCTTTGAAGTTTTGTTGTTTCATAATTTTTTAACTGGGCAGTGCTTTTGTTGAACAGAGGGGAATGATGGAGTTAGACTGGATAAAAGAGGGTGAAAGTGATTAATATGGACTGGACAGAGAAAAGCGGAAGTTTAAAATATTTCAATATTTAATTTCAATACAATATTTCCTCCAGTGTCTTAAGGCCGAGTCCAAACCCTTCTCGAAGCACTGCAATCAAACGAGGCTTCGAATGTCCCTTCACTAAAACAACACAAGCCTGGATACAGAGATCCGACTGGAAGATCCAGACGTTCTCGACACAAGCTTCAATGCCTCGGTATCAGGCGTAACATCACTAGCTCGAGGAATATACAAAATAAATAAACATAATCCATGAGCCTGTAGGACCTGGGTAAATCATGGGAAACAGTTAATATGAACAAGAATCATGAGGATCATCTGAACACAATGAACACATTTTTGCTGAGTTTCCTAAAAGCTCACAAACGGACTCATGCATTCCAACACTTGGAAACCATTCTAACCATTGACCCGTGTTTAATAATTCACCAGTTCAGCGCCAAAATGTCTGGGATTTGTATATGGATGAGAGTGCTTTCTGACATGGTAGTGATGGTAGTGCTTCTGATCTCTAAGTAATTTATTTCCTGTGACACCTGTAAAGTCACGTCCACAAACCTCTTGTGTAGTGTTTGGTCACACCACAAGGTGTCACTGTGGCCTCAAAGCTTCAGCACTGCCACTCTGAGCTCGATTGCTATGTCTGAGGAAAACACGCCCCCCTCATTAGCATAAAGAGCAATAAATGTTTAAATAAATACATTTATAAATAAATAAATGTAGACGTAAATGCATATATAATAAAGTGAAAATAAATAAAGAGGAAATAAATAAAATAAATAAAAAAAAAATAAATAAGTGGGAAAATAATAATTATACAGAAATAGGGAAATAAATATATAAATAGTAATTTATTTTTGTTTTTTTATATATATTTTCTTTGCGTATTTATTTATTTATTTATTCATTCATTTTTTTATTTTTAGAGGTTTGGTCCTCCATAAATATCAAGTTTTGCCTGTTTCTAACAAGATTGGCTGCAGCAAGAATCTCTAGAATCTCCTGCATCTGGACTTTTTCAGCAACCAAACCCAATGCAAGTACCCGTTTGCAGCCGTTAGATGCGTTCCTAAGCTATTGTGCCCCTTTAAGGTGACCCTGATTCTCTGATGTGTCTCGTAGGTTGTGGTTAACTGATTGTAATCTTTTCTTCTCTCTCTCTTTCTTCACTTTTCTTTACTTTCTTGATTCTGTATACAATCTTTGCTTAGTTTAGTTGTGTGTGTAGCCTACCGTTGTTTTGTTAATTAAACCATTATATTCACACTCTATTGTCTCTGTGTTTGCCACTCACAAAAGATCAAAGTCACTTAAACATCTTGATCTAGCTACCTATGCTTTTACTTTAGTTGGAAAAGGTTATTCTTTCTCGGCCAGGAAGATCATTTATTTCCTATTTGATAATTGATTATGCTTTCTGTTCATTGGATGAACTGATTAAATAATTAAACTTTTAATTCTGCTACTGTAAATTCTAAAATCATTAAAATATTTATAATTAATTATAATTTGTTAAAATTAATTTTATATAAACTTTTTTTTTTTTTTTACTTTTTTTAATATAAAATTTTATATGTAACTCGTTACAATGGTGAAGCAGCTATAGCCACAGAACTGCAAACATCCTAAGTTGGTGCACACTAGCTCACATTCTTAGTTAGCTAATTAACTTTAATTTCTTAAATTTATTATGATTTATTCTTTGTTAGTTGGCTATTTGTCCCACTCTTAGCTGTCATGCCTCTTCAAGGTTTTGTTATTTAGCTAATGTTAGCTTGTTGGCTATTGTGTTCAAGCCAATTTCAAATAGTTATTTTCAGAAGCTTCTACACTGTAAGCTAACGGTAATTTTTCCTTAGTTCATGTAACTTTAGCTAGCTGAAGATGGAGTGGAAGTGTAAATATTGTGGTTTTATTAGTGGAAAGAGGGCGCAGCTATTTAAACACTACCGGTTAAAACATGGAAGTTACACAAGGACAGTTGCATTTCTTTGTTTGCACCAGGACTGTCTGTGCACATTCAAGTCCTTAAACAGCCTTAAAGCACACATATATGTCATGTTCACTCAACCAGGAGAAAGTAAAGCTGTCAAATTCTGCTGTGTGAATTCATTGAGCCCTGCTCTGAAACTGAATTTTTCACCCACCTCCGAAGCAGACACTTGAAAGTTAACTAAAAAGGTTCAGAGTCCATTTGCAGGCTGTAGATTTGAGAGCAGTGTGTATTCAACTTTCAATGCACATAAAAGTAAAGCACATAGAGAAGACAGCTGGAAGATGTTCAAGAAAGAAATGTTGACATAAGTGATGAAAACAAAGACAGTGATGTTGCAGATGAGCAAATGCCAACTGAAGACACGGGGGAGATAGATGCTGTCAGTGAAGAAGCTTGTGAGATAGATCTTCATGATTTGGAAAAGCAGTTAGAGGACAACTTGGCTGTACTTTTGTTAAAGATGCAGACTATCCTCCATATACCTGAGCGCTCTGTACAGGAAGTTATCAAACATGCAGCTTTGTGATATACATTATTTGTCAGAGCCACTTCTGCATCATAAGGTGAAGATGATTCAGAGATAGATGACTCCATATGTGTCTAATATATTTCCACTGGTAATGCCTGTAGAGTTATATATGTTCCCATACAGCAAATGCTGCAGAAGTTGCTGAGCAGGACAGATGTGTTGGATAAAGCAATGTCTGAAGAAATACATGTTCCAAATGAATACAAAACTCATGTAGATGGTGTATAAAATGGCCTTCTTACTAGTGATGAGTTCACAATTGCCATTGGGCTGTACATCGATGACTTTGAAGTCGCCAATTCGTTAGGAACATCGAAGAAGAAGCATAAGATGTGTGTAAGGGCCACCCGTTGACCCAGCGACGGAATACAACGGTGTGTGTGAAGTTATGATGTGTGTATGTCTTTTCAGCGTTTTTTTTTTTCAATATTACTTTAGCTCTGTTAATCTGACTCCAGTTTCAAATGATACTCAAATTTAGATTGTGTTTCTTATTAGCAAATAATCATATTGATTATGATTTAATTTAGATCCTTGATTATTCTGGGCATCTCATATTTTCAAATATTTATTCATTAAGGACCCGGTATCGCTTTGAGACATCACGTTGCAAATGTGCACTTACGACCACAAACTAACAAGATTTGAAATAGTCAGAGGATGCAGTGCGAACTATTTTACCCTTGAGACGTCGCGCACTGCAGACTCATAAAAAAAAAAAAAGAGTCATTTTTTAATAGCCACAAGATGTAACGTGCTAAGTCAGTGATAGTCAGAAATCGGGAGGTCTCCGTAATGAGGTGTCCCACGCTCCATCATTAGTGCCTTCGGTGTGATCTATCCTGGACAGAGATGTGAGGAATTATCAGACTGCACATTAATCTACTAGAAATAATGATTTCAGAGTAATGCCAAATTTAGATTTAGATTAAGTTTATTTATCCTCTCGGAAAATTGTTCTGGCCCTACAGTACGTCTGATACAATTATACAAAGACAACTTTACATGACAGAATACAAAGTACACAGAATTTCCCACACCCCAACCCCCCTGTCCCCACCACACCACTACACGTACACAGCATCAGGACAGAAGACTCAAAGAAACCTATTTAAAGTGCTATTAGTGCTATTTAAAGTGCTGTCCTGCAGGTAAATACTTGTTCATCAGAGTAATGCTAGTTGGAATGAATGAGTTACTGGCTCGATTTGTCTGGAAATAAGGTAACCTAAGCCTTCTCCCTGATGGCAACACCTCATATGCCCGGTGTAAGGGATGTGACGTATCTTTATTAATAGCTAAACCTTTCTTCAACACCCTTCTTTCACAGGTAGTAGCTATACTGTCCAGTTTGTACCCCGTAACCTTACTATCTTGCTCAATCTCTTTTTGTTGGTCACTGACAAAGAGAAATACCATGCAACGCAACAGAAAAGTAGCATGCTCTCCACAGATGAGTGATAAAAAAGTAACATCATATCTCTGTCCACTCTAAACTGTCTCAGTCTCCGCATAAAGTACAGTCTCTGCAGCCCCTTTTTATAGATGGTGTCCGTATTACTATTCCATTGCAACTTATTGTCTATTATTGTGCCTAAGTACTTGTACTCTGCTACAATTGCCACCTCCTCTCCGTCTATAACCAAGCACTGGTGTGGCTGGCTCCCAGTTCTGTAATCTATAATTATTTCCTTTGTTTTCTTTATATTTAGAAGAAGACAGCTGGACCTACACCAGTCTGCGAATGAATTCACCCAGGCCCTATAGTTGGTCTCATCACAATTCTGTATTAACCCCACTATTGCAGTATCGTCTGCAAATTTTATTGTGAGATGCTCAGATGTATTACTTCTGCACTCGTTGGTGTAAAGAGTGAACAATACTGGTGAGATGACACTGCCTTGTGGGGATCCTGTGTTGGTTATAATCTGAGAGGACACAACTTCATTTACCCTCGGAGAACTCGGGCATATCGTTTGGGCTTATCCAGATGGCAATAGATATTATGGAGCATATACAGAAGTGCATCATCTGTGCTTCGCTTATTTCTATAGGCAAACTGTAAAGGGTCGATATTACATTGCACATCATTTAGGATATGTCTCAGAACAATTTTTTCTAGGCTCTTCATCACGATTGATGTAAGGGCGACTGGACGATAATCATTTAAATCAGCTGGTCTTGCTACCTTAGGTACTGGTACAATGAGCGGGTAATAATAAAAAAAATAAATCAAATATAACATTTTATTTGGCAGGTAAACTTGTAGAATGCCAATTCCACGAATAAATTATTAAAGCCAATTCTGAAATAATAAATACTTAACCTCAATTGCTCAAAGATGACTCTAAGAGTAAGAAATGCATTCCTGCATTATCAGACATCTTGAAGAGACACCACCCAAAGAGGAGGACAGGATTCTCCTAAGTGTTCAATCTTTCTCATAATACCAATGACTGCAGTGAAATTAAGGAAAAACAATAGATTCACAAGATACATCATATGTGATATATAGACATTTTCAGTGAACTTTTAGTGACTTGGATCAGAAAAGTTTGGACAGGACGATGTCCTCCTGAGCTCTTTCTTTGAGATCCTCTGTCCAGGGTGTGTTGTATTGCTTTATTGCAGGAGTTTTACCTCAGTTTTTGACCACTAGTTTGAGTTAGAGACTCCAGATTTGATAATGTTGAGACTGTCCTCTATCTGTGTGCCAAACTTAACATAACATAAATGAACATAACTCAACATAACTCAACATAATTCAACATAACTTTCATGCAAGAGGTTCAATAGGCTGCCATAGACTTCCAGAGAAGAAGAAGAAGAGCAACGGACACAATAGCGTAACCCTAACCTAATTATAATAGTGATGTATACATGTAAAATGCTCAGAAGACAGTTGTTATGCAGTTTATTATTGATATTATTTATTGACTGGCTCAAACACTTTACCACATAAATAACAGGCTTCATATTTGATACAGATTAAGTTTTTGAAAAGTTACTTACAGCACATTAAATAAAAGCAAAGATATATTTTTTTCAGCACGTTTTGTGCACGATTACTCTCCCGGGATGAGTTTAGGTTTCATCACTACGTTCTTTTCTTTTTATAAATTTCTATATCTTCTTTCCAGACTCATTTGTATCAGGGCCGGATTTACCTCATATTGTGACATTGGCAAAAGTACGTTTTCGATGAAGATTATTGTAGCTGTAGATACGTGGGCGTGCGTTATTTCCTACTTTTTTTTTTAAATCTTTTTTTTCAGTCATTTATAAATAATAGAAATAGCCGTTGCTATTTATTGAAACACAATTGAAAATAGGCTATTTTGGCCGTGACTCGACATCAAATGCAACACGCTCTTCTCTGCTCCTTAAGCACATAAAAGATGACCCTTTATATACTGTACAAAGCGTTTCTTAAAGGCAGGGTAGGTAGGTTTGAGAAACTAGCAGAAAACACGCTGAGCGCTCAGCTGGAGGAGCGTTCACAAGCGCCGAGCGGAGAGGAGCGCAGTGCGTGAGTGACATCACCTTTTTTGCCTTGTTTGCCTGCGCTGACTGTAAATGCAGGTACAGGTGGTACTGGGGATTTAGACTGCTCTTTCTCTGCCATAATTGTGAGACTTCCTAGCTTCCGGGCGGTACGTGCCTCTCCTCTTTCGAAATGAGCGAGTCAAGCGTGTGTGCACATGTGGGAGCTCCTGTAGCAGCAGCGGTGGTTGCCATGGTAGCGAGGGAGAGTGACAGCGGTGATTGCCATGGTAGCGAGGGAGAGTGACAGTCGCCCAGCCGATCATTGCGTTCGTCCCGACTGGAAAGAGTAGCTGTGTTTATTGCAGCCCTGAGAGAACTACAGACACTCGATTTTTATTCTCTCTCTTTTTCAGAGTACTTACATTTTAGATATGTATTGGTATATAAAGACAGTTTAAACTAATTTGGGGAAAAGTGCTTTAGAAACAAACTGCCTACCTGTTGAAAAGGCCTGCTTTGTATATATTGAGACATTAGCGCCCCCTTGTGACTTTAGGACGCATTACTATGATGATTCAGTATTTTTCCCTTTAACGGTTCAATATGAATAGAACGCAGTTCGGAGAGCTCGTATAGAGACGTTGCTAGTGTCCCGCTGTTATCTTTGCTGTTGTTGTTGCAGAGTGCGTTCATATACAAGTGAGTGATTTGTTTATTATTCATTATCCTTAAAGAACTGTAATTTGAATGTGAGTTTGATTGTATTTGCGTTTAGTTAGTTATAATCGCGTATGTACGCAACACCCATTGTTTATTGCATCCTCCATATACCGCGCTAGTAAAAGCATACAGAGACAGCTATACATGGAAATTTATGTATAATATTGTAATTATGAGTCAATTTGGGTATGTGTAAGTTCTTATTTACCGTGAAATGGAGATTGTTAACATAATTTAAACCATATGTATCGATTCCTGTGAGCTCACGTGTCAGAGAACGTGATGCCTTTTTTTCTTGAGTGCTAATCTAGTCCCGACATGTCTGAATCGATTGCTATGTGTATAACTATGTACATAATGTACGTAGAATTGACATATTGAGTTAATTCTTGTGATTATTGTTCATTACTAATTTAGTATTATTATTTTCTGTTTGTTTAGAACCACTCATACTACGTTACACTCCAAACTACCCTCTACTGCTTGTACTTCAATGGTTTACTCAATTCAATTCTAAGACTGTAAATGCCTCTACAAGCCTCAATACATTAAAGTGTACTTCGTCTCTGATCGGACGACTTATGTCTGCTCAATATCCACCAGCACCACACTAGTCTACACAACAAATGGTCCTTCGAGCCGGAGTTTGGAGCTGTCATAAGAATGATGCATCAGAGTGATCCAGATCCTAGTCCTGACCTTCCTGAGCCCACCATCAGACCCAGACGAGCGGTGAGGCTCCCTAGTTACCTGTCAGACTTTGAGCTCACTGATCATCAACAGAGGCTACAGTCAAGACGGAGAGTAGATTCTTCCCCTGATATGAGTGATGATTCAGAATCCCGAGGAGCGGCTGCACCCAAACTCTCTGCCACCTCCCCTGAGTATAGAACAAGTATGCAGCCATGGCAGCCTCGAATAGAGTGGAGTCCCAGTAGAGAGTACGGACAACAGCGAGAACATACTTCTCCCCTCCCTGAGCTGTCGTCAGAAGTATTAATAGAGTTCCAGCAGTTGCGGAAGGAGACTGAGGAGGTGCGACGCCATTCCTATGAGCAGATAAAGAAACTAGAAGAGAGGAATGAGGCCCTGGAAGCACAATTGAGCCTACTTGCAGTAAGTGATCGTTCCAGTCGCCATCCACAGAGTACATCTTCCCCTGTTCCTCAACCCCGTGTCCATACTCCGCAGATCACTACTTTTCCCAGGCCCATCCCTCTGCCTAGATCCAAGCTACCTCAGAGACCAATTGACACTACAGCAGAGTCATTCAGACAAGATCGCCTGCATGACTTAGAACAGAGGCTTCAGCAGCTGGAGAGGACGTCACAGCCTAATTACGCCCGACCCACACAACGTCAGTTTTTCCCACAGACATCTTACGACAGAGTTGGTGATAGCAGAGGTGGCTACAGCTCAAACAGATTACGTATTCCTCCCAGTCAAGAGAGTACCTATAGGGGACCAGCTCCCACCATCCCAAACTTCGTTAAGCCAGACCCTAGAGATTTCTCGCGACTGCGTATCGCTCTGGAGAACATCTTGCCACCGGACGCTACAGAGAGGTTTAAGTACCAGATTCTCGTCGATCACCTGAAGTTTGAGGAATCACTGCTGATTGCAGACTCATATTGCAACTCATTATTTCCTTTCTCAGAGACTATGGAGGCGCTTAACCAACAGTATGGACAGCCCCACCAGTTGGCACTTCAGCGAATAGCCGAGCTTATGGATGGTCCAAATGTCAGTCACGGAGATGTGAAAGCCTTTCGGATGTTCACATTGAAAGTTCGTTCGCTAGTGAGTATGCTTCAGCAACTGGGGAATAAAGGCTACGTGGAGCTAGAGTGCGGTTCCCATGTATCAAGACTGTTGTGTAAGCTTCCACATGATCTGCAGACAAGTTTTCGACGGTCTGTCCATCCACAACAAGTTCCTATCCCCACTTTACTGGATCTATCAGCATGGTTGGAGTTTGAGCTGCAAGTCCAAGAAGACAGCACTAGGTTCTATCCTCTAGCAAGTAAGTCGGTAACCATTCACAAGAGGGTACACCAGAGAGACACGAGACAGCCATTTAAGGCCACGAGTATCTTCCTTGGCACAGAGAAAGACAGCAGTGACATGCCAGTTAGAGTTCCTGACCCTGTGCCCAGAGACAGGAAGACATTCTGCCCATATTGCGACGCTCAAGACCATTACCTGAATGGGTGTGCTAGTTTCCAGAGACTAAACCGAGATCAGAAAATACAGTGGATACAATCACACAAGAGATGTTGGCGTTGTGGACGAACCCATCAAGCTGCACAATGTAACCTCAAGACACTCTGCAAGATTTGCAATCGCCGACACTTGTATGTCCTTCACGAGGTTAATGATCGATCCTTTGCTGAGAAGCCTAAGATCAGATCTTCAGAGAGCTGCTTGGTGAGCACGACTGCAGAGACACTGTACCTAGATCGGCCCACTGACAGCAGGCGTGTCTTGCTGAAGATCTGTAAAGTACTCTTAAGAAATGGCAGCCACTGCTTAGAGACTTACGCCCTCTTGGATGACGGGTCCGAGCGCACAATCCTCCTTCATTCAGCAGCACAGCAGCTCGGATTGACTGGTCTACCAGAAGAGCTCGTACTGCGTACAGTCAGACAAGACCTCCACAGGCTGCGAGGTGCTTCAGTGACATTCACAGTGTCGCCAGCATCCCAACCCAAGACCACATTCATGATTCGTCAAGCCTTTACAGCAGAGACGCTGGGATTAGCAGAGCATACTTATCCAGTCGACGAGTTACAACGTAAATACCGCCATTTACAAGGTCTACAGTTGCCACATGTTGAATGCGTCCAACCACTCCTCCTTATAGGGTCGGATTACCCTCACCTTATCACCCCAGTAGAACCGGTCCGTCTAGGCCCACCAAACGGTCCTGCTGCCATCAAGACCCGACTAGGTTGGACCCTACAAGGTCCCACGCAGGAGATAAAGCATCGCCTTCCCAGCCAGCAGTGTCTATTTACAGCTATTTCAGGCTCGTATACTGACCTGTACAGACAAGTTGAGAAATTGTGGCAACTAGACGTGCTCCCTTACCGCAGCGAGAAACTCATTACCCGGTCGAAGCAAGATCAGGATGCTATTTCGCTGCTCGAGTCCAAGACTACTAGAGTTACAGTCGATGGAGTAGCCAGATACGCCACGCCCTTATTAAGAGTGAAAAATATGCCTCTCCTGCAAGCCTCCCCAGAAAGCACTCTGCCTTGTCTCAGAGGAATAGAGAGGCGATTAACCAGGGATCCATCACAAGCAGCAGCCTACCAAGTGGAGATGAACAAGTTGGAGGAGGCCGGATATGCACAAGTGATACCTCCTGATCAAGTGGACCAAGCAGAAAAGTCTTGGTACATTCCCCACCATATGACACAGCATAACGGCAAGAACAGAGTCGTCTTCAACTGCTCATTTGCTCATGGAGGGAAGAATCTTAACCAATTGCTACTCCCTGGTCCCACACTAGGCCCTTCCCTGATGTCTGTACTCCTGAGGTTCCGTGAACATACTGTCGCCTTGAGTAGTGACATTAGGGGCATGTTTCATCAGGTGCGACTACTACCTGAAGACCGCCCACTGTTACGATTCCTCTGGAGGGACCTCAACCGAGACAAGTCCCCACAAGTAAATGAGTGGCAAGTTCTCCCATTTGGGACGACGTGCAGCCCGTGCTGTGCGACCTTCGCGCTCCAGAAGCATGTTATCGACCATAGTCACCCAGGTGAAGACGTCCAAGAAAGTATAGAGAAGTCCTTCTACGTGGACAACTTCCTTCAGAGTTTCAGTTCCCATGAAGAAGCCAAGGCTCTGGCATCCAAGTTGCGAGATCTCCTAGCCACAGGAGGATTTGATCTTAGACAATGGGCAAGCAACGTCCCTCAAGTACTAGAACATATCCCATCAGAATCCAAGTCAAGTAGCCTGGTGTTGTGGCTGACTCAAGTGCAACCAGATGCTCAAGAGTCTGCACTCGGACTACACTGGCACTTTAGCTCCGACACACTGTCATACAAGCATCGTCCCATTGAATGCTCTGCCCCTACTATGCGTCATATCTACAAGGTTTTAGCTAGTCAATATGACCCCCTAGGGTACATTGTCCCGTACACCACAAGAGCTAAAATACTGGTCCAGCGTCTGTGGGACAAGAAAAGGGAATGGGATGACCCTCAACTTCCAGATGATTTGCTCCAAGCCTGGCAGTCATGGGAGTGTAAGGGTGGATTTCCTGCAGGGGTTCAAGCTGCAAGACTGCCGAATGACTAAAGAAACGTTATCAGCAAGATGTTAGAAAACTGTACATTTCTTGTCTATTCCACCCACTGCCACTTATACCAACGACGGAAATAAGCGCAGTTACAATAGCTTAATATGTGGGAGAGCGTTGCTATATGAGTGACAATATTGTATTGCAATAGGTAGCACTTCAAAGTCAATACCAAATCAAACCCATTTAGCACATTATTTGTAATTGAAAAGGTTTAATGACAAAATATGGTTATGGTTACACTTAAAATAGTTACAAAATAGATGTATGAGATGTTAACTTATATAATTAATTGTACCCAGCATGTATGTAAAATGTTACCTGAGAGATAGAGAGAGAGAGAGAGAGAGAGAGAGAGAGAGAGAGAGAGAGGGAGAGAGAGAGAGAGAGAGAGAGAGAGAGAGAGAGAGAGAGAGACCCAGAGGATCAGAGCGCCAGAGCATGAAAGAGGCAGAGCAACAGTTCAACCTTGTTTTATCCTTTCCCTGACCATGTGACTAAAACCCAAATGTGAGACATTCAAACTGACCAATCAGATAATTACACTTCCCCTATTGTTCTAAAGGTGTGACAATTCATAGACCCCCAAAGTACAAACATCTTGGCCTACAGGCCTTGATCACTATCAGACCCAGCATGCAACTCCTCTATGCCTTTGGGAACTCCAAATGGTCCTTGTGGTAGAAAGAGGGTGTGGAACACAGTAAAGCATATGTCTTGCAAAGCAAATGTTCATTTCAAACTTCTTGGATTATTTTCAATCCTACAAATCCCCCCTTGGCACCGTTGGCCACACACATGGAGTCCAAAGGTGGCACAATCCATAAAGACATGCTTTCTGTTGTATGTAGTTGCATCTTCAGACATTTCGTCCAAGCTTGTTGCAATAGCGGCTGGTCAGTCTTCAGTCTCTGTTCTCCTTTCAGCCCTGCATGAGGAGGCTCCATCAAATGCTGTTGCACCTTTCATATATATGCAAATCATCCATGAACATTTCATACTTGCATAAGAACAGGCACTGAATCTGGGAGGAAGCAGGGATCCTGTGATTTAAAAGAGCATAGCACAACAAACAGAAAAAGCATACGACATTTGTCATTGGTCAGATGTTTGATATGGTCAGATTAAAATTTGTCTCTGGCAAAAAGCCCTTAAATTGATGTACTTAAAAACATGGTCAAGGGAGAATAAAAGAAGATCTTACAAGCTCTTACACTGTTTCTGGAAACATTTAAATAAATTGCATTACAACAAAACAACAAATGCTGGTTTAAAACCCTATTTCATGAAGAGTATCAGCAAAATATTCAGTGTAACCAAACACATTGATTCAATTGAATTAATGTCCAAAAACATAAAAACATTGTTGAAAGTAAAATGGACAAAATACAAATAAGCAGAAATCAAATACATTTCAGAAATGTATCAAAACCATTAAAGAGAATACAAATATTTGTACTTGGGTAAAAATGAGAAATACTGACATACATTAAAATTTAACTTGGTGAGACAAATGATAACGTACGTGATAAAGTAAATTCAAAGAAAAACAAAACAAACAATTATTAGATGCAATTCACAGTTATAATTCAGCCTAGATGTAAAGACTTGAATAAAATTGTATGAATTACATTTTGTGAGGAGGAATCAGCCTCAGATTTGACTTTGTGTGAAGATCAAATGGTGTTATCTATATGGCTGCATTTAGCTGTGGCTATGTGTAAATTCATCATGCCCTAAAACAAAGGTGAGTAGGCTTTACAATTGTGATGCAAATTTGGTCCTGTTGTTGTAACAGGGAGCCAGCTTGAGAATGAGTATGAGGTGTGATCTGGCTCAAAATGTTCACACACCAATGTTTCAGTTGAGGAGCATGATAAAAGTGCAAAGTACAGAGTTACTGAGTCCTGTTGTGAGGAAAGCATTTTCATGGTTATGCATTGGTGAATCACATTGTAGCCACATGGCAATTCTATGTTCCTCTATCTGGTCTTACTCTAGCTATATTGAAAATAGCAGAGTTTTCCACCAAGGAAACAAACAAATTCAACATAGACACACACATGTAATCTGAAATTGCTATGCAATTCCAGTTAAACAGTTAATCCAGTTTACACAAGATACATGGCCTAGAATACTTAGCATCTACAACCTTTTTACCTAAGTGTTTCTATACAACACTTACAGTAAAGCAATCATGTGTTTTAAAGAATAAACTTAATTAGTCTATGTGCACATTGTAGTAGCACAAACAACTATAAATTGTGTTCTATGAGCAATGTGTTACGCACAATTACAAATGTGAAAATACAAACAGGATCATTTCAATTTGGATATTAAACTTGTTGCTATTAGGCTACCATCCCACTTGCAAGTGAAGTTAGTAGCTGAAGGCCTTGCATGAACAAAGCAGTTAACTCGCTAAGAGTTTTACCTGTACGTGCAGATCGCTGATTTTTGCTCTTAGAAAGTAGTTTGCTATTTTTCTGAAAATAAGGAGGAGGTCTGCCCCTACCCAGTGACCAGCATTTTCCCTCTTTATGGCCTATTTTCTGACAGGAACTGCAAAACCTGCTTTCTTTACCATAGGGTTGATTGCTATGTTCTCCTGGAGTTTGAGGATTTTCACGACTCTCTAATGCTAATTCACCATGCGTTCTGGTACATGACTCTGCGCTATTACGGTGCTGCATCACCTTAAGAACTGAAATAGGCACACTTTCTTGAGCAGTTGCACATGCATTTTCTGAACTCAATGTTTCAGATTCATTAGAGCAAGTCACCTCCTCTAAGAAGTGAACATGCTTTTTAGTCCCATCGCTGTTAAGCATTTTGGGAGACATGCACTTTTTAGCATTTAGCTTAGCCTTCAGATCTGCAATGGTCTCTTGTGATTTTTACACTTTTGAGTCAGGGCTAGCTGCTCAACTAGTAATTTATCTAGCTGTGTTTGAAGATATTTAATCTTTGCCTCAGACTCTTGTGCCTCTGCATTTTTAGATTGCACTTCTTTACATTTAGCATCTATACTTGAAAATAGACACGTTGTTAACTCACGTAGCCTTGTAAAACTTATGAAGTTTAAAACCTCAATTAATTCGCCATGTTTTGATTTCTTTTGATGTTTGCCAATTGTGTCCCACCATTGGAGCAATTCCTCATCTGGACATTTAAAATCAATGTACTCTTTCTTGAGTTTACACAAGGTAGGCTCAACTTTCTTGCTCCATAAAGCAAACAGTACGTCACTATTATCAGAAATTTTCCCTTCCATCCCTGAGGAGATCTGAATATTCACAATATTCCCAAATTGTACAGTAATGTGACTATTAAAGCTATTCAAAACCTTCTAAATTCTGTTTCATTCAATTAATTCAAATGGAGACATCATACTTATCCTATCATACCATTAAACAATGAAAACAGACTTACCCATTCCATGGTCAGAAGGTCAGCTTTAATCCATTCACAAAATCAACTGTGAAAAAGTTGTCTCATTCGGATGAGAATGATCCTCATTCTGATCAAAGTGAATTTCAGAAAACACACTGCAAGGGATCCCGGGTTTCGGCACCATCTGTAAGGGTGGATTTCCTGCAGGGGTTCAAGCTGCAAGACTGCCGAATGACTAAAGAAACGTTATCAGCAAGATGTTAGAAAACTGTACATTTCTTGTCTATTCCACCCACTGCCACTTATACCAACGACGGAAATAAGCGCAGTTACAATAGCTTAATATGTGGGAGAGCGTTGCTATATGAGTGACAATATTGTATTGCAATAGGTAGCACTTCAAAGTCAATACCAAATCAAACCCATTTAGCACATTATTTGTAATTGAAAAGGTTTAATGACAAAATATGGTTATGGTTACACTTAAAATAGTTACAAAATAGATGTATGAGATGTTAACTTATATAATTAATTGTACCCAGCATGTATGTAAAATGTTACCTGAGAGATAGAGAGAGAGAGAGAGAGAGAGAGAGAGAGAGGAGAGGGAGAGAGAGAGAGAGAGAGAGAGAGAGAGAGAGAGAGAGAGAGAGAGAGAGAGAGACCCAGAGGATCAGAGCGCCAGAGCATGAAAGAGGCAGAGCAACAGTTCAACCTTGTTTTATCCTTTCCCTGACCATGTGACTAAAACCCAAATGTGAGACATTCAAACTGACCAATCAGATAATTACACTTCCCCTATTGTTCTAAAGGTGTGACAATTCATAGACCCCCAAAGTACAAACATCTTGGCCTACAGGCCTTGATCACTATCAGACCCAGCATGCAACTCCTCTATGCCTTTGGGAACTCCAAATGGTCCTTGTGGTAGAAAGAGGGTGTGGAACACAGTAAAGCATATGTCTTGCAAAGCAAATGTTCATTTCAAACTTCTTGGATTATTTTCAATCCTACAGGAGCAAGAGTTACCAGACATTCAGCGCATCTCCATTCCCAGATGTTACGTCACATTAGAGTTGGATAACCCACAGAGTATCCGAGACATACACGTCTTCTGTGACGCTTCCGAGCGAGCCTACGGCTCAGTAGCCTACCTCCGAACAGTCAGTCCTCAAGGAGATGTAGAGATAGCGTTTTTGACTGCGCGTTCCAGAGTTTCCCCAAAGAAACAACAGTCCATACCTCGTCTTGAGTTGTGCGCCGCTCTGACAGGAGCACAACTAGCCAGATTATTGAAGTCAGAACTCAGTGTCTCTACATGTCAAGTCACACTCTGGTCAGATTCTACTACCGTGCTGTCATGGATCCAAGCGGACTCATGTCGGTTTAAAGTCTTCACTGGCACAAGGGTAGCCGAGATCCAGGAGTTGACAAACCCCAAGGACTGGCGTTACGTCGATTCCAAGTCAAATCCTGCCGATGATATCACAAGGGGTAAAACGTTAGCCGAGTTAGCTAAGTCAAGCCGGTGGAGTCAAGGCCCATCATTCCTCCTGCTGCCCCCAGATCAGTGGCCTCAGAGTCCTCTGCTACATCTCCCTACTGAAGATGTAGAGCTGAAACCAGTCACATTTTGTGGACTTACAGTTCCTGTCACCGAACCAGTCTTACCAGATTGTAACCAGTTCGCATCTTATAAACAACTACTCACAGCTAGTGCCAGAGTCTTACACGGGGAGGCTACCCCTATAGAAGCACTAACAGCTGAGGATTATCGAGAAGCCGAACTATCCCTTCTTCAACAAGCACAAGGCCAAAGTTTTCCAGTCGAAATGGCTCATCTTAAGTCAGGTAAACCTCTACCAATGAGTAGTCGTCTCATGTGCCTTGCTCCCGAGTATGACAGTACAACACACCTCATCAGAGTTGGTGGTCGTCTTAGACGAACAGAGCAGCTAGACGAATTCGCTATTCACCCCATAGTTTTGGACCCTAAGCATCCCCTGAGCAGACTGATTATCCAGGACTTTGACGAAACTCTACACCATCTAGGACCAGAGAGGGTGTTCGCAGAAGTACGTCGTAAGTACTGGATATTGAAAGGTCGAGAAGCTATTCGGCATCACCAGAGAACGTGCTTTGGTTGTAGACAGTGGAGAGGCCAGCCCAGCATTCCCCGCATGGCCGATCTACCTCCTTCAAGACTGCGTTTGCTTCAACCGGCCTTCTACTCCACTGGGGTGGATTGTTTCGGCCCTTACCTTATCAAGATTGGGCGGAGACATGAGAAAAGATGGGGGGTCATATTTAAGTGTCTGACAACGAGAGCTGTATACCTGGACCTGCTCTACCAGATGGACACAGATTCATTCTTAATGGCCCTCCGAAGATTCATCTCCCGCAGAGGCAAGCCATTCGAGATCATCTCGGACCAAGGTACAAATTTCAGAGGTGGCGAGAGAGCATTACAAGAAGATTTCGCTGAGCTCCATCCTTCCCTCCAGGAGCAATTAGCCAGCCACCAGATTAGTTTCAAGTTCAACCCCCCAGGCGCTCCACACTTCGGAGGCTGTTGGGAAAGAGAGATAAGATCCCTGAAGTCTGCCCTCTGTTCTACTATAGGGGGACAAATGGTGACGGAAGAAGTCCTACGTACTGTGCTCGTTGAGATTGAATGCATTCTCAATTCAAAGCCACTCGGATATACATCCTCAGACGTAGCGGACCCTGATCCAGTTACTCCCAACATGCTGCTCATGGGGCGGCCTGACGCATCCTTACCTCAAGTAATATACCCCGAATCAGATTTGCTGAGCAAACGGAGGTGGAGACACAGTCAGCTGTTAACAGACCACTTCTGGAGATGCTTCCTCCGCAACTATCTTCCAGAACTACAAGTCCGCCAGAAGTGGCACAGAGAGGCAGAGAACCTGCAGCCTGGAACCGTAGTAATGATTGTTGATCATCAATTACCCCGAGCTCTATGGCCAGTTGGACAAGTGACAAAAGTCTTCCCAGGAGAAGATGGGAGAACCCGGGCTGCCGAAGTGGAAGTCAAAAAGAAAACATATCTTCGTCCCATCACCCGTCTCATCAGCCTCCCAGCTCTACAGGACTGATTACCCTTTGGTACTATCCCTTACTTGGTATACCTTTTCTGAGTTGCACATTTCCACAGCAAATGTGGGGGCGGCTGTTGAAAAGGCCTGCTATGCATATATTGAGACATTAGCGCCCCCTTGTGACTTTAGGACGCATTACTATGATGATTCAGTATTTTTCCCTTTAACGGTTCAATATGAATAGAACGCAGTTCGGAGAGCTCGTATAGAGACGTTGCTAGTGTCCCGCTGTTATCTTTGCTGTTGTTGTTGCAGAGTGCGTTCATATACAAGTGAGTGATTTGTTTATTATTCATTATCCTTAAAGAACTGTAATTTGAATGTGAGTTTGATTGTATTTGCGTTTAGTTAGTTATAATCGCGTATGTACGCAACACCCATTGTTTATTGCATCCTCCATATACCGCGCTAGTAAAAGCATACAGAGACAGCTATACATGGAAATTTATGTATAATATTGTAATTATGAGTCAATTTGGGTATGTGTAAGTTCTTATTTACCGTGAAATGGAGATTGTTAACATAATTTAAACCATATGTATCGATTCCTGTGAGCTCACGTGTCAGAGAACGTGATGCCTTTTTTTCTTGAGTGCTAATCTAGTCCCGACATGTCTGAATCGATTGCTATGTGTATAACTATGTACATAATGTACGTAGAATTGACATATTGAGTTAATTCTTGTGATTATTGTTCATTACTAATTTAGTATTATTATTTTCTGTTTGTTTAGAACCACTCATACTACGTTACACTCCAAACTACCCTCTACTGCTTGTACTTCAATGGTTTACTCAATTCAATTCTAAGACTGTAAATGCCTCTACAAGCCTCAATACATTAAAGTGTACTTCGTCTCTGATCGGACGACTTATGTCTGCTCAATATCCACCAGCACCACACTAGTCTACACAACACTACCCTTTGAATAAAGAAAACGCTGTATTTATTCAGAGACCCTGTACAAAAGGTCCGGATGCCCTTAAATGTCCTGGACGATTTCGACCAATCACAGCGCACAAGGTTGCTATAGTGACATTCATGCTGCTGAGGCGAACTGTGAGGGAGAGAGAAGATGCATCGCAAATGTTAATCGATAGTGCTCGACAATTTCAGTATAGTATCTGTGGTGTTCGACGATTATTCAGCTAGTATGCATGTACATTGAGTCGCCGTGTGCGTACATACCAAGTAAGTTTATATTTTTGTTTGTTCCGTTGATATTCAGAAACTGGTAGCCTATGTTCATCAGCGCGAGCACCAGCCGATTAGCATGAATATGCTGTATTACTCTCTATTCAGTATCTTTTCGGAGTTTCTATATGTTACTAATGTAATGTACTAGATATTATTTTATTACTGGCTGTACGATTACTTTGGAGATGATTATTATCACGCGGTGATCAGCGTTCTATCCTGAATATATGAGATATATCCAGCTGCAGACCCGCAGCACCACCAGTTTCAGAACCCCAGCGCCAGAACACCAGCGCCAGAACCGGAAGTGAGGGAGGGGCGGAATTATTATTTTTGCATTATAGTTATGTTTGCAAGAATGTAAGGACAAAATGGGCCTGAGAGTGAGTTCCTCATTTGATACATTGTAAGTTAAATTTATACAGGATTGTTTTGATAAAATAGGGGTGAATTGGTCATTTGTTTTATACATATATTGTTTCTTTTAAAACAATGCCGAATTTTCTCTCTCTTTTTAAGATTTTTGACATTATTATTTTACATAAAGAAAAATGCATGCTGCACATGTTCTCGTGAAATAAAGTATATTTTATAAAAAAAATTATTAAACAATCAATATCAGGCATTACAAATTCATATTAACAACACATAGCCTACCTTCAATATCAAAACAATTTAAGATTTTGTAAACACAATAAATAAATAAATAGAACATAAAATATCACAGAGGTCTAATTAGTTATCAAATTGTGTATGATTTTGAAAACCTCCAAGGCTTGTCTTGTTTTTATATCTTTCAAAGCTTTCTTATACAGAGTTAACTCCTTCATAAAAACCAAAAACAAAGGTCTTACCTTCATAAATCTATACGTATGTATAAACTGCTTAGCTAAAACAATTAAACTGTTATGCATTAAAATGCCCATAAGTTTCAAGCATTATTTTTCACCATTATGATCAGGAAGTAACTCTCATAATACAATGAAACGGATAACTACAATTATATTACACAAAATCAATGTTTTAAAATGCTTATTGCTGTACCTTAACATTATAACACATATAAAGTATGTTTCGTGTGTAATAAAAGCATGCCGTTTCGTGTCTAACCAAATTATGCTCCAAAACGTTAGGTGGCGTTACTCAGTTTAGAACGTAAGCTCCGCCCCTCACTTCCGGTTCTGGTGCTGGTGTTAGAACGTAAGCTCCGCCCCTTACTTCCGGTTCTGGCGCTGGTGTTCTGAAACTGGTGGTGCTGCGGGTCTGCAGCTGGATACTATAGGAATATATGGCATGTCTAGTTGAACGCATTTACGTGCTATCAGCGCCTTCTTGTGGCGATGTTTAGTATAATTATTCTGTCTAATAATACTTCTTTATGGGATTGTATATAGCCTGAATGCTGATAATGTTTATGTTATGTATAATGTTTATGTATCCTAATGTTTATCTTTTTGTTTGATTTGTTATAGAACCACACTCATATACTCTATATGTATTACCAGCTCTTCAGTAAAAGCAAAGCTTAAACCCTGCTTGGAGTATCTGTTCAATTAAGCGTCAACTTAAACAGTTCTGACCGACTGCCTGCTGCGTTTCACATCATTTAAAGTAGTCTACAATCGAACCTCTTCATTTCAGACCCAGTTCATTATTCACCCTTGCATGGTAAATAAGCAGAGACGCTCCGACTGTTCGTGGCTCTTCTGTAATAGAGTTACGATATTTGCCCACAAGCTCTTTCTAATACTTCTCTTTGGTTAAATATCTGACAAACACACAGACAGATGTAACGGATGACCATAGAAATGATTTATGTAAAAATTACAATATTTAAAATTTTATTCTTTTATAAAGGAATTGTCTTACATAATTTACATAATAATAAAATAAAGATATTATTTGTCCTCATTGTAATTGCTGATGCATAAATCTGACTATAATATAGGAGAACGGCTGATCATGAGCTTTAGCTTCTGTGTTTGGACTCATTCTAACAGATGTTTTCTAGCAAGAGGAAGAAGATAAGAACAACTCAGAGGAGTTTTGATATTACATGAAGGATCTGAGCTGCCGTCTGAAGGATTGAACATTCAGTGTTTCTGATGGAGGAAGAGACACAACTGAACATTTACTGACTTCATGATCCTGAGACTCAAACCTCAGTCCATCAGGTCAAAGTTAAAGTTATAACACTGATCTCTCTCTCTCTGTTTATGATCTTAATGCAGTTTAATATCAAGTTTTATCTGTACAGTCACAGAATCAGTTATAAAAGCAAACCACTACATGAACACAAAGAACAAGTGCAATCAGTTAAACATCCTGCATATATTTACAGCTATTTACAAAACCAAAGAAATGTACATTAGAAAAACGGTGTCAATAACGAATGCAGAATGAGACTGAGCTCTTAAATCCCAGTCAGAAGTTTCTCAGGAGTGTTTTTCTCTGATCACTGTTGATTATGTTTGTGCCAGCACTGAATCCGGCTGAGTTTCACTCATACTAGTGTCCTGATCTTCTATGTTTGTGACAGCACTGAATCTGGCTGAGATTCACTCCTACTAGTGTCCTGATCTTCATTCAGAGGCTTCAGCTCATGAGTTTCTGCTGGGTTCTGTGTTCAGAATAAGAGAGAGTGTTTTAACATGTATATCCAACAGTATGACAGCAGTGTTTCTCAGTCCTCATAGAAAACACTTCACAGCTTTACCACACAGAAGACTTTGCTGTTTTTAAGTTGAAGGAAATGACGTTTCAAACCCAGTGTGTGTCAGAGCAGAGGATCAGGATCTGGTATTACTGGTATTACAGGTTTACAGACTCAATTATCTGAAGTGTTTTGTGTGAAATAAAGGAAAGTGCTGATGTTCTCCAGGAGGATTGAGAAACACTGATGATCTACACAACATCTCTGGAGAAAAGAGTTAAAATCCACAATAATTCTGACACTAACCTGAGATTCCTGATTCTGAGATCCAGCGGCTCGAGCTCGACGAGACTTTATCGCCTTCTGTGTTCAAGACAAGACACTTCATTTACACACTGATCTACACTAATGCATTAATATACTGTACACAGATCTACACTAATGCATTAATACACACACACAGATCTACACTAATGCATTAATACACACACAGATCTACACTAATGCATTAACACACACACAGATCTACACTAATGCATTAACACACACACAGATCTTCACTAATGCATTAACACACACACAGATCTACACTAATGCATTAATACACACACAGATCTACACTAATGCATTAACACACACGCAGATCTACACTAATGCATTAATACACACACAGATCTACACTAATGCATTAACACACACGCAGATCTACACTAATGCATTAATACACACACAGATCTACACTAATGCATTAACACACACACAGATCTACACTAATGCATTAACACACACGCAGATCTACACTAATACATTAACACACACACAGATCTACACTAATGCATTAACACACACACAGATCTACACTAATGCATTAATACACACACAGATCTACACTAATGCATTAACACACACACAATGATTACACTAATGATTAACAACATCACACACACAGATCTACACTAATGCATTAATACACACACAGATCTACACTAATGCATTAAACACACACAGATCTACACTAATGCATTAAACACACAACAGATCTACACTAATGCATTAATACACACACAGATCTACACTAATGCATTAACACACACCAGATCTACACTAATGCATTAATACACACACAGATCTACACTAATGCATTTAACACACACACAGATCTACACTAATGCATTAACACACACCAGATCTACACTAATGCATTAACACCAGATCTACACTAATGCATTAACACACACACAGATCTACACTAATGCATTAACCACACATCCTACAACACGATCTACACTAATGCATTAAACACACACAGATCTACACTAATGCATTAAACACACACAGATCATACACTAATGCATTAATACACACACAGGATCTACACTAATGCATTAACACACACACAGATCTACACTAATGCATTAATACACACACAGTATACCTATGCATAACCAAAATTAACTAGCATTAATACACACATCTACACATGATTACAACATCTAATGCATTAACACACACACAGATCTACACTAATGCATTAACACACACAGATCTACACTAATGCAGATCTGTGTTAATACACACACAGATCTACACTAATGCATTAATACACACACAGATCTACACTAATGCATTAATACACACACAGATCTACACTAATGCATTAACACACACACAGATCTACACTAATGCATTAATACACACATAGATCTACACTAATGCATTAACACACACACAGATCTACACTAATACATTAATACACACACAGATCTACACTAATGCATTAATACACACACAGATCTACACTAATGCATTACAAAGATCTACACTAATGCATTAATACACACACAGATCTACACTAATGCATTAATACACACACATGATTACACTTAATGCATTAAACACACATGCAGATTACACTAATGCATTAATACACACACAGATCTACACTAATGCATTAATACACACACAGATCTACACTAATGCATTAATACACACACAGATCTACACTAATGCATTAATACACACACAGATCTACACTAATGCATTAATACACACACAGATCTACACTAATGCATTAATACACACATAGATCTACACTAATGCATTAATACACACACCAGTTCTACACTAAAATGCATTAATACACACACAGATCTACACTAATACATTAATACATTAATACACACACAGATCTACACTAATGCATTAATACACACACAGATCTACACTAATGCATTAATACACACACATATCTACACTAATGCATTAACACACACACAGATCTACACTAATGCATTAACACACACACAGATCTACACTAATGCATTAACACACACACAGATCTACACTAATGCATTAACACACACACAGATATACACTAATGCATTAACACACACACACACACACAGATCTACACTAATGCATTAATACACACACAGATCTTCACTAATGTTTTTCTGTTTTTTTACACAGTTATTTAAAGTTGCAGTCAGTCATTCTGTCCACATTTAAAGGAAAAAATTTCACAAATCTGATATAAATGATGTAGAGTCAGGAAGAATCAGTTTTATTTCTCTCTGGGCTCATGTGTGTCTGTATAAAGATTTATGAAATACTAACCTGACATGACTGTAGACACGGTTTGATCCCTGTGAGTTCAGAGACGGAGGAGGAAAAGAGATTTACAGGATTATTCAGATTCAAAACACTTCAGACTGTATAATAGATGAGTCCTGGTTTAACAAAGAAAAATAAAATAAACCAGTTCAATAAACACACGTGTGAGATTCATCAATCATCACAACACAAAACTCAGCATTTATTCCCTGAAAGTGACGGATCCTAAACACAGACTATTGGTCACATGTGTTTTTAAATGAAAATCTCTTAAAGAAATACGAGAGGCACCACCTGAAGTGAATGTATTAATGTAATTGTCTTTAAGTTGAGTTTATACTCACAGGGTTCAAATATCAGTAAAATCATGAGAAATAAAGTGAAGATGAATTCAGAAGAAAAGACGATGATTCTCATATCTCCAACGGCTCCTTCACCATTAACTGAAGAGGAGAAGAACAATATAATGTGTGTGTTTTACCAGAAAGCTCAGATATAATATAATATCTTTAATAATAAGCTCAGATATAATGTAAGTGATGTTGAAGTGTTCTCGCCTGTCTTCAGTATCAGTTCAGTCATCAGAGCAACAGCGTTCAGTAAAACTACACCGACTGACCCAAACACATACACAGGAACAAAATGGACAAGATCTGGAACATACAATAATACAGTTTCATATCTTCAGACAATAATACAGTTTCATATCATCAGATAATAATACAGTTTCATATCTTCAGACAATAATACAGTTTCATATCATCAGATAATAATACAGATTCATAACATCAGATAATAATACAGATTCATATCTTCACCATTAGAGATAATAATACAGTTTTCATCATTCATTGATAAAAGTTGAATAAAACATAACAGTAATATTATTCATACACAAACACACCCTCATTTTCACACACACACACACACACACACACACACACACACACACACACACACACACACACACACACACACACACACACACACACACACACACACACACACACACACACACACACACACACACATTTGTTCTTGATTGAGGAAACATTATTGTGAACTAGATGAGTATAATGAGTAAACAAACTTTAAAGTTGGCTTGAAAAAAGTATTGTCTGAAAGTGGAAATATATTTGACACGCTTAAAGTTTGAATTGAACTGTTGAAATTTACGTGTGGGACAGCAGGGAACACATGATTCTAGCATGATTTACCACATTGTTAGCATGTTATAACATGATTTAACATGTTGTTAATCACATTGTTAACATGTTTTATCACATTGCTAGCATGCTGTTAGCATGAATTAACATTGGGCTAACATGTTTTAACAGGGACTTCCGGTTATGGCGGCCACGTGAAAGGACGCGTTTTGTACCGCTCTGCTGTTCTAGTCAAAATTTCTTTAAAACCCTCTCTTTTGCAACAAAGCGGCGCGCTTATACACTCGTGCGAACAGAATAATGCCTAAAGCAGCAAAAGTTGGCCAGGAAGTAAGCGAAAAATCAAAACAACCCAAGCTGACGGACTACCATCTTCGTGGTGAAGCGCAGAAGGCTAATGCTAATACTAGCCCGAGTCCTTGCTCTAATGCTAGCTCTGCTCTAATGGCGACGTCAGGCGGAGAAGATAAACAGAAAGTCCAGAACAGCAAGTTGGACGAAATCCTGTTCACTGTCAACTCTATGAAAATGGAGTTTTCCTCTAGATTCGACAAAGTGGTGGAGTCTATTGACGGTCTGAGGAAAGAGATAAATGACACTATCCGGCGAGTATCACAAATGGAAACCCGCATCTCTGATGCAGAAGATGTGATAGAAATCCTACGTGCTAAAGTGAACACGCTGGAGTCCAATGAGAAAGTACTGGAAAACAAAGTTATGGACCTCGAGGCAAGATCTAGAAGAAATAATCTAAGACTGGTCAATCTGCCGGAGGGAGCTGAAGGACAGGACCCATGTGTGTTTTTAGAGAAGTGGTTACCAGAGATCCTCGGCACAGGGGCAGTTGTCATAGAACGGGCGCACCGAATTGGACCTAAGAGGGACAGCAACACACCACTTCGCACTCTCATAATGAGATTCCTCAACTACAAGGATAAACAGGTGATTTTTGCAGCAGCACGAGCAAAAAATGACATTCGGTTCCAAAATCAACAAGTACGGATGTACCCGGACACAGCAGCTGGACTACACCAGCTACGGAAGCAGTTTGATTCGGTTCGAGCGGAGCTACGCAAACTGGGACTGCGACACGGAGTGGCACACCCGGCCAAATTATTGGTTACTTATGAGGGTCAGACTCATTCCTTTACAACAGCAGCGACGGCTTGAGAGTTCGTGAAGAAAATTCAGAAGGCGCCGGCGGTAGAAGAGGATGAATCACTCCCAGCTTTGGACTAAATTGGAATAAATTTTTTCTTTTTTTTTTAATAAATAGATCAGTGAATAACTTCCAGGTAAACTATGCGGTAAACACCTGTCTTTGTTTAGATTTTTGATATTGAAAGGACTCAAAATGTGTGAGGCTTTGAAGTGTTCAGTTTTATTGGTGCGTTTTTTTTTTTTTTTAATAGTGTGTAAAATTGTAGTGAAAAGAGAGTGGTTAATGGATTGTTACTAATAACGAACAGCATCGGTAGTAAGGGGGTTCTGGTCTGGCTAGAGAAGAGTGGTTAGGCTGCTCCTCACTGTGTGTGGAGTGGTCGCATGCGATAGCGGGAGACGTACTGTCGAGGGAGGGATACCCGTTCGGGGAAGTAACGAGGGGTAGTTCGTGTTCAGGGTGTTGGATATACATTCTCATATCTGGGTTGGTTACACTTCTCCATGGAAAAATCATATTTTATGAGGTAAATACTTATTTTCTGATTTTACAGTTTTGATACATCTCAAATGTCGCAAACACTGAACTTGAAGTTTGTTACGTGGAACTGCAGGGGCCTACAACGCGTAAAGAAAGTTAAACAAGTTATGACTAAATTAAAGGATATGGACTCTAAGATAATATTTCTGCAGGAGACACACCTTGTGGAGGAAGATGAGAGAAGGGTTAGGAGGAGGTGGCGGGGAAGTGTATTTACAGCAGCATTCACATCTAGAGCAAGAGGAGTTATGACTCTGGTCCATGATTCCGTTCCATTTCATGTAAAAAATGTTATAAAAGATAAGAAGGACAGATATTAATAGTTCAAGGATCTTTATTATTAGAGAATTTAAATTTGGTTAATGTATATGGTCCTAATTTAGATGACTCAGGGTTTTATCAAGATTTATTCCTTTTACTTTCAGCACTACCAGGGCGTTATGTGATTGCAGGGGATTTTAATTGTACCCTTTCCCCAGGCATAGATAGATCCGCAGGAATAGACCATTCGCATAACAATTGTAGGATGACTTTACAAAGTTTTATAAAAGATTTCAGATTGCTGGACATCTTTAGGGAATTGCACCAACAAACCAAAGTCTATTCATGCTACTCAGCAACATTTCAGACATACTCGAGAATAGATTACTTTTTAATTTCATCAGAACTATACCCCAAATTCAAGATTGTTTATATGACAGCATAGTAGTCTCAGATCATGCACCTTGTTGTCTTATATATAGAGACGACAAACTGGCGCTTTCAGCATAAATGGCTGCAGGATGAAGAGTTTGTTAAGTATATTGGACAACAGATTGAAGAATTTTTTCAAATAAATACAAATCAAACGTCAGCGTGTGTGAGATGGGATGCTTTTAAAGCGTTTCTTAGGGGGCATATTATTAGCTACACGGGCAACAAATCTAAGAAAGCTAGAAGGAATAGGTTGGAATTAGAAACTAAAATCAGGACCATTCAGGAAAGGGTTTATCAAACAAATGAAACAGATTTGAAAAAAGAATTGCTGTTACTAAGAGCTGAATATGATAAACAATCTAGTTTTAGGGCTGCATCTAGTCTTTTAAGATTAAAACAGTCATTTTATGAACAAGGAGATAAAGCAGGAAAATTATTAGCCTGGCAAATTAAACAACTTGAATCAACAACACCGATTACATCTATTAGAACACAGGAAAAAACGCTCACAGATCCTAGAGATATTAATAATGCATTTAAAGACTACTATCAGAAGTTATATGATTCCCAAGAAAACCATGATGGTAACGACTTACATTTTTTTTAATGGGCTAAACATTCCAGTTATTTCAGATGATTCGAGGATTAATTTAAATATAGAAATAAATAAAGAGGAAATATCACAGGCAATTAATGCAATGAATTCTGGTAAGCAAGCAGGACCAGATGGTATTCCCATTGATCTCTATAAAAAATTTAAAGATAAATTGCTAATACCTCTATTAGATACGTTTACAGAGGCATTCAAAAAAGGCGAACTTTCATCTTCCATGAATCATGCCCTAATTACTTTGCTGCCAAAGCCTGGTAAACCCCCTGATAAATGTGAAAACTTAAGACCTATTAGTTTACTAAATTCTGATCTTAAGATCATTTGTAAACTTTTAGCAATACGGCTTCAAAAGATCCTGCCGGACATAATAAATAGGGATCAGAATGGGTTTATAATTGGAAGACAAGGTTATCATAACGTAAGAAGGGTTTTGAATGTTATTTGGTCTAAGGAAAATACCCAAGATACCGCGCTCCTATCGTTGGATGCAGAAAAGGCCTTCGATAGGGTCGAATGGCCCTATCTTCTTCATGTTTCGGAAAGGTTTGGATGTGGAACTAACTTTATTAAATGGGTCAAAATACTCTATAATAACCCGACGGCGGAAATCATGTCAAACAAGTTATTTTCAGAGCCAATTAAAATTAAAAAGGGTTGCAGGCAGGGATGTCCGCTCTCTCCCTTGCTATTTAAGCTAGCAATAGAGCCTTTTGCAACAGCCATTCGCATCCATCCACAAATTTCGGGAATTACGGTGGGACCCACGGAGCACAGAATAAGACACGTGCCTTTGGTGTGAGAGACCCGGGTTCGAATCCACTGTGAGACACCAATGTGTCCCTGAGCAAGACACTTAACCCCTAGTTGCTCCAGAGGCATGCGACCTCTGAAATATAGCAATTGTAAGTCGCTTTGGATAAAAGCGTCAGCTAAATAAAAATGTAAATGTAATGTAAGTAAATCTTTCAAAGAATCAAAATTTTTGTCACAATTTAGCCCAATATGGGGCAACCAGCTCTTTGTACCAGGAAGGGCAACTTTCAAACGATGGGCATCTGTAGGACTTAAAACAATTAATGACCTTTATCCATCAGAGTCCGATATATTTATGCCCTTTGAAGAGTTACAATCTAAATTTAAGCTTGATAAAAAACACTATTTTAAATACCTTCAGTTGAGAAGTTTTGTGAAAGCGAATCATAGGGATCTAAGTAAACCTCCCCTTACATTACTTGAAAAGTTGATGGTTAAAAATAAATTGAGAAAAGGCATTATTTCTGATTTTTATAATCTATTGATCTCCAATGTAGCAGAGAATTCGAGGGATAAACTTATGTCATGGAATATGGATCTGTCATTATCGCTTGGAGAACAGGAGTGGGAAAGGGCTTGTGTTAAAACCCATACCATGTCTATAAATAGCCGTCTTAGAATGCTACAATATAAATGGCTCATGCTCATATATTATACCTGTGAAACTAAATAAATATAATAACAATATACCGGATGTATGCATAAAGTGTGGCTCTAGAGGGACTCTAATACATTGCATGTGGGAATGCAGGCAAATAAAAATCTTCTGGGAGGAGGTAAAAAATTTAATTGAGAAAATTACCTCTAAACAGATAGTATTGAATCCAAAATTGTTTTTAATCGCTTTATACCCTGACAAACATAATTATAGTAAAACTGAATGTACTTTTATAAATATAAGTTTGTTGTCTGCAAAGAAATGTATAGCCCTGTCTTGGAAGAATGTGAACAGACCCAGCACAACCCAGTGGTTAAAGCAGATGATGTCCAGCCTCCCTCTAGAGAGAATGACATATATTAGGAAATCTAAGCAACATTTATTCGAAAGCATTTGGGGACCTTTCATAGACTTTATTAAGGACTTAGATTTGACAGATGATTTTTTGGACTTTTGAGACGAGGAAACCTGTAGCTCCACAATTTAGGCTTAAGTTTAAATATTACTTTAAATAAAATGGAAGAATGTATACTTTGAGATAAGATTATATGTTATACTATGTTTTTATGCTTTATGACCTATGTTGAAGAGAGAAGCGTTGTTCACTGTATTAGTTTTTCCTGCTTAATTCTTGCCTTTTAATGGGTTTAAATTCATGTAATGCAGTCATTATGTGCGCATGGACAAATTTGTATTAACAAGATTGTGTTTGTATTTACATGAAGGAAATATTAATAAAAAATATTTTGGGAAAAAACATGTTTTAACATGGTGTTAGCATGAATTAGCAGGATGCTATCATATTTCATCATGTTGCTAGCATGATTTAATATTATTCACCATGTTGCTAGCATGATTTATGATGTTGTTTACATGAATTGTCATTTTGCAAGCATGTTTTAACATATTGTTAGTATGAATTACAATGTTGCTAGCATGATTTAACATGAATTACCATGTTGCTAGCATGATTTAGGATGTTGTTAACATGAATTAGCATTTTACTAACATGTTTTAACATTTTGTTAGCATTAATTGCCATGTTACTATTATGATTTAGCATTAATTACCATGTAGCTAAAATTATTTAACATGAATTAACATTGTGCTAACATGTTTTAGCATGGTGTTAGCATGAATTAGGAGGAAGCTATCATGTTTCATCTTGTTGCTAGCATGATTTAGAATTTTTCACCATGTTGCTAGCATGATTTAACATTATTCACCATGTTTCTAGTATGATTTAACATTATTCACCATGTTGCTAGTATGATTTAGGGCAGTGGTCTTCACTATTTTTTTCATGAGAGCCGCACTGATAGGACAAAGTCAGTAGGAGAGCCATTTTTACAGGAAAGTATAAAAAGTTAGTTACATCCAGTCATAAATACCATGTCAGTTTATTAATATGTCACCCCTGAACATACAATAGGCAATGCAATTTTTTTTTTTTTTTTAATGATTTACCAGTCAAATTTGTAACTGAGACAAGATGATTTCCCTTAATGACAAAAAAAAGCACAATTTCCAGAATATATTCATCCCAGAATGACATTAAGTTATTTTTTTCTACATTAGCCCATCATCTAATCATCCAAGAGCACATGCGGCGTTAAGAGCTGGAAATACCACCATAACTGGCAACTCCGCAGAGACTGGATATGTTTACATGCACAACTTTCGTTTCAATCGGTCTGAATTCATTCTGATTGATTAACCTGAATGTATTGTAGTTTACATGAATGCTTAACATCGTGATATGATGCATGATCGGGCTGATGTGCACGTTTATAAGTCAAAATATTCAAATCGGAATAGGTTTTTTGACATTCGCACACTGCACAAATATACAGTTTCTGTTGACGCGTAATAACCATTTTCCTACATTGGTTCTTTATTTGTTTTAAACAGCAGACTTAATATTTATCAAATTCTGGTCATAATTTGGAGACTATGATGAACCGTTATGCCGTGCTGTTTGTATTGATCACGCAGTAAAAATGCCCAAAATCACAGTCGTCTGTGTATGAGAATCTGAATCAAGGACTGGTGAGTCGTTGTCCTGCTACACTTCACAGATACTGAGTGAAAGGAGAATTATAGAACGACGGGACACTCGTTTATACGACACACTTTATTCATCAGAAGAACAGCTCGTTCAGCGCGTCGTACGGCGTCCTTTCAGTTTCGGTTTTCAATCGATCAAGTGTTTACATGTTCTCTCGATAACCCTTTCAATCCGATCGAAATTATTTGAAAATAGAGCTGACACTTTGAGTTTTTAATGTGTTATGTTATAGTCCTACTTCGTTTATAATGTTTTTATGAAATATCTGTAGTGACTGCTTGATCATATCACTGTATTATTTACCGCCATGCGAGCCACAAATGAAAGCTTGGCGAGCGCGCGCAATGAGTAACACTGATTTAGGGTGTTGTTAACATGAATTTGCATTTTGCTAGCATGTTTTAACATGTTGTTAGCATGACTTACCATGTTGCTAGCATGATTTAGCAATAATTACCATGTAGCTAAAATTATTTAACATGAATTAAAATTGTGCTAACATGTTTTAGCATGGTGTTAGCATGAATTAGCAGGAAGCTATCATGTTTCATCTTGTTGCTAGCATTATTTCGAATTTTTCACTATGTTGCTAGCATGATTTAACATTATTCACCATGTTGCTAGTATTATTTAGGGTGTTGTTAACATGAATTGGCATTTTGCTAGCATGTTTTAACATGTTGTTAGCATGATTTAACATGAATTACCATGTTGCTAGCATGATTTAGGATGATGTTAACAGGAATTAGCATTTTGCTAGCCTGTTGTTAAAATGAATTACCATGTTTGCTAGCATTATTTAACATGAAGTATAATTGAGCTAACATGATTTAGCATGCTGTTAACATGAAATAACAATGTATTAACATGGTGTTAGCATGGCGTAAGCCTGGATTAGCATGATGCTATCATTTTTCACCATGTTGCTAGCATGAGTTAGCATGCATTACCATATTACTAACATGGTTTAGGATGTTGTTAAAATGAATTAGCATTTTGCTAACATGTTTTAACATTTTGTTAGCGTTAATTACCATGTTGCTATTATGATTTAACATTAATTACCATTTAGCTAAAATTATTTAACATGAATTAACATTGTGCGAACATGTTTTAGCATGGTGTTAACATGAATTAACAGGAATCTATCATGTTTCATCATGTTGCTAGCATGATTTAGCATGAACTATCATGTTGCTAGCATGATTTACCATGCATTGCCATGTTGCTTTTATGATATAGGATGTTGTTAACATGAATAACCATGTTGCTAGTATGATTTAGGGTGTTGTTAACATGAATTGGCATTTTTCTAGCATGTTTTAACATGTTGTTAGCATGAATTACCATGTTGCTAGCATGATTTACCATGCATTGCCATGTTGCTTTTATGATATAGGATGTTGTTAACATGAATTAGCATTTTGCTAACATGTTTTAACATTTTGTTAGCATTAATTACTATGTATCATGAGTTATCATGAATTACCATGTATCCTAGCATGATTTAGCATTAAGTATAATGTAGCTAACATGATTTAGCATGCTGTTAGCATGAATTAACATTGTGCTAACATGTTTTACTAGCTTGATTTAGGCTTGCCGGTGACAGATCCACAGTGGATGAAGCTTAAATTCTCTATTGGAGTTTGTGCTTTAACGTTTTGACCCCCTTAATGAAAGCGTATGGGACTTCTGTGATTTCTGTAAAACTGTAAGTCAGATCAGTTATAAAAGATAATAGCGAGTCAGAACCAAGCGGCAACATTCCAATCTCATAAATGAAGCCTACCCGGAAGTGCAAAAAACTGCAATACATCGAAAATCCGCTAGGGGCAGGTCCCAAAAGTGAGCAAATGTCCATAGACCCCATGTTAAAATGTCCGTTTTCACAGCAGAAATTCATGCTTTTACAGGTTGGTCCCATGGACTTTTATTGTATTTTTTGATAGGTACCGAGTGCCTGACAACATTTTCTAACTCGTTAGTTTAGATCGTATTTAGATATAAAATGTATGACAAATAAGGGCGTGGTTAACTTTGATTGACAGCTGATAACGGGCTGGGCCGAGTGAAATTTGACGCCTCGGCCATGATTTAACACAACACATCGCACCACCTCTGTATCCTTTCTGAACATTTGTATTGAAATATCGTACATAAAATGGGTTGCTCTGCTATAAACTGCACTAACCGACACTGTAGGAGTCAGTTACTTCGCTCCATTTTTTCCGGTAAGTGACATTCCACTACTATTTCACGTAACGTTAGTTAGCAGTATTTGTATTTAGCATCAATGTTTGTGGGCAGTGGCACTGCAACAGTTAGCATTAAATCGCCTCAGATTGAGGTGCGATTGAACTGTGTGTGTGTGTGTGTGTGTGTGTGTGTGTGTGTGTGAGAGAGAGAGAGAGAGAGAGAAAGACGCAGGCACCATCGAACTGTGTGTGTGTGTGTGTGTGTGTGTGAGAGAGATAGAGAGATAGAGAGATAGAGAAAGAGACTCAGGCACCATCGAACTGTGGTGTGTGTGTGTGTGTGTGTGTATGTGTGTGTGTGTGTGTGTGTGTGTGTGTGTGTGTGTGTGTGTGTGTGTGTGTGTGTGAGAGAGAGAGAGAAAGAGACGCAGGCACCATCGAACTGTGTGTGTGTTGTGTGTGTGTGTGTGTGTGTGTGTGTGTGTGTGTGTGTGTGTGTGAGAGAGAGAGAGATAGAGAAAGAGACGCAGGCACCATCGAACTGTGTGTGTGTGTGTGTGTGTGTGTGTGTGTGTGTGTGTGTGTGTGTGTGTGAGAGAGAGAGAGAGAGAGATAGGGAAAGAGACGCAGGCACCATCGAACTGTGTGTGTGTGTGTGTGTGTGTGTGTGTGTGTGTGTGTGTGTGTGTGTGTGTGTGTGTGTGTGTGTGTGAGAGAGAGAGAGATAGAGAAAGAGACGCAGGCACCATCGAACTGTGTGTGTGTGTGTGTGTGTGTGTGTGTGTGTGTGTGTGTGTGTGTGTGTGTGTGTGTGTGTGTGAGAGAGAGAGAGAGATAGAGAAAGAGACGCAGGCACCATCGAACTGTGTGTGTGTGTGTGTGTGTGTGTGAGAGAGATAGAGAAAGAGACGCAGGCACCATCGAACTGTGTGTGTGTGTGTGTGTGTGTGTGTGAGAGAGAGAGAGAGATAGAGAAAGAGATGCAGGCACCATCGAACTGTGTGTGTGTGTGTGTGTGTGTGTGTGTGTGTGTGTGTGTGTGTGTGTGTGTGTGTGTGTGTGTGTGTGTGTGTGAGAGAGAGAGAGATAGAGAAAGAGACGCAGGTACCATCGAACTGTGTGTGTGTGTGTGTGTGTGTGTGTGTGTGTGTGTGTGTGTGTGTGTGTGAGAGAGAGAGAGATAGAGAAAGAGACGCAGGCACCATCGAACTGTGTGTGTGTGTGTTGTGTGTGTGTGTGTGTGTGTGTGAGAGAGAGAGATAGAGAAAGAGACGCAGGCACCATCGAACTGTGTGTGTGTGTGTGTGTTGGTGTGTGTGGGTGAGAAGAGAGAGAAAGAGAAAGAGACGCAGGCACCATCGAATGTGTGTGTGTGTGTGTGTAGGCGGGCGCGAGATCGAACAGTGGAAAGCATAAAAACATACTCGTCATTTTGTTCATACAGGGACATTCTGTCTGCAAAGTGTTTTACTTATATATTTGTGTACACTCGCAATAGTAATGTTACAGATAGCTGAGGGCTGCTTGAATGAAGAGGCGCGTCCACCGGCCGGCTCAGTCTCACACAAAGCCCGCCCTTTTACCCATATATGGATTGGCCAGAAGGTGGGCGGGGTTAGGCTTTCCCAAGATTTTCAAAGATGGCGCCGCCCATACCCCCATAAACGGCTTCAGAACCGTTATTCGGAAAGTCTATGGGTGACGTCACAGACGCTTTGTCCATTTTTTTTACAGTCTATGGTCAGAACAGACGGTGTGAGAGAGTTTGGTGTTTGTAGCTTTAAAGCTCTAGGAGGAGATACTGTGTTAATTTCAGCTCAGAAGAAGAAGAAGTTTAAATAGTAGATCAGTAAGTGAAGTAAGTGTGATCAGTTAATCTTAAATATCAGCTGAGATCATAAACACACACTCGTGACGATTTCAGGAAAATCATTATTAACGACAGAATTACAGCTGTGATCGGATGGAAAACACTGAATTACTCTGTAAAACATCTGAGAAGTTTTAGTGTAGAAATAAAATCCGCATCTGAGGTTGACAGAAGTTTACAGTAAATATACGTCTGCAGCGTTTTAGAGATTTATAGATTTAACTTTAATGTACAGTAACAATCTGTATTTCATTTACTGGTGTAATGTTAAAGGGTACCTATTATGGCATTTAAAATGTTCCTAATATTGTTCTGGGAGTCCACAACAACAGTTTTACAAGCATGCAATGACAAAAAACACTTTTGTTGTCTTATAATATGCATTTATTTTTACCTGATTTGCTCACCGACTCCCATATGAATCGTTTAGCGAGTCATTTTTCCAAACCCCGCCTTTGCGTGACGCTAATCTGTGGTGATATGTTAGACACCCAGCCGACGGGGTGTCATTGGTTGTTGCGCTAGATCTTACCCAGATACAACAGTGCTATTTTCTGATTGGCTAACAACACCAGACGAACAACACCAGAGGAGACCAGGGTTGCCAGGTCTGCACAACAAAACCAGCCCAATTGCTCATCAAACTAACCCAATCACGGCCAAAAATATTCAAATAGCGTTCCCGGGTGTTTCCTCAATAACAATCATGTTTCAGTGGATAAAACAATCGCGTCAACCAGCGTGCACTACACAAACAACCCGCGGAAACAGTGCAGGCATACAGACCTGGCAACACTGGAGGAGACGCGCTTGAATCCTGCCGGTTCCACAGTGAGTGAGTTTTGGGCATTGCGGCATATTAAATATATTACAAATAGTTTTTCAGCGTGAGAAATACAATGTGTGGCCGGAGAGCGTGACAAAAGACCGAAATGAGTGACTGTCACGCTCAATGCGTGATGCGTGACACTTGAGAGCCCTGTGACAACTCCATTAACAACGACAAACACTTCACATATTTCAATACAATTGACATTGAAGACCTAAGTTAGCTGCTAGAAGCTGCGCTGTGCCTGTGCGTACACAACACGCAAAATAATTATAGAACATGATACAAACATAAAAGCAACAGCCTACTTACAGATTGTGATTCGGAGAAGGAAGCTGATCCAAATAAACTCGGTACTGAACCTCCCTCCTTCAGTATCAGCCGCGTCGCAAATTCATACTTTATAGCATTTAGGTTTGTGAAGCAATCATCTTCAAAATGACGCGAACACAGAACAAGTTCGGGCTAAAATACTTCTGTGGTATAGTTATGAACTGTAGCCACTGTCTTCAAATGCTCCTCACTGGGCAGATGAAATAAGTTTGCTTTTGCATCGCACTTCAAAACACAGCAGCGTCTCGTCGACATGATGTTTTCCCTGGTGTCTCCTAATGCAATGAGTGGGCGTATCTTATTCAAATAACTTGGACAAGTGACGTACGAAAGTGCATCGTTCGTCTATCGATTCATATCAACGACTCAGAGTCGACTCTTACTTTTGAGAGATAATAACTTTGTATACGGTGAACTTTCATATTTAAAACTTTGCAGGATGTTTTCGTTCACTTAGATCTATGTTACACACTACATGAAAGGTAATTTTCAAAATTCCATGATAGGTACCCTTTAATATACAACTCAAGCACTAAAATACCATAAAAACACGAGTTCAAAGTTCATCACAAGCTGAATAATAATATATAGAAGCTGTACTGTGTCTTTCACACACACACACACCACACACACACACACACACACACACACACACACACACACACACACACACACACACACACACACACACACACACACACACACACACACACACACACACACACACACACACACACACACACAGCACTGAAGTAATGCAGTTCACATTAACAACATTAGATGAAACATAAAGGCCTAATGTACACAATCGTTATCATTAACATGCAGATAGTTGTAATAATAATTATAATTCATAACGTATAAGAAAAGAAACAATTTTTCACTGTACAGTAAATTACTGTTTACAGTCGTTATCATTAACATGTAGAGAGTTGTTATTATAGTGTAGAGACTCGATCTCTCCAGAAGAGAAGAAGAGAGTGAGGAGAATAAACGAGAGCTGGAGATGAAGATGATCAGAGATGATGATTAATATTAATACTGTACCGTGTTTTGGAAATGAGCGTGCAAAGTTTATCACTGTCCAGAGCAACTGAAGAAACACGATCACACACACCCATCCGACACGATCTGAAGATCAAACACACACATCAGCTTCATCACTAACAGTGTTCAAACACACACACACACACACACACACACACACACACACACACACACACACACACACACACACACACACACACACACACACACCCATCCGACACGATCTGAACATCAACACACACACACACACACATCAGCTTCATCAGTAACAGTGTTCATCAAACACACACACACACACACACACACACACACACACACACACACACACACACACACACACACACACACACACACACACACACACACACACACCCATCCAACACGATCTGAACATCAACACACACACACATCAGCTTCATCAGTAACAGTGTTCAT